>VXBB01013609.1:231612-260213 GCA_013399915.1 Illadopsis cleaveri | reverse complement strand
CTTGAAGATTGAAAGGAAACAAAAAAGTCAGATTTCCAAGTGAAAATAGCTGCTTTACTTCTGGTAAAATTGTTTCTTAAAATATGTCAGATAAATATATATTTATATATTTATAAATATATAAACTAAATAAATGTAAGTAATATATGAAACAAAATCCTCGAAAAATGGTTTCCAATTTACTGTAGTTTATGTATGAATTTATATTTATTATAATACAATTTTGTCAACACTAAGGTTACAAAAAAAATTAGTTTCATCTTTTTGTTATACTCATACTTTAATTCCTACAGAATCCTGCCTCAATGGACCAAAAATAACTTGTCAAGATCAGAGGAAGTCATCTGTCATTATAGGTGACTGCAAAATTATTTTAGTTGGTCAACTGGTGAGGAGTCTTACTGTAGAGTTTTGTTTTAATTATAAGTAATACTGCTTTATTCTTATCCCTTCTTCTGGCTCCTTAAATGACCCAAGGTACTCAGGAACAGTTTAAATCTCTGTGATGCTGTTTCAGCCTTGCTCTCAGCTAGAGCTACAGGGCATTAGATTATCCCTTTAGTCCTTAGCTGCTTGTGCTGCATTGGCTGGGCTATGGTTAATTCTCTTTGCAGTAGCCTCTGTATGGGGCTGTGTTTTGGATTTGTGCTGGAAGCAGTGCTGATAATCCAGGTACGTTTTAATTGTTGGTAAACCACGTTTACAGAGTCAAGGCCTTTTCAGTTCCTCTCCGCACCCNACCCTTAAAAATGTATTTACGTAATGAAATAAGCTGTTCATGTTAAACTTAGCACAAATAAGCTGTAACCATTCCACAAATACAGCACAATCATTAATATCTGTATGCACTTCATGACCCTAGTTACTGATATCTATCTCATATTGTAGTCTTGACCGCTTCTTTTCTCCCTCTCACTTTTCCACTCATTAAGTGGCTTCAGAAAATATTTTCATGAAGCAGAGGTAAATGAATAGCTGATCTTGCAACTTTTTCAAAGTACTTGAAGGATTTACTGAAATTTATTTTGTCCTTTTCATGACTTTATTATATATGAAATAAAAGAATACATAGCCTTCAAAATATTTCTGGATAGCTCCCTGAGTTTAGACTGCCATCATACTCTAATTTTAAAACCTGCAAGCTACAATATCAATGTGTATGCATATACAATATTTGTATTGATCTCAATATGAAGAAAATACAAAAAGTTTATCAAGATGAACATATGAATTTAAAAAAACCCACAAAACAATACCTTTGCCTGTTTCTCATAGATGGAAAACACTATGATAATACTCAGCCACCAATACATTTGTTTTATTTTTAATATCTTTTTTTCACAACATTTTGGAAGACTTGTTGCTAATCTATCCCTATGACTTAAATGTTTGAGAACAGGGGGAGAGGACATGAATCCTATTTCATTCCACATTTTCACAACTCAGCCTTTCACAACTTAACTGCCTTTTAGGAAAACTCTTACATCCTATTGCTTTTTCTTGCATTTCTCCTTCCATCTTATCTCTTTCTACATCTGAAAGTCAAAGTACGTGTGTTCATTGGCAGAGAGGAGTGTAACTGAATCTTCAGTTTCCTCGGATTTTTATGGGACAAGTTAGAACCAACTAAGAGAGTCACGTGAAGATGTCGAGATAAATTTCAGTATTTTTGTTTCACTTTATGTCTTGTGAATATTTCTTGGTAAAATGCAGTCCCCAAATTTGTAACGGAGAATCCTGAGGATACATTTTGTGTGTCGCCTCTGCTCTCTCTAGTCCCTTCAATGAAATCCTGGGGAACGATTGTAATAGACAAAAACTTTTAACCTTCAGATTTTTCTACGCTCTTTTCCTTTGAAATATCTAACTCTGTGAAATTAGGGTGTACACTGCTGTGTTTCTGTTCTTTTTGCAATGTATCTGAGACGCTTTCTCTGGCATGTTAATTTGGCTAGCTTATCTTTCTTTGCACACTCCTTTGCATCTCATTCTCCATCCATGTCAACAAAGTCTTACAAACTCCTTCATGGAATAATTTGATTATGCTGTAGATTTTACAGCTTTAAAATTGTTGCAAGTTTTCATGCCTGCATAGTTGAAATTTGCCTTTTAGAATAATACAGTTGCACATCAAAAGTCTTTCTGAAACCAGGATTTTGGCTATAATGTATTTATCTTGTCCCTGCCCTGTATGTTCTATTTAAGAAGAAAGAAGAAAAAGTAGAAGCTTGAAGATTGAAAGGAAACAAAAAAGTCAGATTTCCAAGTGAAAATATCTGCTTTACTTCTGGTAAAATTGTTTCTTAAAATATGTCAGATAAATANTTTGCAGTAGCCTCTGTATGGGGCTGTGTTTTGGATTTGTGCTGGAAGCAGTGCTGATAATCCAGGTACGTTTTAATTGTTGGTAAACCACGTTTACAGAGTCAAGGCCTTTTCAGTTCCTCTCCGCACCCCACCAGTGAGGAGGCTGGGGATGCACAAGAAATTGGGAAAAGGCACAGCTGAGACAGCTGATCCCAGCTGACTGAAGGGATATCCCACACCATATGGCCTATGTTCAGCATGTAAAATGGGGGATGAAGAAGGAAGGGAGGAACATTTGAAATGATGATGTTTGTATTCCCAAGTAACCCTCGTGTGAGATGGAGCCCTGCTTTCCTAGGGATGGCTGAACATCTGTCTGCCCACTGGAAGTGGTGAGTGAATTACTTGTTCTGCTTTGTTTATGTGAGTGTGGCTTTTAATTTCCCTATTAAAATGTCTTTATCTCAACCCATGAGTTTTTCACTTTTACTTTTCCCGATTCTCTTCCCCGTCCTGGGGTCAAACCACACTTCTCCACTGGGATTAACGTCTGTAGGTTTTATGTGTAATGCTGCCCACTGCAAATTGAATACATATGAAATGGTTCTCTGTATCTGTCTCACAGTCCACTAAACAACCATGAAATGAAATTAGCTTTTCATCATTACTAACTCAAATCATATTCAAGCCAGAATATTACAGAAAATCATTCCTGATTATCAATTTTCTGACCCATGTGCTATGGTCTGGTTTGGAGCTTTTATGCAGTTGATTTAGGTTTTTCTGCTTTGTTTTGTTTTAAAACAATAGTTTCTGATTCAGGCGCATAGCACCTGAGAAAAGCTGTAAAACTTCTGCTGTATCTCCTTTGTTTTGCACATTATTAAAACTTTGAATTTTTGTAAATGTCTACTGTTTAATCATTCTTTCTTTGTCTTTGCATTATCTTCCATACCTTCCACAAACCATCTCCAGGTTTCCTTTTCCAGTGTATCATTTTCATTAGGAAAAAGCAGGACAACTAGTTAAGACAAAATGTTTACTCTTTTATGACCTCCTTTTTGTCTTTTCATTTATGTAGGTATTTAATGTATATTTTCAATTTTGCCAGAGAATACTTAAAAAAAAATAATCCTGTTGTGTGGCATACTAAAGGGTGTAGCAAATGATGACCTTGCATGAAGGCTTAGTAGATCTCAAGTAAACAGGTAGTGACATTTCACTCACTGATGTTTATTATTTACTTTATTTCAGGTGCCAGCACAAAGGTAAAGGACAATAATTCTTTCATTGACTGAATACTGCACCAAGAAAAGATTCCTGTAAATAATGTAACTAACTTGCATAGAAAACAACGCACTGCTATCAATCTCAAATACATATAGCCTTCTAACATCTACCATCGAAGCTTTTACATTTTCCTGGAGAAACACACATGAACACAGGGACAGATTACCTTGTGAATGGATGGAGAAAGGAGTGGAAAATGAATGATTTATTTAGTACCCAAGTAGCCAGCTGGGCTCTGCCAGCCAATTTGCCTTTTTCTTTTTTCTTTTGTTTTTTTCTTTTTTTTTTTTTTTTTAAATTGGTGATTTTTTCATTTTATGAAAAGGAAAAAAAAAATGGGGTAGGCATATCTTGCTGCATTTTCAAAGCAAAACTCAGCTCAGTTTAAAATTGGAAACATTTGAATATGTTTTGAACATTTGAACATCCATATGTCCATATGTTTCAATACCTGGGAGAGAAATGCTTAGGTAAGATTCTTGTGCCAGGCACAGGTGCCCAGAAGCTGACAGAGGAGGTGCAGGGGAGGCCTCTGAGAGAAAAGGCCAGGGGCTACCACATGCCATACACACCCCATCCCAACCACAGGGAGCCACCACAGGGCACAACTGACCCCTTCAGTCACACTCATGGCAATTTTTGGAAGGAGTATTCACCAGAAAGAGAGAGGTAGAGAGAGCAAAACAGAACATGATGAAGGTCAACATCAGATGAGGGGAAATACACAACAGACCAACAAAATTAATTTGAATTTCTCCAGGCTGAGCCTGTGCTGACTACAGCAAGAGCTGGTAAGCATTTTCCCTGCCTTTATCCTGACCACAGGATCTCTCCTTCATGTCATGTTTTCAACCATCTCACACAGAAAGTGAAGAGTGAGTGGGTTAGGTGGGTACTTGGCTGGTGGCCTTGGTGGTCATGGACTCAAACTAAAGCACAGTGTGGAACAAAAGCAGTTGCAGAAATATATGAGAACAGCAAAGGGAGCTGGAATTTGCCCTATTTCTTCTTCGTGGACCAGCAATATAAGTCATCAATTGCAGTTCATCAGATTTACAGGTTCTTGCTGACTTTTTTTGGATAAAACAACAGGATTGATAGATATCACAACTGGATGAGATAATGTACACAATTTTGTCCTCCGGAGAACTTCTCAGTAATTTTGGTGCACTGGCCAAGCCAAATACTTTTGGCAGTTCAAAGAAGGGCCAGCAGATCAACTGAGTGCCAGTTCTGCATGTCATTATTATTATAAACCTATTGATCCCCCAGGAGGCTACAGGGGGAGTTGAAGCTGCCTTAATAACTCTACACCACTCTCAGATTCCACCTTTTCACATTGTGTTGCTTAGTGAAGACCATCTCTCTAGGATTTTATGGTAATAGGTAAGTTTCTAACTGTCTTTTGTCAAGTAAGACCCCAAAAATAGTGTAATTAATGTAAATGTCATGACATTTTAGTCACTACTTTTTTAATATTGGTGCAATAGATTCTCATTTCTCTGTAATAGATCAAATGCAATTATGCTGCCAATTTTTAGATTCAATTAATAAAAGCTATAAAAACAAGTTAAGTAAACATATGGTTCTTTTCAGCTGTCTTCCATGCAAATAGCAAGCAGAAGTATTTTTTTCTTTTCCCAAATATTAAATTTCTGTTGCCCAAATTGTGCCTATGGGTATAACCATGCTGAGGTTGTTTAAAGTATGTTTTTTATTTTCTGTAAAGATTGATGTGTTAGGGAATCCCAGGAAACTTGCCTGAAGGAATTTTTCTTTATAGTGATAAGAACAAACCCCTATTCATTGAAACAATAAACCAGAACAATTTTCAGGTTGTAAAGAACATTATAAATAAATGGAACTCCTAAATAGGGATCAGAGTTATTTTGTTTCAAAAAGTATTTGCTTGGATTTCTCATTAATTAAAAATGATTTCAAGTATGAAAGTAGATAAAATTTATTCCCTACTAATCAACACATATTGCCTGCCTATGGCACTAACATTATGCTGATGCCCTCCGTGAGAGTGGTCTGAAATCAATATAAAAGTACTTAAAGCAATGTTCATAGCCTTCAGCTGTGACGTTTTCAGGCTGTTAGCTTTTTTAACAAAGCTAACAAATTGTATGAAAAAAAAAATTAAACCATGTAGATTTTCAGAGAAGGAATATAGAATATTATTAGGACTGAAGGTTTTTGTTATTCATCTGTTATGGAAAATCACAATTTTTTGTGCAAGAGGGTAATTATGGAAACCCCTTATAAGTTTCTTGGGTTCATACATTTGGGGTATACTTATTTCAAAATAGATTTGATTTTCTTGTTAATGTAAACATTCAGATTGATAATTTTTTGTTTGATTGTTTACCATTTTTGATCATAATTATTTTTATTTAGACAATAAGGCTTCTATGATCAGTATCATGCCTTCACATATTTTTGTATTATCACAATTTTATATGGATGAGATCTTCTGAATTCACTAGTAAGATCTTACTGTATAAGATCAATTACACAGTAATTGTAGTGTCTCTTAGAAAATTCTGGCTTCTGTTACCTGGGAAAGATTTCCTTTGCATGTTAAATTTTAATCTCCTCAGAAAAATAGGATAATGTACAACACAAATGCTAATAATTTAAGTGATGCTACTTTAAACAATGAAAATATTTGTAAAATTCTAACTTCTTGAGGAGGTGATGCTCTCCAATTTATAAATGTTTCAATTTATTGAAAAAAACTCAATAAAACCCCAAAACAAAAGACCCATCATGCAGGAAATAACACTCCAGTACCCAAAAGTTTAGTAATTTATTGTAACTGACTTTTCTTGGAAAAATTAAATTATTCCATGACATATTGTGTTTGAAATTACTAAGAAATATCTATACCCCAAAACCCCTAAAAGAGTTAGAGCTGATGCAGCCCTTTATCGGGACCCAGAAGAGCGCAGAACAATTGCACATCTCCTTTTTGTTTACCCTTCAAAATGTTAACAGGTTTGACTGGGATTTAAATATTTAGAGTAGAAATTAAATTTTTATAGTACCTATGGGGACTGTGGGGAAAAAAGTATTAGCAATCTTACAGTAAAAAGAGCTTTTGAAGACAAATGACATTTAGTTCATACGAGGCAGCATATGCTTTGTCTCCTTTCTTCAGCTGTGGAAATGCCCAGGCTTTGGCTCTGTTCCTACAAGATGATGACTACCCTCAACTCCAAGTCCTGCTCTCCTTGTTTACTGACAAGTATATCTGGAGACATGTCATTTGTCAGAACAGTTGCCACTACTCTCATCATTGCAGAGTGGCAGAATTGGGCATTTACATTTCAGTGCAGGGTCCTTCAAAAGATGTAGTGTGAGACCCTAAATTTGCCATACACTTGAAACAGCAAACTCCCACCAAAGAAAGCAGCACACATCTTTGTAATTTTTTTCTTGGTATAATTGCTGAATCTTGTAATTTTTTTGTCCCTCTTGTGTGACAACTTGCCTATTTAGATCAAAAGCTGTGTAAAATAGGAAAAATAGGCATATGAATGCTGGAGCGAGAACTGTCAGGGTGTACAGCTCTATGGCTGAGACCAACCATGACTTTTTTTTGCAGGCAAGGCCTCCTGGAGCTCATTTGAGTACAAGGCTGTGCACAAACTGACACCTCACAGAGGGGTGCAGAGCTGTCCCTCAGCACAATCTCTTTCCCTAGCTTTACCAGCGTGCTACCCCTTACTCTACATTTTGGAACTGTATTCAGCCTCGGAGAAGCTAAGGGGTTGAAGCATCAATTCTGTCTGGCCCATATGCTGGGAAAAAAAATGCCAGGAGAAAAGACAGATGGCATGTTATCCCCAGGACTTGAAACAAGCCAGCCAGGCACACTGCAGCTCAGATGTGTTAAGGTGGTTTCTTCGTTAAATTTAGTGATTCATAAAGAACAAATTTAATACAAAATTGCATTTTATCTTGCTGAATTTGCAAGATATTTAAGCATAACAATGATCAGAAAGCTTGTAAATAAATCATACTGCTGTTGGGGACTACTTTGGTTTCTAGGCTCTCTTAAGCCTCTCAGATAGTTAAATAATATTATTAGCAGTTTTGTTAAACATGTCCATATTTTCAGTTAATCAGGTTGCTTTTATACTTAAAAGTGACATCATAACTGCTAAGTGAGTTGTAGCATCAGACAGAGATCATTGCTACCTACAGCTGAATCATTAACAATCTGGTTAAATATCAAGAGGCAAATTCTATCAAGAGCTTAGTCATTCAGAGTCAGTCTTTTGAGTAGGGACAATTTGGGACTTGGTGCTGCTGTGGAGTATGGTGTTGGAGTAGGGCTACCATTTGTGCCAATGTTTGCAAAAGTTATTTATCATTTCTACAAATTTTTTTTGTAAAGAAAACAGAAAAATAAGTATTGCATTGATTTTCGTGGATATAAGTGCTTTATGAATATTGCAGTCAATACTGCATAGAACCCAAACACATAGGAACATGGACAGCTGCACTTTTTCAAGAAGAGAGAACTGAGGCATCTTTTGACAAAGGCCAAAACTATTAAGTAGCATCCAAACTTTCCATGCTTAGTTTGATAAACCTACTCTTGTGTTGCTGGGCATTGGAGGCTTTTTCCTTGGGTTTTAATTTTTTTTTTTTCCCCTGCGAGGTTAATAAATCTGCAGCATTGCATGTGTTCGAAATTGACTCTGTTTGCATTTGGATGCAGTTATGAATACTCACTAATTCTACAAATGTAGTTCCAGTTATCTCCTGCACATATAGAAAAGGAGGAAGACATGGCTACTGATAAAAATTCTTGTTCCACTTGCTCAGCATCCTGGTCATGGATGAGGTTTCTGTCTAGCTGTCTATAGTAATATTTTCCTAATTGCAAAATAGCCTCATTTGTTCCTGCACTGTGAATTCCTTGTTTTTCAGTCACAGAAATGACTGAAGCAGAGCTCAGATCATTTTCTAGTGCATAACACAGATTCACAAAATTCAGTTTTTATGAACTCATATCTGAGTATTTAAATTGTAATTAAATTTTTAGAGATAGACAAAGATTGCAATTGAAAAGCATTCCTCAAAAATGATATTGAGTCACCTCCTGGATGTAAATGATGTAAAAAAGACCATTATCATCTAGAAAATTATATGATAAGCTGAAAAGAAGGACCAGAGGAAACAAACAAAGTATTAAAGAACAGATGAAGAAAAGAACAATTACAATTTGTTTTTTTAAATTTTTTAAAGAAGAATTGACTGATGGAAAATAAGTACTGTCAGTGCTGTATGTTAGCATTAAATCTGCATCATCAATTTGTATTTAGGCAGCTTTACTCCATGGCAGAGGTTGAAGCTAGCTGAAAATGAAGAAGTAAACAAATGAATACAGTTAACTAAAGGATTTGAATAATGTCATTATTTATCAAATAATTTATTTGACAAATAGTATTTTGACTGTTGCAGAATTGGTTGACAGTATTTGTTGAATAAATTAGTCAATGAAAAATGATAAAGATTCAATGAATAATGTATTTGATAAATAATATTTATCAACTAAACTGTAAATATAATTTTTTTTTCTGAATCCTGTATTAAGCAGAAAGTAGTCAATTTTTATTCCCCTCGCTTCCCCATCTCCCAGCTCTCCTATAGCCAAGTGGGAAATGCTGGTTTTGGTTTTTGCAACACTGTTCCTCAAGTTGTACAGGAATGAAACTAAAAATTAGGTACTTGTCCTAGAAAAAACATATTTCATAGAGATCACAACATTAAAGATAAGAAAGGCTTCATCTTTTTTTAAAGATATGACAAGTTTTGGGAGTGCTCCACATTTAAACATACCAAACCCCAACTTTAATTGCACCAGTTCTACCTTTCTATTTGGTATTATGATGATTGGAGACATGTTTTACTAAAAGCATTATTTCTTATCAAAGATGCCAATACAAACTAGAAACGAGGATTACACCCAAAATCCTGATATTTAAAAGTTACTTTATTTGAAATTGACATTTTTAATATCTCTAATGCAACACAGTTTTGAGCTGCTTCAATTGAGTAAGTGATGAACTTCCATTACACTGTTCTGTGTGTGTATCCTTTCTTCCTATAACTGACAATAACAACCTTTAATTCTTTCAAGTTTTTTAGGAGCAACTCTAGAAAAAGTAAATCAAAAATGAAGATGATGGTGGTTTTCTGAAATCATTTGTAATCCTTTTTTCTTTCTCTGTGAGATATTTCAAAGATTTTTTTAAAGATATTTTAAAATCAGCTCCAAAGGAACACTATTTAATGACCTTATGTAGGGGGTCAGCATATCTGGCTGAATATTTTTTTTCCCCTAACCAGTCAGATGTCCAAGTTAGTGCCTGGAGGCATGGAAGACATGAATTCAGGAAGAGATGTAGATCAGAAGAAGAAAACAAATGTCAAGGCTGAGAAGCCGCCTGGCCCTGCAGAACTTGAAAGGAAAGAGCTGGCACAGCAGCAGTGATTCTGTCTGTATGGGGCCTTAGGCACCAGCTGCTCCTTTGTGTCTGCTCTACCTCACCTCTACCTCAGGTTTTAATTTTTCTGAATATTGAAATATTCTAAAGTGAATATTCTAAAGTGAAATATTGAAATATTGCTGAAGTGTTTTTACCTGATACAGAGGCTTTTGATATAGGACAGGACAGAATGGAGAAATTGAGAGTTCTCAGGAAGGGTGACACAGCAGTGGTTAGAGATGAAAGGGTGTTTTTGAGGCCTTTGCCTGCCTGGGTGTCTGGTTTATGCAGCAGCTCCCTGTGGGCAGCTTGAGATCCTGTAGAATTTTCTATCTTGTTTTTCATTCACACCTGTTTAGGAAGCAATTGTATGTGTAGGATCATGTAATGGTACCGCTGGATTTAATATGCCTGACATGATGAAAGTTTCCAGAGGAGTAAACAGTTTTTGTCATCCTATACAGAAGGAGTACAGTTCTGACATTAACTGTGAAGAGTGAAATTGTATTAAAAAAAATTGTCAAAAAACAAGACTATATATTGCTGCACTGTAGTGATATAAACAGGATGAAATACTGTCCTCATTGCAGTCAATGAGATTTATGCTTGATTTAGTAGTCAGGAGGTCATCACTCACAGAACTAAATCAGATGTTAAAATAAGTTTTTGTCCTTTGCTTTCAGCAAATATTCTAACCATCATCTAAATCAGATTGAAAAAAATTGATAGCATGTATTTAAACATCTGCTTGGATAGTTTAACTGTTAGTACATAATCATGTTTTAGTATTCCAGAGTAGCGAATACGGAGTGAAAAATCCCAAGAGCAAGAACTCTAATTATTTTGTGATACACAGAAGTATGTTTTACCAGTTTCCTTATGCTAGCTTAACCAAAAAAGTGACAAAAAAACCCCAACAAAACCAGACATTCAAATGCAATACCCCAAAATCATCTATCAAAACTTTACCTTTAATCCTTTATCTGTGGACTATGCTGCTTCAGGAAGCAGCTAACAGACCGGGTGCCATTAGCTTGTGTGTGTTGTTACATCTTAGCAATACTGGTACATCAAATATCCAATCTTGAGGACAAAAAAGAAACACCACAGTTTTAATTTGCTTTGTTTTTTTTGTTGAAGCTGCAGGGTTAGGAAGCCTGTTTATTTCAGTAAAGAATTTAGGGATTTAAAATAAAACCTCCTTAAAATTGGTGTCTTAATAACTGAGTGCATTCACACGCCATTGCTAATTTAATCACAGGTAGTCTGCCTTCTAACTGTCAAATTGTGGTTTTAGGATAAGGTATAAGATTTTATACAAATGTGTTTTCCTCATGTTCAGCTACAATCTGACTGAAATTTAAAACAAAGTAATGGATACAAGCCATTGCAAGGTATTTTACACACACACACATTCACACACATATACATACATACATACATATAAATATATATATGCATAAAAAACACATGCAAACACACACAAAAGAGACATTGGTTTTCACAATAAGTTGGAGGGGACTTTTCCTGTTAAAATCTATGTCAAAACTTCTACTAATTTCAGTTCTGCCAGAGCAGAACACTGAAACACTGATACAGTTCCAGAACACATTTCAACATTTTGCTGTTTCTGTTGCATTTTCCTCCTCATGATTCTGCACCTCTGATTACAAAGATCCACTGATGTTTTCTCTCAGTTGGATCAGAAAATCATCCTGTTAATGAGAAAAGTAGTTTTGAGCTGTTCAAGCATAGTTTTCAGCAATATTGCTCCAACATTTTTTAAATTATAGTATTAGAGTTTGTGCCCTGACTGTGCTCTGCCACATAGAATTCAATTTGTTTTACACACAGGGTGATGAGGGAGCATTAAAAAGCAGATATGAAAGTTTGTGAGTGTCAAGACCAAAAAAAGAGAGAGAAAAGTGAGTGGTCTGATTCAGGGAGGTTCAAAGTAGTGAATGGCAAAGTACAGACTTAATCAAATGGAAAGAGCAAGAAAAAATAGGAGAAGATTATGGAAGTCAGAGAGGCTACATTTAATTTAAGCTGAAAAATTAGCTCTCACTGTGTAAAATTTACATGTAAATATTTTACTGCATGTAAATACATGTATTAAGTAATATTTAAAGAAATACAGAAGTGCATACAAAGGTAAGTAAAAATATTGACTTTAAAATATTTACACTAAACAACTTTGTACAAGAAGAGGGGAAAGAGTGAGTGGTACATAGCATGCCTCACATAGCGAAGATGAACAGAGGGATGCACATTTTCATGTGATGATGTTTGTCTGCCCAAGTAACTCTTACATGTGATGGGGCCCTGCTGTCCTGGAGATGGCCAAACACCTGCCTGCCCATGGGAAGCAGTGATTTAAATCCTTGTTTTGCTTTGCTTCTGTGTCTTAATCTCAACCCACAAGTTCTCTACCTTTTGCCCTTCCAATTCTGTCCCAGTTCCTACTGCTGAGGTCAATGAGCAAGTGGCTGCATGAGGCCCAGCTGGGGTTAAACCATTACAGCTCAGCAGACCTACTCATTAGCTACTTGCAAGAAAACGGATCTGGTTTGTGATCTTTCATATACATACGGGTTAAAGGGAAAAGCTTGGGCAATCACTGTGATATCTTAAGATTTAAGAAGTATAAGACACATACATCGACAGCTTTCTTGCTTTTCCTGCCTAAGTATGCTTAGAATCACTAAGAGATTAACTTGCTACTTCAAATAACTTGTAAAATAACCACAAGGTATGTTTATAAAGTTTATAAAAATATGTTTCTTTCATTTGCAGCTGAGACTGCTCCTGGCGTTTCTGATGGAGTTTATTCTAGGTGTAAGGGATTTAAAATAGGTTATTAATATAAGCATGAAACATAGACCTTTTGAATTAACACAGATTGTCACATTCAGATATACATTATGACAGTTGTAGGTTTTTTCTGGTTTATTCATGTTACCCAAGGCAGTTTAGACCATTTTAATTCTGAATACTAAGAGCTAGCAGAACAGAGGTGAACGTGTTTCTCAGCTAATCTAGTGAAGCACTGCAGACGTGATACCCAACATTTTGGGTTTTTTTGCATTGTATCTCTGGGCTAGACTGGGAGATGTCATAACTACCAAGCTATGGTAGATGTTTATGCTCCCCAAGTTCCCTCTACAAGCAACTGGAGAGAGGAAGATCCTTTAGAGGTTAATCCAAGGAAGGCTTTATGTAAGTTCCTTAATAGGAAGTAGCTCAAATGAATTGAAAAACACTAGGAAAACAATTGTTAGCTTTTTAGTTTGGGTGCCCAAAGTCAGATGATGTGAAAGCCCTTGTATTAAGCCACTTTAAAACATTGTCACTGCTTCTCTTTTAAGGCATGGGCAACAAAAGCACAGCTACAAATGCAATTTATGTGATCTTAATAGCAATGTTTTTCTCCTCTAGCTCCAATTGTGTTCCTGTAATACTGCTGAGAGCAATTCCAAAGTTTGAAGTGCATGTTGATGTTGGAGATGTTCAAAAGCCATCTGAACATGGTCCATCATCTCCTCTTCAGTTGAGCCTGCTTGAATGGGGGATTTAAGAGCTGGACAAGTTGACTCCCACATGTCTCTTTCAACCTCAAACATTTTCTGATTCTGTGATTCTTAATTTCATGGAAATGCTTGTGGTGCAATTTCAGATGTTAATAATAAAAATTTTGATTAAATATTTAAAAAATTGCCTGAAGACTCACGAAGATCTCCTCTGGAATCCAAAAAGACTGAAAAATGATCCTGAAAAAAGAGCATTGCTTCCACCTATGTTTTGCTGCTAACTGCAGTTCATTAAGGATAGATGATATCTCCATCTACTGAAGGGAAATGAATAAATGAATTGCAGGTGCATCTTGATTGCTCCTAATTTGTTCTTCATTTATGTCCTTTTCATTTGGTGCTTTTTTTTTTTTAATTTTTATTTTTATTTTTTTATTAAACCTGTGAACAGTTTGTATAAAAAATTAGGTAGAGCTGGAAAAGTTACAAAGGTCAGAACACAAAGCAAGCACCTTCTTGCAGAAACAGAAATATGTTATTTATCCTGTTGTGCAGCACAGCTGGAGTGCTTTCGGTGGCAAAAAATGTTCATATTGAAAATTTGGAGGCAAAATCAGTACTGGTAGGAAGATCATGCTTTTACCAATTTAATGATCATACATTAAGCAAGAAGTTTACTGTTCTGACTAATAGCATTACTGTGAGAATGGAAGCTATCACTGGAAAGAACAGTCAAATGTATATTAAAAGCTTTGGCTTTTATTTTCTGCACTCCTATACACAGAAGGTCTGCCTGTAGTCCTATCAGGAAAGTATTATTCATAGTTAGAGACCGTGCGGTGCAACAGAAACATATTTTTGATGAACTAGATTCAGACTTCAAGCTAGGAGGAAAAAATGCATGGGGTAAGTCCTTTTCTAACTGAGATTTGAGAGTTTTGCCAGCAATCGGACTGCAATATCATGCCATGTCATAAAATATCATTGCATCATAATCAATGAAACATCATCAAAAAACATCATCAATGTCAAAAAATATAATTGCAAATTTTCTCTGGCTTCTACTGCAAAAACCAGTGAATAAAGCAAAAGAAAGGCCCTTTAGGGAGATCAAACCTTGCATCTCTGCATAGCTTTGAATCAATCCATTCTGACAAGTCAAACTCCTTCCATTTATGCAGAACTAGTAAAACACCAAATCTCTATATACTGCCTGAACTCTTGCATCTTTTTCTTGTTCTGAAAGGAAACATCCATTTTTCAGCATACATACAGAAAAATCAGGAAACATCTACAAAATAATTTAGAAATAACACTTAGTTCATGGAAATTTATGCCTATTTTATAGTCACTCTGAAGAAAAATATGCAAATCTCTTTAAGAAAAGAAATTATTCTGGTTGATTTATTTAACAGTATTTATTGAAGAGATTTGCTAGAAAAAACCCAAGACATTGTCTGAATTTCTGCTGTCTCTGATTTAACAAGCAGCCTGTGACAGTTAGAGGCATTACTTACCCTTAACAGAGAAACTTTTAAAACAATGATTTTTTTTCTTAATTATTTAGGGGATTGATACTTTAATTTTTTGAATTGGCAGCTTTGTTTTAAGATGTACTTTATAATGTCTTTTGGTAATATGTAGAAGTCCACTCAATAAAATGTAACAAAGTTATTATAAATAGAGACTTTTTAAAAATCTTTTGGCTGTTATGGTGAGTTTACTTGTATCTTCTCATTTTGGGAGACAATTTGACTAAATATGAAAGAGATAGGAAATGAGAGTCCTGAACAGGGTATTTTGAGAGAGAATTTGAAGTAGAAAACATATATTTTGAAAGGTTGAACATAACCCTCAATGATTGCTAACTCCTTTCTTAAACTGTAGGAGACTGAGGCTGGGTGGAGGATGGTGGAAATAAAAGGTCAGAAGGACAGAGAGATACAAAGAGCTTCTCCTTCCCTTGCAGAAGAATGGATCAGCTTGGCTCTTCACCTCTCTTATTTAAGGACAATTTAAGTCTAATTTAATGCAGAAACTGGAGCCATGAACATCAGAATAATGTTGACTCCAAATGAATAGAAGCAAAGTTCCTCTGTTGCCTGCAGGGAAATAAGCTGAACCAATGTCATAACTTTCTTGTGCTGTTTCTGCACTTTGGGGAGATCCCAAATCCCTGCTTTGATCTTTCCTGTTTTTATGACTATTCACAACCTGAACCTCTGATGCCTCTGAAAATATAGATACTACAAGACACATCAAGGCAAGAAGCACAGAGACAAAACAGACTCAGCATGGTTCACTAGCACTTTCTGAGCTCAGGCTTAGCGCAAGACATGTAAGGCACAAGCTGGCATTTGCAAAGCAATGTGGGTGTTTCTGCACTGTGTTTCTTACTGTCCCAGTCCTGGGGAGACTGACCAACTCCAGCACCAGATCAGTTCTTACTACAGCACATCTGTCCTTCCACTGTAGCTTAAGCAGAGTTGACCTGAATGTTGTGAAAAAAGCTTGACAAGTGTTGGTGGGGTGGGTTTTTTTGGTTTTTTTGGTTTTTTGTTTGTTTGTTTTTCTGAGAGAGAGTGAAGATTCACCTAGGCTTATTAAAGGGAAACTGATGTATTGACATTATTTATATTGATATCTCTGTAAGTGCCTTATGTCTGTCCAAGAATGTAACTCAAAATTCAGTACAAAATGAAGGGCAACACAAAGCTACTGTTAGGGATATATCATCGTGAAGAGAGATACACAGGAAGAGAAAATTCTGTGAAGCATTGTGGAATTTTTGGTTGGCTTTTTGATTCCTAGCTGAAAACCAAACCAAACCAAAAAACAGACTAATTCAAAATCAACCAAACATCCCCTCCCCAAACTCACAAAAAACCCCATAAAGCTTTTCCCCAGAATGCTATTTTATTATAGCATATTACTAACTTTTCACGCAATTAATTTTGAATTTTAGTGTAAACTACAATTCTATTTTTTTTTGTAATATTTCTCAAAAACAAGTTTCCATAAGCAAATGAAAACAGACTCAATATCTGTTGCATTTTGGAAGTGGTGATAACTACTCACTGGCAACAATACATTTTTCAGGCTAGCCTGTCATGCATTTCAAATTCTTGGCTTCCCTATCTGACATGATATGTGCCCTATTTAAATTAATGCCATAACCAGGAATAGACAAGTTTCTCAGACAACGTAAATTAACACAGATCCAATTAAGTCAATTGACCAAAGATAAAAGAGAATACAAATTATCTGAAGTAATCTTAATCTGATTTACAGATTAATTTCAATTACAATTTTAATTATAATTTTTCATCCACTTTTCTTCTGAATCTTGTTCATACCCAAAATAGGAAACTGTCAATGAATCACACAGAACTCCATCACATAATCTCCTATTTCTGTTCTTATTTATTCAAGTGCCATGGCAGACAAGGATTCTGCTTGGCTTTTTTGTCGCTTGCTTGTCTCAGCATCTTTACTGTCCTTGTCATATCTCTTCTCATATCTTATATCCTGTATATCCTGTAGTATATGAGAGAAAAAACTAGACTTTTTTTTTTTCTTTTTTTTTTTTTTTTTTTTTTTTTTTTTTTTTTTTGAGTTGAGACTAAGGAAAATATACTGATGATGCAGAGCTACAGAGAGTCTGAAGAGTGAAGGAGACACAAATGGTGACAAAATAAGAGGTCACCTTTTCTCTTGAATGATAATTTTGAATGATACCCCAGTGAAACACCATAGAGTAACTTGGTCAAGACCTGGTGGCTACTGAACTGCTGTGTAAATGGAAGGAGTTCATATTTGAGAAGCTTATGGAAACATCTCCAAGAACACAGAAAATTGAGGAAAAGAACATGCAGAAAAAGATTAGATGCTGGATATAAAACATGTAGTATAAATGATGAGTTTGCAAGTAAAATATAAAAAGAAAAAATAATAAGTAGAGGAAGAAAATAACAGCTAGTATTGCAAAGACATAGAAAAGGATGATGTGAGACAGCTACAGCTGGAGAAACAGGAAAAATGAGACCAAGTTAGATGAAAGAGGAAAGAGCAGCAGGAGTTTATTTGAGGCTGAATGAGAGCCAAAGGTGAACACAGTGGAATCTGCTATTCATCCATCATGATAGATTTGACAGATTCTTCCTAAAGTATCAAGAATATGCCAAACTGTGAGGCCAAGGAATTATAATAGTAAAGGTTTTCAAGTGTTATTTTTCTTATATTCTTTTTACATGAAAAAGCAAAACAAAAAATGTAGGTGAAAGGACTGAATAAACTGTGATAATAGATAGATGACTGTGAAGATAAAATAACATTTATTTTCAAGACTTCCAGCCGTGGATAGATGTTCAGAAATACAACACAGTGACTGGGTGGAGTCCATTTTAGAGAAACCATTTCAGGTTATCATGACTGCAAAGATCCTGAAAATTAAAGGGAACAAATTTGCACTCACTATGCATTTGACATCCCTACTTCCAACACACAAAGAGGAAACGGAAAGTCACAAGACATGTTGCAATAGATAAATCATCATGAGGGAGGAATATTTAATAATAACACAATATCAAAGTAGGTTACAACTGTTCATGGAAGAGTCAAACATAGATACTTGAATGTAGTCAAAAATAAATAATTGTAAAGTTTACAGAGTCCAAAGAGAGATCTGGGAAGGTCAATAAACAGAAGGAAAAGAACTACATGTGTGAAATATGGGTATTTGAAACCTGGTGGGCTAATCACTAGCAATGGAAGTCAATTACTAAAATGTAAAAAAATAAAGAAGTAGTATAATGTTCAAGGAGGAAAAAGCATTAAAGAGATGAAAAAATCCACAAAAATGGAATGAAAATATACTAATTGCAGAATTTGTCTGGACTAAATTTTTTTTTTAAAAGGTAAAAAATAATAAAATTGTGGCAGGATTTTCAAAACTTACTGAACCAGTAAGAGATGACTCTTTATCAGATTAAGTTTTGTTAAGAATTAACTGAGACTCAGTGGTTGAAGATAACCACTGGGTTAAGTGACAGTAAAATAATTTATTTTTTAAATTCAATGAGTGGAAAAAAGCTACGTCAAATTCAAAATACGAGTGTCCAATGAACTGCAAATTTCTTTATACTAAAGAAAATGTGTATAGAATAGGAAAATTTTACATGTCTGGCAATCTTAATAAAGGTGCACTATACTGCCTGCAGTCAGTTTTAATTTTAAAATAATACTTTATTCAAGTATTACTTTTATTCCTTTTAAACTGGAAATAAGCATTTCAGGTTATCTGATTCTGTGCTGAAAATTCATGTGAATCTCACCACTTACTTCACTATCTCTAGTGCATTCTTGGTGGTTAGCTATTGTCAGTATAACTTCAGGCTTCCAATTATTTAGAAAATCATGCTGCTGTTACAACTGCTAACTACATATCATTTCTCACTATTCTTAAGTAGGAACAATTTCTATGACATTTCAGGATAATCATAGTAAAGTTGAATTTTAATTAAGGATTCAAAAACATGAACTTTGCAATACACAGATTGAGAGCTTTAGATTTAATGCACTTATTTAATGCTGGAAGGTGTGAGAGGGTCAGGAATGAAAATATAGATATTGTGCTAATGCTGGCAGTTTCAATTCTGCATCTGTTGGCAGCTCCATATTGCAGATGAACTCTGATAAATTATACCAATTTATAATTTTATAACAGTCTCATGGGTATCTTTTTATTATGCATTTTAGTATGCATCTGCAGTGACAGTTCTGCACTTCCCTTTGCATAGCAAATGTAGCAGACACTTTTTCACTGTAATTGTCATGTTTTACATGAGTACTGCATCAGAATTTGAGAAAAGGCTGTTAAGAGTATCCCTCATGATAGTTTTCACTTCAGCTAATGTATACTTCGATTCTGAAAGTCCAGGCAGAACGTGTAACAAGGCATAGAGACGTTTTTATTTGTTTCACATAAATTCATAGGAAAAAACCTGACAAATATCTCAAAATGTCAGTTCCTCTACTGAACCCAAAGACAGCAAGAATATATAGAAGACTTCATGCAGAGGAACATATGGGTAAAATTCTATATAATATAATTTGTGATAAACTCTCTAATAATTGATGATAATTTTTAGTTGTGATTACACTATATGATCAAAATGTGCAAGAAAAAAATATTTAAGAGGACAGATTAAAGTTAAATAAAAAAAAGTTGTTCATACATTTTTAAAAACTATTCATTTCCCTGGTCTAAAGCTCTTTTCTCTTGCTAGCTTCTATTATATTTTATGAGAAAGAGTTATACTCTTTTGGCAATATTACATGATTCAATATTTTCAATGGAAACTATTTAACAAAAAAGTACAAATATTTAAGTATGGGGAGAGTTTTGAGGCCCTGTATTGTTTTTATTTGTATGGCATTGAGTAAGAACACAATTAAAAAAAAATTGGTGGAAGTTTTCTTCTAATGTGTATATATCTATTTATCAATAATGTATTTAAGTTTACGCCAGGGTAAAACATAATCCTAAAATAATTTAGGATCATTATTGTTGATTCTTTCAGATTTTAAATATTGATGAATATGAACCCATCCACATATATGCCTTAAAGAAACATGCCAAATTGGATACCATAAAGTTGACCTGTCTGATAAAAAATTTCTATTATAAAGAATATTATTCACTCTATATTACTATCCATCATTATTTCTGTCATATCAGAGTTTATGATGGAATTAAGTGATATTTATGTATTTATTGCTGTGCTATTTCATTATACATCATTGAGTTTTATGACATTTTTAAGCAAATTAATTATACATGTTCTCCCTGCTCCCCAGTCAGAACAGTTATAACCAGGGGCCATTTGAAAAAATATCTGTATGAATCGTGAACTGGAAAGTTGGAATTGAGATACTTTTGCATAATTTTGTAGTATGGAAATTCCATTAAAATATCAACAAGAAAGTGAGGCAAGAACATCTGAAATAAAAAGAAGCAGAAACAGATTTAATCATGTTACATTATACATAATCTAGTATCTTGAATTTATATTCCATATCGTAATGAAAATGAGAACATCTTTAAGTATTCATTCTGACCAATGTTAAATGTTGTGTTAAATGGTATTATGAAATATTTACTTAAACCACTATTTTTTTGGTACCAAAACCTGATATATTTGTAATATGTTAGTTACTATCATGCTGTAGTTTTAAATAATGCTCATGTAGGAATTAATCCTTACAATAATTATAGCTCATATTAAAAATGATTCTGTAATAAGTGACATTATACATTAAAAATCACATTAAGAAAAATTAGATGGGTGTTGCAATGAGAAATGAATGTTACTTTTTAATCCTTCCCTATATTTAACTAATGTAAAAGGGGGACTATTTCAGTAGTAATGACAAGTATTACAGTTAACAATAATAAGGAAATATAATAGTTGGAACAAGTGACCACTATAACGGGGACATGGTGGTGCACAAGTGTATGAACATTTGACAGAGCAGGAGCATCGAAGACAACATTGAGCATCTCTTCTTCTCCCCAAACTGATTTTAAGAGATATAAATGTAACAGAATGGCTATAACAAACCAATGGTTATATTATTAACAAGGGTCATATTAAATACCACCTGACAGTTTATTACACACCCGTGATACTTGCAAAAAGAAACAGTGTTTAATAAATAGTAATCTTTTGTTTCATATTTGCTAACAACTTAATATTCTATAAAGCCTTCTGCTCAGCCACTTTCAAGTTTCTGGAACAGTCTTTCCATGAAGATAAACCAGAAAAATTGTGTGTAGCTTTCAGCAAGGAGTTGACCCTCCATGGCTGTTGGCATGGAGGGCTGTGTGAAATATTGGCAAATAGGTTGAGCTGTCAGGGTTTGAAAAAGTTCTTCCTTTCTACTATAATATTTAGTGTGGAAAATCTCAATCATCTCCAGTTTTAAAAATGACATCTTGTTTTACTTCTTTCTGTCAATAGCACTGAGCAAGTTTTGTAAGAGAGAAAAATAAGGCGAGATTGTGGGTAGAGGGATTGATTTTATTTATTATACAGAAGTATATATTTGTGCCTGTCTGTGTACTGACATACAGTTTTTATTCCCAGCTTTAAAAAAAAAAATGGAAATGGTGCCAGAAATAATAAAAAAGTTTCTGTTAATAATAAATCACATAAAGGTAGATTCCAAATTGCAATGTTTTTCATTTAAAAACAAAAATGGAAAAATGCTATACTTCCAGTAAAATTTCCTCTGTATTTTGAGCAGTGTTGAAGTTTGTTACATGTCCAGATAACAATAGTGGACTAAATATATGAAATGTCCTCTTCTGGGGAATATAACAGATATAAATATATTGCATTAAACTGAAATTGATACAGATTTTCACTATCAGTTACATGAGCACAACCACAGTCCTGGCTGTGAAGTTCTACATCAAGCAGATCATTTCCTAGATGTGAGATCAGACTAAGTGCTGGGTTTCATGCCTTACTTGTAACCATATGTGTTTTGTCACTGAAATCTGACAGAGGAAATGTAAGTGTTGAAAGGTAAGGTCAAAAACTAACATTATTCACAAAGCTCAAAATGAATCTCTGAACAATGACTTAGTAACCATGGACACAAAAATCTCATTTGAATGTTATCTGGAAGATGAAAGATTACATCTAGGAAACGTTTTCTATGTGTTATTTGTTCATTGGGAGCTGCAGATGTATCTCCTCATAATTTGGGTTTTCATACATAGAAGACTGTCTCACGGAGGTTACATGCATAACTAGACGTCTCTTCACAACTAGACAATGTCTTCCTTGATGTAAACTGCCACTTCAGTAATTCTGCAATACTGAGCATGTGAATTGGTCACAATCTGCCAAGCTCAAGGTAATACCTTTTGTAAAATGAAAATTTAATTTTATGCATTTTAAAAGTTTTTGAGAGGAAATATCAGGATTGATCAAAGAGAGTCGTAATTCTGCAAAATGGTTACTTTGGAAGATGTGACCTGATTATAAAGTTGATAGGTGTTTTATAGGCTGATATGAATTTGACAAACAGTTAGGGTGATGTTTTCAGGTGCAAGTTATTGTCATGATCAGTGTGGAAGATATGCCAATAGAGCTCAATTCAAATGTAATCTCCAGATTCATGTGCCAGAATTTGGTCTAGACTGTCCATTTTGTTCATATATCTGCTGAAGGGACTAAAATCACTTGTCCTGCAACCAAATTTATATTCAAATTTCATTACCCGAGACAGTTCTTAAATTTTAAAAAGACAGTATTTTATCCTAATGGTTATTATGACAGTGATGGGGTAAAATCCCCAGAAAGCTTAGGTTCTCCATTACTCATTTCTTATGTGGATAAGGTCTCACAACGATCATGACATCTTTCTAGGATATTGAGAATATTTTGCAATATATATATTTAGCCCATTATGTAAAATACTGATCCTTAACATTTTCAACACAATAGTCAAGGAACGTCTGCATCAAACATAGTAAAAATGTGAAAAGTTCCTTTTTTTTTTTTTTTTTTTTTTTTTTTTTTTAAAAAAAAAATTTTTTTTTTTAAAAAAAANTTTTTCATTAGAAAAAACAATTTTGATTTTCAAACATAAAATAAGACTAAAACTATGTTTAAATAGCTCTATGGTTCTTGAACAGACCAAAAGAAAAAAACCCACAAATTTACCTACCTTTGCATCTCAATGCTGCAAGCTAAATTATGGAAAATTCAGTCAAAAAAAGAACACGGTTATTTTTATATAATCAACCCTACATGTCCTCACAATGCACTACACATAGAATTAAACAAAAGTTGCAGAGCACTCTAAGATTTTCAGGTAAGATATAAATCAAGAAACTGGTTCAATGCAGTGAAAATCAGGAGAATTTCATATTCACTGGACATCACCTTTTTATAGAACTTTGTGCTTAAAAAATAAGTCATTGCTTAGTAATAGCCAGGAGCTGAGTTTAGATTAAATAGCAGTGATCATTTTAGGGACCTAAAAGAAAAAGAAACGAGATTTAGTGGAGGCTAGAATAGGAAAATTTGTATTCTTACATGTATACATAGTTTTGCAACATGTGAGCGGCAAATGTGCTTGTGCAGCTGGGACTCGTTTTTCTATGAAAATAAACCAGCCTAAAATGAGTTCAACAAGTAATGACCAAGTTTTTGAGGATGACTAGACCTAGAAAAGACTATTTTAAAAAATGTTACAGCCACTTTGAAACTGCTTTCAATCTAAGTCACGGTGAGACACCGGCCGCACAAAAAACCAGGAGACGGCATCTGTGTGCAGGCGCCGCTGTAAAATGGTTCCGGGGGCACACAGTCTCCGCAGGCGGCGATGCGGCGCGGCCGCTCCCGCTCCCCGGGAGGCCGCGGTGGCTCCGCGCGGGTGTTTTATCCTCCAGAAACCCCCGGGCCCCGCTCGGTTCGCGGCTCCATACGGAACGCGCCAGCTCTGCAGACGGCAACATTTCCTGCGCACAGCTCCTCCCCAGTGCTGACAGTTCCAACGCCATTCCCTCATTCCCTCCCGGTTCCTGCGCGGGCTTTTCAACAGAGCCGGCGGCTCTGCCGGGGCGGGAGGTGGGAGCCACAGGCGCCTTGTGCCTTTTTAACTTTTTCTGTATTTGTTTTCGGTGTCTTTCCCCCTTTTGCTACATGCGGTCTTTAGAGGGTTTTTGTGTTGCTTTTTCCCCTCCGCTTTTCCACCGCGGGTGTCCGGGGGGGAGCGGAGGCACCGCGGCCCCAGGAGGGCTCTGTGGAGCCGGGTCCGGCCGAGCGAACTCCTCCCGCTCTGTTTAATGAAGCCTTACGTGCTGTGTTTGTATGCCTTGAAAACGTGTTGATGTAGGGGGTTTTTAAGTTAAATTTGTTTGCTGACTGAATTCTAGTTTTCTACAGTTTTACGGTTGCTGAAGAGATAGAAAGCAGTAAATGTAGTGTCTTATTACCTATCAAAGATTTCAACATACTCTGATTTCTTTAACAAGAATGTTAACAAATTTGCGAGATGAAATTAGGCAAAATACAGTTGCAAGAAGCTACTCAGCTGTTCAGCAGTCTGCCATATTACACATTACTATATTTTTTTTCAGTAACCCTGCACTCTAAAAAGGTCTTACTAAATTTCTGTTTCTGTGAAATTTGCAGTTGCCATGGGTTTTTCTTATAACTAAATTACTTATAAGTTTAATATGCTTGTTGCGACTTTTAATCCCTCCAGTACACCATCATGCTGTTATTTCTCTTATGGATTGTTCACTTTTTCATTTTCTTTTTGTTTTAATGACAGTAGAATAAGCTACATCTTGTCATATCTGTAACTTCTAAAGGTACTAATTTGCAGTTTTGTTTAGTTAAGATCCAATAATATAATGGTCTATTACTTTCTCCTAAGTTCTATTAAGTTAATTTTGTAGATATCATGTCTGTTAAGTTTCAGTATTATTAAGTTTGGACAATGTTTTATTCCAGTTTTATATAGATCACACTTGAATTTGTAATGTGCAAGTTCCCATGTGAAAACAATCTTGGTATGAAAGGTTCATTAACACAACAACCTATTCTTGGGTTGAAAAACAAGTGCATCTATGTAAACAATGAGATCTGTTCCATAAGAACCCGTAAAGGAAAAATGTAAACAACCTGAATCTTAGCACATACACACATATCACCTTCTGACCAATAAATGAAGTAGTAAAAAAACTACCAGCCAACAGGTGTTGCACACTAGGTCTGTGAAAACTGTATAAAATAAGCTAGGTGAATAAAGATTCCTGCACAAGGATAATGGAGTCTCAGCTAACTTATTACCATATATAAGGGTGATTGAACGCTGGAATGGGTTGCCTAGGCTGGTTGTGGTATCTCATCACATCCTTAGATCTGTTAGATACCTGACTGGACATGGTGCTGAGCAACCTGCATTTGGGCCTTACTCTTAGCAGAAGGACGAAGGAGAAAATCTCCCTTCCAAATTCAGCAATTCCATGACAAATTTATATTACTGCATATGAATAAGCATTCTAAAAGAGAAATTGTGAAATTGTTCTGGCAGAAAAAATTGACTAGTCTCCATTTGTCGTACTTGCCAGTTAGATGAGTTGCTTGTATTCCTTTTTTTCCCTCTTGCCTGAAATTGGCCTTGCTCTGCCAGTGATTGCTGTGACAATGGATTTGTTTGACATATCATTTGATTTACTCTGGCAATAAGCATACACAAAATATTGTACTCTCTGCACAATAAACTGTGTCTCTTTTGGGAGTTTTGCATAGCTAAAACATTATGACCTGAGTTGGCTAAAGACCTCGACCAGAAAAAAAGTGTTGTACTGGAGGACTTGGTTTTCTTCTGGATGCAATCCTTCTATGAAGAGTCTGTTCAACAAAACCCTAGCTTCATACATATATGAAAAATGTTGGATCGCCTCCAAAAAAAGTCTCCTTCTTATCTATCATTTTGATTGGAAGAAAGTAGTGGCTATTCTGACACAACCTGCTAAACTATGATCAAAGCTAGGGATTCATTGACTACCAGGAACAGCATACTATACATAAAATAAGATGTAAGAATGCTTTTTAAATACCTGAGGTGGACTTTGTGTTCAATGTTTATGCACTCAGTTTTTATCACTGTTCAGTCTTAATTCCAGAATACATTTGCATTCAGGAAGGCATTTATAAACATTGAGTGAGTTCGGCCCTAACACAACAGAAAAGTAAGATACAAGATAAGAGTGAGCATAAGCTACTAGGCTAGACAAGGAAAACATGATATTTAATTGAAAGAAATGCTTCTGTTTGACAGACTGAGGAAGAATGAAAACAGACATTTTAGTCATCCTGGAGACACAAACCTGATTCAGATTTTCTGGCAGACCTGGATTCTTATATGTGTATGTGATTGGTAGGAAATCACATATTCCTTCACATAACATTTGCCTGGTACATCTCTGTTCTTTTGCAGGTCAATGTGTGACCTCAGCGTGTCTTATATCAAGAGAAATACTTATATAAAATAAAGACTGTTGAAGATAATGTTTAGTAGAAAAGGCTATTTTATCCAAGCAAATGTGACAAGGCCATGACATATGCCCAACAATAAATGTTTGTTCTGTTGCATTTTTAAAATAGTGGCTGATGACTATCAGTCAGCTGAGACTATCAAAAAATTCCTGTTTTCTGGCACAGGAGATACATCTTAAGGTAGAGAATGCTACTACTGACCTTTGAAGGATGAAAGGGAAGGTGCTGGAAAACCATTGTCTTCTACACTGTGGCTACCATCACCCATACTGATGAGCCTTGCAGTGGTGTCAGCCCACAAGCCCAGCTCTGGTTAGAAAAAAGTGCCTTAGATCATGATTCTGGGAAAGTGCTGGGTTAAAGCAAAAAGATAAGGATACCTGCAAAATCTCCTCACAAAATGGCTTTTAAAGACAAACTTAATTCTAAAGCAGTTTAGATTGTAGCAATGGAATTGCATTAAAGATTGATTTATTATCGTTCAAATTCTGGCTGCCAGAGGATGGAAGAGCTACTTTTCACTGAAAAAGCAAGAATTTGCTTTTATATTTTACTTGAATGATGTAATAAGAATGACTTAATAACTACAGACCGAGAAAATTATATATGTTGGCTATGACCCAGCCAGGTTATTCTCTGTTAACTGAATTAAACTCTATGTCCGTTTTCAGTTGCTTTTACATTATAGAAGTATTCTGAGCATTCTATAAGTGCCCATTCATTACATTTACTGTCAATTGTTCCACATGAATAATTTACAGCAAATGATCTCCAAAAAATCAATACCAGACTTCTGAATTTACAGAGCTATTGGATATGCAGGAGCAAGGTTTTTATATTAACTAGAAATAGATATAACTTTTCCCTTGCACTGTAGAAAGGAAACCCCAAAGATAAGAAATCTAAGTAATTGTAAGTACTTACCAGTTATTTACTAAAATACAGTGTGCTGTCCTAACATTGCCACTGGCGTTGATGTCCTTAAGAGGATGGTGAGGTGTGGTGTGTTGGGGATTTCAGGGTCCTTCATTACATTCTTATGATGTTTCCTAGTGGCAACACAGTTAAAAATGCATGGATAAAATGGGGAAATACAGTGCTGCTTTTCCATAATGATATGTATAATACTGCCTTAATGTGCAAATAACCACCTACAGCCATGGCCTGGAATGCAGGAGAGCTATGTCTTGTAACTCTCTTGCTTACAGGGAGTCACTCAGTAACACTGCAGCAGTTCATAATTATTTAAAGAAAAAGAAGTTGATTATATTATTTCTTTTCTCCATTTTTTATGTTTAAATAATACATTTGAGTAAGTAGCCCCCTTTTTTTTTTCCCAGTGCTTGAAGCATTCCTAGTATTATTAGCTCCAGCTACCATTGTTGTTACCTCAATGATTTTGTCCATGAGACCTCTGACATCTTCACTGCTCAGTGGTTAGCAAAGCATAAAACTTTTGGTCTGTGTCAACTAGCAGTTTCTGGCCTCAGGTTAGACCTATAGCACCAGCCAAGGAAGTTCCACAGTAGACATGAGGGATAAGCTTGCAACAGGTTTGTCTTTTTCTCTGTTAGACAGAAATCTCCAACACTAGCTGAGGAGGCCTTGTGTTCCCCGCCCTCCCTACATGCGTGGACTGTGGTGTGACACACCCATCAACTTCATGACACTCTGAAACTGCCTGTACTGCCCGTACATTATTTCCCATACCTTGAATTAAACACAGACACATATATACACACACAAGATTATCATGTCTGAGGAGCATTGCAGGAAATCAGGACTAGACAGGTGAAATTCAGCCAAGTCTCTGCAACTTGTCCTCAGAGCCAGAGGTTCCCAGCCATGTGTAGTCTACCAGCTTTTTTTTTCTCTTTTTT
>VXBB01013609.1:208986-231592 GCA_013399915.1 Illadopsis cleaveri | reverse complement strand
TTTTTTTTTTTTTTTTTTTTTTTTTTTTGTCACATAATTCACATTGTCATTAGTGCCTTCTGGCACTTGTATAAAAAATATTTTTTCAGCCTTATGCTTAAATTCTTGCAGAAAGTGCTCCCCTGAGGAAGACCTTTCAGTTTAGAGAATGGCACCCAGCTCTCATAGAGCACTTACAAGTGAGCCCTTCAACACTGGCGTGCCAAAACCACCATTGTGCTGCTGATCCCAGTTCACTGAATTTACCAAGGGAGAGAGGACAGGCCAGGCAGAACTTTACATGCACTCAAACACACACAGTTTGTGCCACATTATTGTACCCTATTATATACTGGATACAGTAAGCAACTTAGTACTTAGAATACCTATAAAAAGGGGAGAATTGTTCATCTGCCATTTTGGGTCTATTGTGCCAGCCAGTTTCATAAATATGTGTTCATCCACGCATGCACTACTGTTTAAATATATATTAAAGGAAAGGAAAAAAAAATCCTTCGAGTGATTCACAACAATGAAGATGAATGCCCATTTAGTTTTTTAGTGATAGGGATGTTAACCCCAGCACCCCCTTCCTCTTTGTTTCTAAATTATGTTTGAAGGCTTTTTCATTTAGAATATAAGTTTCTGCAGAAACTAACTGTAACATCTTGCATATTATAAGAAGAAAAGTGGGGATTTTTTCATCCTTGCTTCTACCTTGAGACAATAACAACATAAAACTTCAATTTAAGCTTTAGTCAGAGAAGGGGCCAGATATCCCACTGCTTGGAAGCCTATAAGATATTTTGTAACATCATGTTGGATGTTTTAAAGGATAAAATTTGTTCTGCTCACCATTTCTGAAGCTACACCAACATAAAATGACATCTAAGAAGTCGCTGAATATCTGCCAGTATTCCTGAAGTCATAATTAAGCTGTAACAAGTCATTCAGACACTGCTATACTTAATGTCTTGGCACTGGCCAACTCTTTTCTAATCATTAACTGAAATTTGCTGCCAGAGGCAATAGTTCCCGGCTGTGTAACTGCTTCCCAGGAATCAGATACAGACAAAAGTAACTCTGTGTTAAAAAAAAAATCACTTTGACCATTATCATATAGCTAATATATTGATTATATATTTTATATCTATCTCTCTATCTAAAATTATATATATCATTCTAATTCTTACCAAAAAGTTAATGAATTAGAAAGACAAACTGAGGTGTACCCCTCATTAGGATAGTACAAATGTTACATCAACAGCAGCACATGCAAGGAATCACTTCTACTTCCTTAGTTATAACCTTCACAAACTTTTCTGGGAACTTAAAAAATAAAGAAAATTAAATATAGGAGAAATGTGAATCTAGTACTTACTCTTCTCTACCTGTCACATACTAAGCAGAATAAGAATTTTGTGTATCATCTGCAGTTAAATAGTTTATTTTTTTACATGCGAATGAGCTCGTTCCTAGAAAAACAGCTTTTTCTTTCAAGCCTTCAGCATGAAGGAACATATTATGCAAGCATGCAATGAAATGTCTTTATCATCTAAGGCTATTCATGTTAGAACAAATAAAATATTGCAGTTGTCTTCAGTGAAAACTCAGCTGACCCTTTGCTAGCATAGCATCTATTATGCAGCTCCCAATTATGTTTCTGTAGACTTGATTAGGCTTTTTATTTCAAATAATAGGGATAAAAATCTTAGCTTTCACATGTGAAAATCCTTCATTAATCAAGTTTATTTTTTAATAATTCATTTGCTACTTACATAAGCATTTGCAGGCTAAAAAGCAATGTTTTGGTTGATGGTTTTGTTTCCCCCTATGTGGAGAACCATTCCCCTGAGTCATGCAGTATTAATTCTGATATGCGTGAATGCAGCAATATAAAAAAATGATGTAACAAGAAAAATAATTAGTACTTTATGCCCCATTTGAATTGTCAGGGTGTAAAAATTTAACCAGGGAATGGAAAAAAACCCCACTAATGAGGCAATTGTAACAAGCAACAGCGAGCCAAAGTCACTGTTCTTATTTATATATCAGTTTCCATTACTCAAGCAGTACTAGAAAAGAGAAATTTACCAGTGTAAATTAATTAAACATATATAAAGCTATTTTTAGTAGAGAAAAATATATGTACGTAGAGAAGATTGAAAAAAAATATTTGTGTATACTAGGAAACATAAGAAGATTGATTCTTCCAGAAAAAAATTGATGGACGTGAAGATGAGTGTCCAGTACAGTATAATAGATGTGATTAGTCTGTAGACATAAGAGACTGGAAAGTGACACTCACTGTGATATTTAAGAAATTTAAAGGAAGCATTTGAAAGCAACTAAATGGCAATAGTCTGCTGAATCATCTTTGGGTGTAAAACAAATGTCCTTAGCAGGAGGGTGAATGTATTAGCAGGAAGGAAAACAAAACATGTATTTGCATTGAATTAGGAGCCAATTATTAACTAAACCAAGACCCAAGTTCAGAAAAATATGATCCTTGCACAATAGAAAAAGAGGTGGTCATGATGGGAAGATATTGGACATTTTAGATGACATGATTATGAATGTTCTCAAGAAGAACTGAATGATCCCAAATGCAGAATCAATATTCAGGTTGACAGACAAATGATTACTTCCAGGCATGCTAAGCATTGTGGAAAATATAATCTAAAATGGCAAATATTCCTGCTTCTCTTCCCTCCTCCCTTACATAATATCCTCTACACTATTTCCATCAATTACACAAATGTTGGCAGATGGATAAGTGTTAATGTTTTCTCACTGGGAACTCTGATCTCTGAAATGTGGAGGGCACACCACCAGCCAGTAGATTAAGGGAAGTGATTCTGCACTTCTGCTCTGCTCTGGTGAGACTCCACACAGATTGCTGCATCTAGTTCTGTCCTGCCCAGTGCAGGAAAGACATGGACTTACCTGTTAGAGAGAGTCCAGAGCAGGGCCACAGAAACAGTCAGAGGGCTGGGACTCTCCTCCTATGAGAAAAGGCTGAGAGAGCTGGAGTCACTCAACCTGGAGAAAACTCTGGGGTGACATTATAGCAGCCTTCCTTTATTTAAATGGGGCTTATAAGAAAGATGAAGAAAGATTTTTTAGCAGGGCCTCCAGGAACATGACAAAGAGTAAGGGTTTTAACCTAAAGGAAGGTAGCCTCAGACTAGATATAATGAAAATATATTTTACAATGCGAGTGCTGAAGCACTGGCAGAAGTTGCTCAGAGAGACTGTAGAGGCCCCATCCCTGGAAACCTTCAAAGTCAATTTAGATGGGGCTCTGAGCAACCAGATCTACTTGAAGATATACCATGTCATTGCAGAGAACATGTTCTAGATGACCTTTAAATGTCTCTTCCATTCCCAACCATTCTACGATTTTATGACAGAGTTCCTGGAAAGTGAGTGATAACCTTCATTCCAGTCCAAGTAACTGTTCTTAGTATTCTGCCTATGACTGGTATTATAGACATGGGTATAATAATTTTAACAGCCAAAATCCTCCTATTAATTTTTTTACTGACTACACTGTCTTCTATGTGGGGTTTTTTAGTGGATAATATTTTAACTTTCTTATTTTGTGGTATTTTTTTCGTCCTTTTTTACTTAATTTTCTTCTCTATCATGTTTACAAGGACAGGGATACTCTGATTATATCTGAATAGTAACTAAACATAATAGTTGTATATTTAAGCAGAAACCTGAATTAAGCATTGTCTAATTTCAAAGCTATTTATATTTTTTGTGATCTGCCATGTGTAAGTTTACAGGTGAAAAATATGACATGCTACAGCCTGGATCATGTAAAGTTTTCTTGCAATCACATTGTCTCACATTATATTTTATTTGTAAATGAAAGTGGCTTTGCACAATGATTATTCTCTCTGAGTGATTTCAGCTAAAGAAAAATAGGTACTGTGTTGATACAACTCCACTGAAGCATGCAATGATTTTGAGACATTTGAATGTGCAACTGGGAGACTGCATTTAAATTCACTTGAAGTACAGTCCAATGTAGCCTTCAGGCTGATGAATAGGGACAGTATATAGGCCACAGGACACAGTAAATTTGCATCATTTAACTGCCTTCTGAATCCTGACTATATATAATTTATTCATTACTGAGTTGAAAAAGACCTGTTTATATTCAAATATTAAGAGCAATTATACAAAACCTCAACAACCAGGAGATTATGTTGACATCCACTTCATTGTGTCACTGTTTTAACACCATTTTAAATGCAGTTTGATTGAAATTTTATTTACACTGTCAATGACTTTCATTCCAGCATGACTTTGTATTGCTGATACATTTTCATATTGTACTGAAATTACCTTTTTAGAAACTGGATAAATAGATGCAACCACCTCTGCTAGGCTGGAGGGGCAATGATTGCAATTAGCTTCACATTTGCACTACTCCAAAAACTGTGCATTTCTAAAATCCATGGGGGGCTATATTTGACAGGAAGATTGAAGCAATGACTGCCCATGTATGTTCTGCTGCCTTGTTTATGTTCTCAATAGAAAACAATAAATATATTTGGCTTTTTAGGGAACACAAAGCAGCCAAGGATACACAGGCAGGGAAATACAAGAAGAGCTCCTTTTCTTCACCTCTTCTGCCCCCCAGTAGCTAAACCAGTACAGTTATAATCTCAAGTGAGTCAGCATAGCTCAGGTCTACGCTAATACGTGACCAAACAGCCTAACCATGAGGCTGAGCTGTATTCCAGGCTAAATTTCTCTCCTGTGGAAAAAGCTGCTTTTGAATTAAGAGGCTTTAGTGTTCATTGGAGCAAGAACTAGAGCCTGCACGTGAATCAACCTTTTGTTTCTTCCCTCTCCTTTCTCTTTGTCCTGGTGACTATTTCATTACTTTCAGCTAGGGTAATTAATTGAATACCTTCAGCTGGAGAAATTCAGAGCAAGAGAGATATGTCCCTGACTATCTGGTAACATTGCAATTAGGGCAGTCTGCTGAGATGGAAAATACTTTCATCAAAATGCAATCAGATATGGAAGAGACATTAACTGAGTCCCAGCTGAGCACCCTGTCAGCTCTGCAGCTGTGCTCTATGGCAGGAGTGGACACTTTGTGGTTTGTTTTTTTTTTTTTTTTGCAAAGGTTTCAGGTTGCTTTGAGCTCGTCTGCAAGGTCCTACCCTGGAGGTCTAATCTCTGAATCCCACTGTCACTGAGATGCATCATAGAAAAAGGGCAGCTTCACTGTAGGCATTTCTGTCATCCCAGCAGCAGAAATGTTGGCACTTCAGAGCTCTGCTGGGTGTTCGATGCTATAAATTCTGGTGACTTCATCTGGGGTGTGCCAGTGCATCTTGCTGAGCTAGAGGAGGAGTTGCAGCAATATTCTCTCTCACAGTACACTGCAATGTGCTGGGCATCATCCTCCTCCCCACACAGAGCTGCAACTCAATGCTTTCTCTGAGATTCCAAGGTTTACCATATAACATACCACTATAGACAGCCATTTCCTATTTTATTTAACAAGTTACAGAGTTGTGTGGCCAAGTTCAATGGGTAATCTTACACTTTGAGTTACCATTAGATTCGCCATTATTTATCTGTTTTGGGGAAAATTATTCATTCTGTGTCTCAACAGGACACCAGGCAGAGATGTATATGAGAGATCTGTAATTCAGAAAAAATTATGCTGCCAGGAAATTCAAAACAACTCCTGCTCAGTCTGTATCAAACAGACTTATCAAGTATCTTATTATTTTTTAAAAGGAAAAGAAAGAAAAATTAGGTCAGAAGCTATGATACCTAGTCAGAACAATCAGCAGATTCACTGTAAAATGCATATGTGAAAAGCATAAACAAATCATGGCCTGGGGATCAGAAACTGATTAAGCTTGTATAAGCCTGTTTAATGCACCAGTGCCCTGATAGTTTGTAGATCTTCCATTTTCCTTGATGTTTAGCAGCTTTGTATTTTAAAAAATCTGAATAAAATACAATAAACCTTTCTGGAAGAGACCAGCTCATAAGATTGCTTTTTCAGTTTCTCCCTTAAGTACTCTTCCCACGTCGGTGTGCTTTCATGCTTGTCAGTACATGACTATCTGAAGGGCTCCTGCAATGCTGAAAGTGACACACATACATCTCCATAACTAAACCTCTCTGCTGGTCAGAATATATCATTCCTTTTCCTGTCTATCATTTTTGTGCCTTATGCCTCAGAAAGACTTTGAAAACCACACCTCAGCTCTCTGCACTGAGGGGTTTCAAGAAGTTTCCTGTGAATTTACATCATTCAAATGAAATGGGAATGAGCCTGTAGTTAACCACTGAGATTATACACCAATAAATTATCATTTTCCATAGATTTTGTTCCAGATATTTTTCCATAGATATTGCCAACCAGACTTAGACAGAATCTGGCTACATAATGGAGCCCTGTATCAACGTAAGAAGTGGATTGGTCAGCTGTGAGGCTTTCATAATTTGTCTTTCATACCCTACAGGAGTGCATTTTTCTTGGAGGCTATAAAACCCACCACCAAAAGGAAATCTGTTCAATGTTATCAGAAACCTGTCTGGTCTGCTATAAGTTTTTTATTTCTCTACTTTAGTCCTCCTTTCTTTAACTCCTCTTTGTGTGTTATCTTTCCCATAAACTTACAGACAGAAGACCAGAACCTTCCCCAGGAGAACTTTCTGTGCTTTTCATTTAATTTAGTCTAATATTATTGGCTCAGAGATGATTTTTTTCTTTTTTTCTTTTTTTTTTTTTTTAACTTTACAGAGAACCAATGGCTCCAAACTTTTCTGAGCCTAAATTGCCCACAGAATCCTGTCCTGGATAGGTGAGTAATTGCATAACCCTGTGTTTCACAAAATATCCAATTTTAGACCGTGATGAAGAACACTAAATACTCTTTGAAGATCAAGGAAAGCAAGGTAGATTCAAAGGCAAAAACACTGTTTCGAACATTTTTCAAACCCTAGGTACTTACCAGACAAGATCACAAATAAAATTGATCACAAAGAAAATAATCACTTATACGATTCCTAAATGTCCTTAGGTAGGTATTTCATATTTGCATTTGAACTACATTAAATATCTATAAATGCATGCAGTTGCCGTCACCATTTGGGTTTAAAAATTCAATATATTAGAACTCTTTAAAAGATGTAAACCCCAAACTTTGTTAATGGGATAAACAACACATGTAGGCTCATGCTGCTGCACATGCTACGGAGCATTTACATATGACAATATTGAAAACAAGAATAATTTTAGATTTTTTTTTTCTTTCTGTAAGGTTCTAATAATCCCAATCTGTTTTGTCTCCACCTTCCTGAGGCCTGTCTCCCTAAACATGAAAATGCCAAGAATTAATATACACTAGGACTGACAATTTGAATAGTAATATTAGTGCAGTGGAAAGAGAATTAATATGCTAGTTAATAGCCTTTAAGGAAAAGTACTAGACCATTCACTTCTTCAACAGTTCACTCTAATCCACTCGACACTTATCAATAGCTAGGAATGATTGTCCCATGTTAACAGGTCTTACTGAAAGCCATGTCTTTGAGGAAACCTTTTCTGCTGGTTCAGTTCTTAATCATTGTTTTCAATAATTTCATTAATACTTCAATTTCCTATGTTTTGCAGGTATTTCAAAATCAACATGAACACATTTAAATACAAAGTAGTCCCAAGACAGTTTCAGAGAACTGACCCACGCTTAATGCATGAGGTGTCAGTTTGATAAAGAACCTGAAGGGTTTCAAATTTCTATCTTAATCCTTAGTCTGACCAATGGATAATAATATATGGATAATAATCCATATAATATATGGATTATATTATTCTAGTAAATCTTCTGATAATCTTTTATAATACATGTTTTATTCATGGAGAAAATCTTATTTTCTATGATTTTCATTTTTCAGGAAGAACAATTTATGCTTAAAACAACTCAGGATTAAGAAGATGAAAGTTAAAAAAGGGAAAGAATACTTACTTCTGTGAAAGTCAAATTCAGATACCATCTGCTCTGGAAGTGCTTTGAGACTAGAGAAATTAAGCAGTGCTGGAAATTAAAGTCTATCCTGAAAGTGACTACGTCAACACTATGAATAAAGCAGAGTCCTGACGCAATGGGTGGGAGCAAGTGCAGGCCCTAAAGAAAGAGGGAATGGAACCTTCTGTGGCATTGCACTTGTGTAATTGAACAACAGACCCGACCTATATTTCTGAATAGAAGTCAAAAGTTATATCTAATGTGGTATTATAACTCTGTGTGTCTCTTGTGAGAGGGAATTGTGACCGCACTAGGAACTGGTTTCTGATTGCCTTCCTTTAGGATGGCTGCTTAAAGTTGCTAATTACTTTCAGGAAATCCATTTAGGACAGATTTTTTGTTAAGAAGCACCAAGCACAATTCCACAGCAGAAATTAAACATTAACAGTAGAATTCTTTATAATACCTGCTCATACTCAGAAAAAAGCAAATTTACAATGTTTTCAGTCAGAAAAAATTATTTTCTGTCCATGGCTCTAAAGTACTTTATCAGAAAATGCCTCTGACATATGACATACAGGACAAGAAAAAGCCTTATTCCACAGTCCAGTCTAGCTTGAAAAAGATGGTTCTCTGGGCAAGGAATTGCAAGTTATTGCCTGACATATAGCAAGCCTATGTATAGGCTTCCTGTCCAGAACCATACCAAATAGATTGGAGATCACTCCTGTCATCCTTCCACCCAGTGACCTTTTGTATCTCACATCTCTTAACAGAGAATTCTTTTGAACAACTGAGGACATTCTTGCTAACTATGCAGAGGGAGAAAAAACCCTTTATAGGTAAGTCCTAAATGTGAGCCTCAGAACAAGTCCACATTAGTATGTAAAATCCTAGGCATTATTTACAAATCATGTGCAATGAAATAGAGTTGGTAGTCAGACCATTTAATACTTTGGAATATTTGCAATATTTGTGATTGTTTTGCTGCAGTTGCTTTGGTTTTCCTTTTCCCTGACATTGAACAATAAGGTTTGAAAAAAATTCTTTTAGTGTCTGAAAAATACTCCATTTCATGATACACATACCATTTCTGCAGACCTGAAATCCCAGGAGACTCTGTGAAAGACTATTTCCATTAACTCAGACACACAGTGGCAAAATGTAAATTTTTTCTGTTATATTTAAAATGATACTAATATACTAAAAAACCCAAAACCCCCAAGAGAATTACTGTGATAGAGACAGCTTTCTGTATCTGTGTGGTTTTTTTTTTCCAATTCTTTAATGTCACAGTGTTTGTCATTGCTAGTTCTACTGATATGCATTTAAGTACTTCAGGAGGAACAGTATATGTTAGCTTAGTTTCAAAGGTTTTCCTGAATAGATGCAATCCCCACCTCTTACTTTGGGAATAGTATTAAATTGATTAAAATATAAATTATCTTGTGGTTTTTTCATAGAAATGTCATCCTAATCCACCTAAAGAAGAAAGAAAAACAACCAGTCCCATTGTTTCAGGTGAAAATTTTGTACCCGAATACCAGAAAAGAGATAAAATACACTTATAACAAAGGGGAAATACAAAACAAACAAAACAATAAAGAAATTAAATACTAAATAAGGCATATAGAAGACAAATGGAGATGAAACTAGTTTGGTTGATTCCTGATGTGCTATCCTGAAAACTGAAAGAAATAGGATAATGAAGAGAGACCTGTGGTAGTATCAGAGGTAATTTCTTGAAAAGAGGCAAGTATCTGAAAGAAGAAATTGCTCAAAAATGCAGCAGGAACTAATTAATACCTTAAAAATAGATGTGTCAATCCCTACTTGTCAGAAGAGAACAGGGTTTAAGAATACAATTCCTTAACAAAAAATACCAAAAAAACCCCCAAGTGAGTACACAAGAGAGGCTACTTCCAAACTAGAATATCTTTCTGAGATAACACAAAATTAGAAAATAGAAATAGAAGACCCCTCAAAATGCTGTCTAAGCCATTTCTCCATCAAAAGATATGATCCACTAAATCAAAATTGTTCCTGAGAGATAGGTTTTTAATCTCCTCTTTAAAATGTCCAAGAATCCTAAGGTCTGAGAAAAGCTGTCTTTAAAAATAGAGACAAAAATCCTATGCCATCCAACACAGTCTACTCAAGAATATCCCAATCAGTTACAAAAGCTATTACCAGAGTTAAGGCTTAAATTTGAGAAGGACTTAGGGAAACATACCAATGTGCTTTTCACAACTTTTTGTAGTCTAATTTATTTTCATATTTTTCTTTAATCCTTTTATGTCAAGGAAAATTAAATTGCAAAGACGTGTTTTTTTCTCAGAAGCAGCACAGCAGAAATAATATTTGTAATAAAGATATTAACAAAGATGTTTTCTTTTTTTGTTCATATATTACAATTTATTTTGTAAAATATTACACTTTATTTTGTAAAATATATTGGTAAACTGGTATTTCACTCAAAGATGGTTATCTTTACTATAAGACCACTTAAATGCTGCTTGTTTATTTGGGATGTTATCGACATCCCAGACACTCCTTTTCTATTTTTGCAATGTTATTTATCCTTGTTGAGGTGGTTTTATTATCAAAAAGGGACATTTTATATCATGCTCATTATCTGAAGATTGTATTTCTTTATATTTATTTACAGTCTGTCAAGATGTTTTCCAGTACCACAGCTGTATTTTGATATAAAAATGGCAATTTCACATAATAACCAAACTAGATTACTTGATATTATAACATATCCCTTGAACTATTTAAATTGTGGGTTCAGCTGAAAGTGTCTTTCTTTCTATCCACTATTGTGAGATTTACTCTGTCACTTTCTAGCACTTAAACTTTTTTTTTTAAACACACCTACAAATCTGAAGATGCCAGAGTTTGAGTATTAGCTGATCTAAGCACAAGGAAAAAGAGTTACTACTGTTTTCCATAGAAACTGTGTATTTTCCCCGTTTAATCAAAATGTCAGCCCATTTTCTCTAGAAATTAGTTCTAAGTCTCGAACAAACAAGCCAAATTAAAATTTTTTCAAGTCAAAATCTCTCAGACATCTGACTTGAACATAGAACTTAAATTTTGTTGCCTAATTCTGTTTTCAATCTTACACCCTAATGTTTTTTTTAAAAACAGGGAAAATAGACAAAACGTGTATCACTAGCAGCATGGTGCCTTGGAGATGCATTTGTTTGCAATTTGCTGATGCCGCTCTGCTTCATCATTACAGGAATTTTAAAACAGCACACATTCTTGTTAAACAAATACTGGAACTTTTGGTTGCTTGCCTTTAGAAGTAGACACCAAGCAGCCAATTCCTTGCCCCCATCTTCAAATCATGAATTTGGGGAGAAATTTAAAACTTCCTTGAATTCAATGGAGGACAGGCTAAGAATGAATGCTTGGGCTTTATACGAGTGAAAAATTTCACAGAATGCAAAAACTGGATTATGGCTTTTGAAAATGAAAAAATCAAGTAATAAAACAGTGGAGTCTGAAATAAAGCAGAATAGGAAGCAATTTATGAGAAAAGGACAGAGATATAATAAATAAAAGCAGCTGACAAACTAGAAGCCTACTGAAGAAAACCCAGAAACTGAAAGAAGCAATAGATAAAATACTGCAAATTCACAAGAAAATTATTAGGCACTGCAGATGAAAAGATGAGTGTACCTGGGGAAAAGCTGACAAAACCCCCATATCCATCTGCTGTACATATTTCAAAATCTTTGCTGGAGGAAGGTGTCCTGTTAATTTCGAGATCTGTATTTATTAATAGAATTGAAAGAGCAAAGCCTAAGGGAAGAGCTGCCCTACTGATGTACAGATTTCTTGTTGATACCTTGCAGTTGTTTCTCTCTATATGTAATGCTGGAGAACAGGTTCTGCAAAGTACTCCTACCTTTTTCTTTTTTTTTATTCTTCCAATTTGCAGATATTAATGTTACAAAATGCCTCCTTCATCATTTCACTACTGAGCCAAGTAATAAAGTTTCACCTTTCTGCTGATTGGATCAATGCTACAGATCTGCTGTGGAGAAAATAGGCTGCATGGAAGAAGGAATCACTCTCTGTGACACCTGAAGCTTTTTCCCTTGTTCTGTTAGTGCAATACTAACATTAGGATGAGAACACTGAAGGCCCTAAGGACAACATGGAGATTATGGGGAGGATAAATCCTCCTCATAGATCCTCTTCCCAGAGCACAGAGCAGCCATCTGGACAGTTGCTGTGCTAGTCTTTATTCAGAGAGGCTATATGCACCTCAGGCTCCGAATAACCGTGAGGGTTTACTGATTACAGAAAATTTTCTGATATTAAATACTGTACTTAGAGTGACATAGCAATTAATAACAAACACAACTGAGAATATGGATTCAGTTGGGCATGGGAAGCCATGGTTTTCTAATCACTTTCTGATTTTGTCATAGCTGACTTGAAAGTCCAGCTGTGATATGCAACTGGTAGAGCATTATAACCATTTGAAAGCTATTTGAACACACTGAACATGAAAAGTAAATGCTAATGAGCTATTTATCTCATCAATACATTTTGTTGTCCTTTATACTGACAGCCTTCACCAGGATTGCTATGGTATGTCTTTCAGAATAATAAATACTGTTTTATTTGCTATGTGGGTCAGAGAGAAAGAACCCCATAAATAAAAAGCTTGTACTTGACACAGAAGGGTGGTTAAGCATTGTGGTATCTCCTTTGCAGTGTGAAGGATAAAATGATACAATTGTATTGGGGAAATAATTAAATATGGTAGAAACAATCATCTCCAGTTTCAAAATTATTTACTCTCAATTTTCTGAAACAATACGTTACTGTAGGAACTAAAAAGAAACTTGACCAAATTGCTTTATCTTTCAGATAACCATAGGAAGCAAAACACAGTGATGTCTGGAATGATCAAGTCTAACTACATATACATAGGAAAAAAAGGATGTTTTGAGTGGGTATTTTAAGTAGCTTTGGATCATTGGTTTGATTAGAGATGATTATTTAAACAACTTTAGACAGCTGGCTGAACATAGTGGCATACTTACTGACTTCTCCTGGAAATCATGGCATTTGAGTCAGAAAGAGAATAGCCATGGGCCATGAGGTATAGCAAAGATAAACTTTATCTTCTTTCCCCACCCTTCTTTCCCCACTCTTAGAAGTCAGCTGGTTTTGGTGAATGATCTGTCTTCCCACCACTCAGTGAGGGGTGAATCTAGTGTGCACTTTGAATAAGATAAGATATTGAATGCTCCCCAGAAAAGTACTGCCTTTACTTTTAAGTTGATGTAAAATGGTCAGTAATGAGAGCTGAGAACAACTTGACATTCTTTACTCAATGGTATGATGTTCCTGTAAATTTCTAAGGAAATGAGAATGAAAGCATAGTAAGTAATCATTGAGTTTATGACTGCTTTTGAAATATCAGTGACAAGTCCTTTATTTCTACAAAAAGCTGTTAAAATATTCCTTCAATGGATTTTTGGATATTTGAAAAAGGTGGGTGTAGTTATTCTTTACCATTATTTCAAATGTATTGTTCAGTACATATAATTTTCATCTTATATCTATGGAAATAGAGTGGAATCTTATATAAACTCTCTTCTGTTATTTTTTAGTTTGCTGAAAGAGATATGCTTTCAGTTTTTAAGGCTAAATTGAAATCAAACCAATATTTTCCTTCATATATTAGCCTTATGCTTATTTTCACTGCTAATAATGTGTATATTCTACATATTTTCTTTTGGAATCATACTTTAAAATGGAGGTACTATAATTTAGAAGAATATAGAAAGTACTTGGGTAGGATTTTAACTGAAAGAGATAAGGTTGGTAATAATTATAATCAGATTTTTTGAAAGGCATTGTTAATGCAGAAGTGTCAGTTCTCTTTACAGAATTCAAAGTTTTCCACAGCTTTGTTTTGAACAGTTGTGGATTTTCATTCTGAACTTTCAAACTTCAAGCTGGACACCTTCCAGCAACATAGATAACACTGAAGTTTTCCATAGACTGATTTTGACTATAATGGAGTTCTTTTTTCTTTGTGGCGCCCTGTATAATGCTATGATTTGAATTTGTGACTAAAGCAGGGTTGATAACAAACCAGTTTTTGGGCTATTGATGAGCAGTGCTTGCACAGCATCAAGGTCTTTTCTTTTTCCTTCTCTATCTCCCTCAAAGGTTGTAGGCTGGGAGTGGGCAAGAAGTTGGTGGTGGACAGCTGACAGTCAGGAGAGCAGACCCAAGCTGGCCAAAGGAGTGTACCACTCCATACGACACTGTGCTCATTTATAAAACAAAAACAGGAGGAAGGGGGATCATTTGTGGTAAGGGCTTTCATTTTCCCAAGTAAACCTTCCACATGCTGAGTTTTTCTTGAATTACCTGGACACTTGCCTGCCAAAGACAAGCAAAATTGTTAATTGGCTTTGTTTGTGCACATATTTTACTTCGTTTCTTAAGCTGCCTTTATCTTGACCTATGAGTTTTTTCTGATTTTTGCCCTTCTAAAACTTTAGTCAGCGGGGAGGGGAGAGAGTAGGTGGGTGGGGTCTTATGAGCAGTGTCAATGTCACAAATGCCATTGGTCTGATAACACGGGAAAGAAGAAAAACAAGGCTGCCTGTTTGATCAGTCAGATTTTCAGAGAAGGGAGATCAGTTGGGGGTACCAGAAAAAGTTAATAAAGCTGTATTTGGGCCAAATATGAAAAAAAAAAAAAAAAAAAGGGATATTAAAGGGTCTTTTTCTCTGTTTCTGATGTTAGTAATTGGCATTAGGTGAGCATGGTGGAGGCTGGGGAGCAGGGTGGGTATGTTGGTACTGTAGGCAAGCCAGGGTTTGATGATGAGACAGTGGAAGAGAACAGCCACTTTTTGAAAGGTTTCTTGTGAGTCCTTCAGGATCAACATCATCAGCAACAGAGAATACTGCAAGGAAGAGGCAACAGGTGATGGTCTGGGTTACACTCACTGCTAAAAGAACTTGTTCCAACAGCCTTTAGAAGAGGTAAAACAAGCACTGTCAACAGAGGTAGTTATTTACTGGGCTAATGCTCACCTTCCTCTAGATAAATTTAGTTTATCCCATTTATGAAAATGATGCTTTCTTTAATTCCTCTCCCTCAATACTGAGATATGATTTATCAGAAGAGAGGTATGCAAATGTACTAGTGTTTCCAGGTAGATTTTGTTTGTGTGGGCTTGTGTTTTGGTTTTGTTTTTAATTACAGCTATCCTGCTTTGCAGAGATGCACACTGAAAACAGAGAGAAGGAAATATAATGATGAAAAAAGTAAACCATTACTCAAAGCTCAAACAAAGGAAATGCTCTAAATCATGTAAAATTCAAGAGTACTATTTTTCTGAATTAGGCAAATTGAGACCTAGATAAGTCTTGCATAAAGCACAGACAAATAAACATCTGAACCAAGTTATGGAATGCTCCACCACAGTCATTCTCATTTTCAAAATGGGATAAAGTCCCTAAAGCTTGGGTTTCATCCACACATAGTACTATATTTTTTTCCAAAGTATTTTTATCTTATGAATTCATACAATTTTAGATTTTTTTAAAGCAAGAGTAATTTGCAATATTCAAAAAGGGCAATGATTAACATTTCCAGCAAGGTGTTAGAGAGGAACTCAGGGAAAAGAAAGAACAAAATCCCAATAGGGGTGTGTAGACAGTGTCTTGCAAGGGTGATATGCACTGAATTTACTAGATTTCAGTTAAACCTTTGTGGATATTATTTCTGGGTTTTTCCTTTTTATTCTATTCCCTTGGTGATACATTTTACAGTAGGCAGACATGCATACTACCAGTGCATTGGAATAAGCAAATAGCCTGCCTTCCAAAATACATACTCTCCTGTATTTTTCAGATAGTATGCGTCATTTTTAATTTTTATAAAGTCTAGGAAAACTATCAGTAGATCCAAATGTGGCTTGTCATTCAATAAATTTAACTCTCATGAAAATTCAGGCCAGCACTACAGTGAATGTCATTTCTGTATACGGAGAACATTCTTGGCCAGATACACAGCAAAGGTCTGGTTTGTCTAATTTAGCTGCTTCATGCGTAGGTGGTTGGCTCTGGCACACTCATAAGTATCCAATTTAAGGTCTCCCCATGCAGTTCAGGACTGGATGGATCTAAAACCGTTGTGACTATATTGGCCAGACATGAGCTCTTTCTTTATAGTTAGAAAGCTCTTAACAAAGAGTCCAACATAGTGTACATTGCCTTTCATTGTAACCTCCTTTATCAGAAAGATAAAGGAATTCTCTTGCTCACCAACATCTAGCAAGAGGCCAATGGTCCCCTGGAAGGGCCTACTGCCTTATTTCCTGCATATAATAATTTTTGCTTGTCTTTAGTCCTTATTGAATTTTAACTTATTGAGTTAAATCTGTTTCTCTGGTCTATCAAGAATGCTGTGAATTCTAATCCTATCCTCCAAAGTGCTTCCAGACATTTGCATCAGATTTTATATTGAAACACTTTATTCCATAATGAAAAGTGGAGATATTGACCCCTGTCTTGTCCACTATGGACCACTGCAAAACTCCCCTAATGTAGCCTGAGGGTAAGTTATGAATCAGGAAAGTCACTGTCAAAAATTAGTGATTAGTCCTAATAAATTCCATGGTCATTCGGCCATATGTCACCTTGTTATTCTTTTCAATCAAATTCTCATCTTTCAAAAGTGATTCAGCAATTTTGCTTATAGTAACCCTTTAATCCAAGTAACTTCACAGAATATAATGTTTTCAAGTAATTTTTCCATTAGACATTTTTTTTCTGGAAATTGCAACTGGGTTTCACTGTTTNGACTGCTTCAACAATTGGATTCAACAGTTCATGAAGATGGTGATAGAATACTTTGTGTACATCCCATACTACAACCCAGGACACACTGTTTTTAAGATTTAGATGTTGCCCAAACTATCAGACTTCTGTTTTAAGGACGTACTGCACTCTTTGTTTGACTACATTAATTTTCATTGGTTTGAGACAGGCAGACAGACAGACAGGGTAAGTTTATTTCCAAATACTTGAAACTGTAACCTACTGAATTTCTCTCATAGAAACAGCCTTCACTAACACATCTCTAGCCTGTTACTTGGCAACCTTGAAACATTAGGTATTAGCTGACATTGATGTCACTTTCTCATAGAGGAGAGGAAAGACTGAAGCTTTAAACAGATACACCAAAGCTGGGGTCGGTCTTTCCAGCTTTATAATTCATATTGCTATTAATGTCCAGTAACAACTTTTACTGTTGTCTTTTTTCTGCACCCTCCTTTTGTCCTAGAATGACAAAAAGAAAAAGAGGAATGTCCAAAGGCTGTCTCTATCATATTGGTATGAAGAGTAGACCATGTATTCAAATTCAAATAAGTGTCATAACATCTAGGAGACAGGAGTATAGTATTTATGCAATAAGGCTGAATTCTTAATGAGGATAATGAGTATTTTTGTATCTAACAACTCCAATACATGCTGCAGCTCCAATTTATGTCATCTATTGCCAGGAAATTTACAACAACTTCTGTTCAATCCAAGGACCTCAAAGGTGGCTTTATTTTCTTTTTTCTGGTACTAGAGTCATTAGGAAACCTGTCATTCAAATTTCAGGAGCTGGACTGCAGTAAAGTATTTATAATCAAAATAGTCATGTTTGATTTTCCTTATCAAGCTACTAATGATGACTTGAATTCATATATATCACACACGCCCAGATGAAAATGGTGGGATAAAGTCAACCCATGAATATTTCTGCTTTCTGAGGAGAGAGAACCTCCTCACTGGTTCAGTTGGATGACTACAGTAGTGCAGGCAGTTCCATTGGCATTTATGGCAGTTTTATAAATCTCCCTGTATCTTATAATTGAATTGTGATTGTCCCTGAGATAAATGAACTAGGATATACTTTCTGGAAAAAAAATGGTCATAGTAATTGATCTGAAAAGCTTTGAATTCAGGTTCATGCTGTAGAACTCTGGATATTTTAAACTGATTCACACATCTTTTTTGAAGTTCAAAAACTAAAATAGTCAACTTCCTTCCATCTGTCAATTACTTGCTTGTATTAGAGTCCCTGGGAAGGATAATAGTATGTATATTTTTGTTCTTTTCTCATTTAACCATTTTCAAACCAATTTTTTTAAGTCATGAATATGACAAGGAAAAAAAAAAGCTTTTTTCTGTTTTGGATCTGATCCAACTCTAGGGAAAGTATTTCTCAGGTCATATTAAATTGATCAGCTACTGTACAGTGCAATTAATGCAACAGGTCCATGAAAGCAACAGGTGAGGGAAGACCAGGGATTCAGCTTTTGGGACAGATAGGTTTCAGTGTAAACTTTGACACTATCAGTTGCTAGAAATCAATTGTTACATAGTAATTAATGTGGCAATTCAAATAAACTCTTTAGAAACTAGTTAACTGAAACACTCACCATGGAAAACCTTATTGTTTCCTCCTTCAAAGGAGTGGTTTAGGATTACTATAGGGTGACCTGGAGAAAGAGAACGTAGGGAGATTATGAAAAAGATCTTCAGTAGAATAAGGTTTTTGGCATGAAGAGGGTGGATTGAGATAATAGTCTTAACTCTGCGATGATCACACTTGCCTGATTCAGCGAGTCAGTTTCTAGCCAATAGGAGGCAGGTTAAAAATAGAAAAAGATGTCTCTTTTTTAACAGACTTTTGCTACAGCATGCTCTGGATTTAACAAGTTTAGAGGGTCTCAGGGAAGCTACAGAAAAGATTGAAAGGATAAACCGTGGGTTGCTAAACAGACTTACCATACTTGAGCTGAGGAATTCTTTCACATGAAAACAGTTTGATCATCAGAGAATATTACTTGGCATGGTTATATAAGTTTGTCCTGTTCCTTGTCTTCCTGTCTAGACATAGACTTTGGTTCACTGCTAGAAAAATAAAGTTAGGTTAGATTGACTCTGGGTCTCAGTCAGTGAAATCATTCATACATTCTTGAAGCCTACCAGAACTATTGATTTTGAAGGACTGTGGATCATGTGGATCAGATGCTGCAGTGGCAAAAGGAAGTACAGATCCTGCAATCAATGGGCATCCTTAAGTTTGTGCTCAGTTATACACCTAAGTACTCTCATCAAACTTTTAATGAAGGGGTAGAACTGCTCTTAAGATACACAGAGTTTTCCGTAGGGATTCTGTAAATTGTGATGTGATAAGGACTGTGAAATGAACCCAGTTTTTCACTGGAATACAATGACTAGACCTACAATAAATCAGAACCATCATCTCTTCTGGTGTATTTCTCAGAGCAATCAGTATGCTCTGGCATATTTGCCAATTATTTCAAGAAACACCTGGTTTCACATAATTTTCTGTCGTACCTGACAATACTTATCATATCACAACTACAAACAAGGCCAGCATTCTCACTGCTTAAAGAATAAAAGATAATCATAAAAACAAAGGAGCAGTCTTCTGGATTATGGAAAGCACAAGACTTCTACTATGCCTGCAGTGAACTGAATGAAAGGACAGAAATTTTGTTCTCCGAAGACTTACCCTTCCTGCCCAGTCCCACCGATTCATGAAAGCACACTGGCAACAGGGATAATGTCTTCCAAAATACAAGATTAGTTTCATACTTAAAGATGTACTTAAGTGCTTTTCTGGACCTGGGCCAGATGCTCAGCAACTTCCAGGATCAAGTTCATATTTATGAGTGTTTCATAAGTGAGGAAAATCATAAAATTGAATGGCTTTGTTCTCATAAAAAGGGAAATATAAAGCCCTCAATGCAAAGTAACCATGTATTAAGTACTCATAGAACATTTTTTCCTTTGTTAATTAAGCAAAAATTTCATATGGGTGGGGCATTTCCTGGCAGCTGATGTTGAAGCGAGAGTCCTGAGTTTTAATTGCCACTTAAATCCAGGGCATTTCATTGAACAAACAGGTGGAGCATATCCACTTTGAATGTATGCAAACAGCTTGCCTTATCATAGAGAGGAGAATGAGTTTTCTGATTGATTAGTTCCTTTTTATTCCAAGCAGGTTGTGGCCAATTGCAGTAACTGCAGATTTTCTGCATTGAATGTTAACACAATCTGCATAGAAAATGAATTCAAAGAGAACACTTAGAGTTTTAAAATCTGTACTAACGGGAAAGAGAAAACAACCAAGCAAGTGTATTTAATTTATAACTCCTAGAAATGAAAATTATTAATTGAATTATGTGGCCGAAAAGGAAAAGAATCTATTTAAATGTGACAAGTCTCACTAGCTCTGAACCAGCAGCTATTTCTAGGCTGACACTTTGTAGGATATAAGATTTAGCTAGGAACCAGATATTAAAATACATTAAACCAGTTACCAAGCTACATTCTGTGATCTGGAAAACAACTTCGGTGGGTTTTGTTTGGTTTGTTTTTGGTTTCTTGTTTGTTTTTTTTTAACATAGAGAGAAAGGGAAAATGCATTTGTGAAATGTGTTCCATTTTATTCTAATAATAAGTGGTTACCATTTAGGAAAGATCTCTGTCCTCTAAATCAGCTGCCAAGACTTAGTCTATTTATTCCAAAATAGTCTATTTATTTCAGGTAACATGTAGCAATCAGCTGTCCCTGTGATAGGCACAGCATAACTCAATACAGCCTGAAAGGATATTCTGACTTACATTTTCTTAAAATCTAACCTTGCTTTGTAATTGTAGGCTAGAAAACAGAGTAATAGAATTACAGCAGTATTTTAGACAGGTGGTCACAGGGATAGTCTAGAACTGCCAGTAGAAAACATCCTTATTTAGTACTGTGTCTCTGACATGAGTTTAAAATTACCTGTCTTCCATTATATGTCTCCTTAAGGAGTGATTAAAATAGTTTTGTAGTATATTTTAATAGGATTGTTTTCTCAGTAAGACCTTTTTCTTCAGACCCCATATTTGAAGGTGACTATGGCAAGTTTTCAGTGAGAACAGATGAAAACAGATCAAGAGGAACTACTCTTAGGACACAGTGACTAAAGCATTTAATAAAAAAGAAAGCAAGAGATAAGCACATCTGCATATTAATTTTATACAGGAAGTTAAAATATTAGAAAACATTTGATCAGTGGCAAGCTTGGAAAACTATCTTACATTTTTCACTTTGAAGTATCTGCACTCATTAAGGTAGTGGTTAATTTTTCATTAAGAAAATAAATATTGAGATCTTTAAAACTATTACAACTCCTTGGGACATAAATCTCTTCTTTAGGAAACTGAAAATTTATTCTGTTATTTATTGAAAAATAAAGGAGTCAATTGGACCTTTTGAATCATTAATTTTAGCTTAAAATTGTGAAATTGTAAAACATTATATAGCTTTTTAGTCTTGGTGCTCTGTGTGGATTCACAATACAAGAAACAATTTGAAATTAGAAAAAATATGTCATGATTAAAGCCAGCTATTAATGAAGGCCAGAAATGATGTTTTAAATCATGAGCTTTATTGAAAGTCACATATTGGTGTTATGATGATTTTGCTGGTATCATGTTTAAAGAATGGTTTCCACAGAATGAGATTGAGATAAAGATGTTACCGTAGTGCAGCAAGGCCATTTGCCAAAAAAGTTTTTTGGTGGCTAAAACCCAGCTGTTTAAAAGAACATCACTTCCATAAAGAGAAGCTGAATTATCTCATTTCTTCATGCCTGATATAAGTCAGTCTTTCCAAAGTTTAAAAGGAAGTGGTGACAATAATTGGGTAGAAAATTTAACAATGGAAATATGGGACCAAATAACCAATTTCTGCAAAATGTATTTCACATTAAAGGTTTTATACATCTTTCTTCCTTTAAAAGACTTAGCCTAAGGTGTTAGCTTATGTTAGCAATGTAAAAATTAAATGTTTCATCTAAGAAACTGTTTGTCCAGAACATGGGAGAAAAATTAACTGGTGAGCATCATAACACTGCCTGTACAGTTTCCCCTGGGATGAAATGGTCTGGTTTATCAGTTGAGATTATTAGAAAAAGGTTTTTAAAATTTCATTTACAATCAATATCTAACAAGATTTCAATTGATGACTCAATCAAATATTCATCTCTGGTGGTGTTCAAGGCCAGACCAGATGTAGCTCTGAACAACCTGTTCTAGTGAAAGGTGTCCCTGCCCATGAAGGGCAGCTGGAACTAGATGACTTTAAGGGTCACTTCCAACCCAGACCATTCAATGAGTCACTGTATTATTTCAAGTCAATCTCACCACTGTTTTCACCCCTTGTACTTTAGAGTCTTTATCACATATTTAAAGAGAGACTATAATGAGTTCTGGAATGCAAAGTGAAGGTGACAGACCTGTACCCAGAAAAAGCCTCTATCTCTTTGCTGGCTCACACGGGTGACTTCTCCTTTCACTCAAAGTTGCCCCCGTGTCTAAATGATATTGCATTCAGTATTTAAATTCTGAAGTTTAAATGATATTGCTCAGTATTTAAGTTCTTTTCATCAAGAATAGCCTTTTTTTTTTTTTTTTTTTTTGGGGTTTTTTTTTTTTTTTTTTTTTTTTTTTTTCCCTTCAATTGGCCTTTTTTGGTTTGG
>VXBB01013609.1:188428-208892 GCA_013399915.1 Illadopsis cleaveri | reverse complement strand
TCCCTGCAATGAGCTCTTCTGGATATGGGCTTTTTAATGTTTTTTTTTAGATTTATTTCATTACTGAAAGCATGGAAGTCTTGTAACAGGCAAAATATAAGTCGATCATGACCTTCCTTTAATGCTACAGCTTAAGGTTCTAGTCTTTAGCAGGTTTCAAGCATCTGTCTCTTTCTGTGGCATTAATATGTAATACTTTCATCCAAAATTTATCCTTCTTTAAAGCAAGCCCTTATACTTCTCATTACAGGAGCACTAGGTACTTGCAGGTCTACTTACCTTTTCATATTTTGGACACCTCGCAGAAAGGCTTATCTCTACTGACTAAATAGGAACTAGCTTCAGACAACATCCTTAACTTTTTGAAGGTTAATCTTTTCTAACTTTTCTTTCTGGAAAGCTCAAACTTTTTTTTCTTTTTTTTTTTTTTTTTCTTTGCCTTTTCTGTTTATCTTTCTTTTTCCAATTATCTATGCACTTTTTGCTCTACAAGCTCTTTTTGCTACACTGTTCCAGATAATTTATTGTTCTGAAAGGAATTGAGGAGCTTTATTTCCTGATGCTTTCCTGCCAGATATTTGGCATATGTTACCTTTTGCAGCACTGCATTTAACAGCTGTCTAAAGAAATATAACCAAGCGCAAGAAGACAAAGAGCAATAAGATTCTTGAGAATAGTTTTACATGTAATGATATTTTTATTTTACTTGTAATTATGTTGCCATGGAGTAGAATGGATATTACTTTTAATGATAAAGTAGTTTGAGAGGATTTTTATTATATCATTTTTTTAAAATATTCACCTTAAATTTATGTATGGAGAATGCTTAAAACAATCTAGGTGTTTGAGTAATGGAGTAATGTCTGCTAGGAGATTAAAATGATAATATTTGTTACGGAATAAGATAGGGACGCATTTGAACCACACCAATATTAACATATTCGTATTGAAATGTTGTTTTAATGACATTTTCTTGTGCTTATTTAGTTATATATAAAGTGATTGTAACTCTAATATTTTTATTACTTTTTATTGTTATAGTTTCAGACATCTCCTTCTGATTATGTTTATTCTCAATATTACTGCAAACATGTGCCTCACAAATCATGTTCAAAAAAGACAAAACACCTATGATATAATTAAAAATCTGTCAAAACAAGAAGAAATGTCATTAAATTTGATATCTCATTTCTGAGGCTCTGTAAAACAATTTCCTTTTACTGCTTGGTAATTGTCAGCTCCATGTTTCTTTTAAGATTAGAATAAAGTGATTTATGGAAATTTTAGTGCTTAATATAGATAATATTTGCTATATTTATATCAGTAGTCTGCAGCATCACCTATTTATTTGTAGGGTTTTTCAATTGTGATATGTAAGAATGAAAACAGAATCCTAAAGCAATTAAATTATTTTCTGTGGAATTTCACTTAATATGTTTTTACTTGGACTATGGACTTTTAACTTGGAAGATTTCAGTAAAATTAATTCACTCATTATAAGGCAAGGAAAGGAAAGCTTTAATTTTGCTAAAAAATTCTAGGAATTTCTCTGAGCAGAGTATATTTTTTTATAAGAAAGATATCAGGTGTTTGATAGGATTTAGTCAGGAATATAGTACATGTTACAGAGGAAAGGAAATGGTAAAAGAGAAGTGAGAATTGTAACTGAGCTAGTGGATATTAATTCAACTGGGAGGAAGATGGATCCATGAGGAGGGGAAGCATGAAGACTGAAAAGTTCCAGGCATTGACAGTGAATGGAGAACTGTGCCCAAATGAAAAAGAGCATGGGCTAAACAGCCTGGGGAAGCCCTGGCAGAGGTTGTTTTGTTTATATGTTGCATAAAAAGAGAAAATAGAAAACTAGTTTGATGAGAAATAGAGAGCAAGAAGAAATTATTCCGTCTGAACGAGGGAGGAGGAGTCTGGCAGAGAAACACTAGGAAGCAAAGGTGATCAAGCAAGAAGGTGAAGGAGGTGACAGAATTAATAGGGACTGAGTGAATTGGATATGAAATGAGTAACCTGAAGAAATGAATACTGTAATACACACTCATATTAGGTAAGGTTATCATAAACAAGGTGTAGAGTAGTAAGGGGATTTAGTAACATTTCTGGCAGCATATGAAAGCAAAGCAAAATACTAATAATTTGGAAAAAGAACAGAATGGGCTCTGTGCTGGAAGCTTCAACATCAGGTAACTGAAGAGGGAGATTAGGATTTGGATCAGGGTGGGTTGAAAGTCAAAATAAGATTGACTGCAGGGTATGAAGAGAGTGCTGTGTTTGGTCAAAGCATTCATCAGAGTTAGTGCTTTTGAAACATTGGAACTGTGCAATAAAAGCCATCAGGAAACAGGTATAGACAATAGATGTTTTTAAGACAAGCTTTGGTAATACACAGTAAATTAGAAGGTGATCAAGATGGAGAAAAAAACCCCAAACACACAGATAACCCCTCCAACAACAACCTGTCTAGAAAACTAAAGCTCTGTGTATAGTTTCTTGAATTTGATTTTCTATCAAGAATTCTAGTTGCATGATACCATCTCATAGCTCACCAATGAATTCCAGAACTTCCTAACTTTGAAACAATATTCTGAAAGCACTTCCAATATTATGTTAAAATGTTTTTATATGAACAGCATTTAAAGCAGATATATTTCTCTAACGCTAATAGTAGCCAGAATTGACTAGGCTTTGTTCTGTTATCTAGGAAGATTTAATCTTCTGATAGAGCACTCATAATTCAAAGCTTTAGTCCTGTGAACAGCTCTTCTGGGATTTTTCTAGTTAAAGACTGAGGGGTCTACTGCCTCCTACAATTGTTAAAAAGCATAAGATATATAGTTAGAGATCACCTTCCTAACAGTCAGCACCAGTCTAAGCCTCTAATAGAGCTATTCTGAAGCAGCAACTTCAGAAACAGTTGGGTCAGCATGGTTCCTTGGGGAATCACATAGATTTCTGGACGCCCAAAAGAAAAATTGCCAGTGATACTAGCTGGCAGTGCTTAGCAGAGCTAAGCTGTGAAACAATTCAGCTGTACTCAGCCACAGTAATGCAGTAAGACTCGCCGACTTTGTCAATTCTCCTCACTAGGTTAGTTCTGTCTCTTGAAACCAGAAATTAATTTTCATATTGAAATAAGTTAAATGTAAAGAACTTAACATTAAACATTCAGTTCTCTAAAAGTATAGCTTTTTTTTTTTTTTTTTTTCCCCTGAGGAAACTGTGATCTATTTTCGGGGAGGAGAAATAAGTTTCACTGGTGCCATTTTCCTATCTATGTCGACATTTCCTTTTCTCAGTGGTGTTTGATTTAAAAAAAAAAAAAAGTGAACAACAAAACCCATCCTTCATCCAGAAACAACAAACCTGCATTGCCAATGTTCTTAGCCATCAGAAAAAATCAGGCTGGTATCCTTCTCAGTACTTAAAATTTATCTAAAGCCCAGAAAATTTGATCTCATATAGATCTCTAGACCTTGAATTCAGAACTCTCAAATCCTAACCTGAAATTCTAAGCTCACTTGCACTTCTGTCTTGGTTTGCTTTGAGGTTTTTTTTTTGCTTATGAATCCAGAAAAATAGGTTACTGTGTTGCCTTTGACTGTTTAAACAGAGTAGTAAGAATGATATCCTTTTCAGCATTAGGTGAGAAAATTAATAAAACCTGTCTTTTATCATTAAGCCAGATTCGTGCTACCTGCCTGTGGAATCCTGTGAGTAGCCCCTGCCCGGATAGGGAACTGTCAGTCCAAGATGAAAGTGGGAACCAACACCTCACAGGTGCATGTGGGGCTTCAGAGAAGTGTTTCCTAATGTTGAAGAAAATTATTAAATAACAATTTGATTGTGGGGAGACACAAGACACAATTTAAAAACCCAAAAAGATTATGGTAAATAGCATCTCAGCATATCCTCAATATAAACGTGAAGCAAAAGAAATAGCACAAGCCTTTATGGGTTTCTAGTATACTGCAGAATATCTGTTCTCTTATTTATAATATACTTCCTAATGATTACATGTCTTTTGAGAAGGAACCTAGAAACCCTAATGGCACTTTAAGTGCTAATCATTTACAAAAGTGAAAAATAAAGGCAGTTAGGGTAGAGACTTCTCACATTGCTGCACCTATATTTTCTGTGTAGTCAGGTGCATAATTAAAGCTGTCAAACTACAGACAATCCCACAGCTGTCTTTTAACTGAATGCTACAAGTTATTTTCAAAAAATTCTCTGTTAACCTCTTCTAATGAATCAAATTGCCTTTTAAGATTATTTGAAAATGCCCTGAGTTATCTTGAATCTGTAAATGTTTTAAATACTCTTACCTATCTGCAGAGGATCTGAGTGACTAGCAAACAAAAAAACCCCACAAAACAAAACAATCCTTCTTTTACTAACCAAGAGCTAAACACACTATGAAAGGAAACTCTGCAATAATCAAATTCTTCATTAATCACCTATGTTATCAGGAACCTGACTGATTTCTATCACAGAGCCAGTGATTTGACATGATACCACCAGTGTTCATAACTGCAGAGAATGACCTGATTATCTTTCCTTAGAAGAGGTTTGGGATTGAAACAAGAGTGATACACACAGGACTTAGATTAGTTTTTCAAGTTATATGTATGACTACCAATCTAGAAACTTTCAAAGAAACTTCAAAATAATCAGCAAATTGGGAAGCTGCAGCTATATACAAAGATACTATTATTTTTATTAATATTACTTTATATATCAAAAGTATCAAAAGAAAATGATCTATAATTTCTTGGGCAGCTACAATCACCAAATTCTCCACTTGCCAACACAAAGTCAGTTTCCACCAGCTGACTTAGCTGTTTGAAATATTTGTAAAGAGGCCAGTTGCAGTACTTGGTCAGCCTCAAAAACAACAAGTTTTAGAAGTCTGTGCTACTGAACTAATTAAAACATTGGTTTAGTGGTTTTAATCAGAAATTACGAGTAGGTCAAGGATTTTAATGTACCCACACTAATGAATAGGTTGTTCAGATTATAGTATTTTCTAAATAAGTACTTAAGAAAGTCAATAAGAAGGCAGGTTTTTAAGACTTCTTTTGGCTAAGAGACTACTTCTTGATCATGCTCCTGACTTGAGATACTTTGGCTCATATTCACTAAAGTTTTCAAGTAAGATAAAAATCTAAAGCTTTCATAATCTGCACTTGACAGAAAGAGAAATAAATATGGAAGTGCACCAAAATGAGCAGATGGGAGAAATTCATGCCATAATTCCCCCTCTCCTGGGTTCACTTGCAGCTATTTTACTTTTATTTCCTTCCTGAGATTTTACTGAATGGGATACATTTAGTTTCTTCATTCTAGAAGTTGCAAATATTTACCTATTTACTTTAAAGTAAAACACCTTTTAAAAAATTAAGCAAATTCCGGGGTGATGTTTCAGGAGAATCCAGGAGGTTATGCTGTTTTGCACCAAAAAAACCCCAAACAACCACAGCAACAGCAACTCCAGCCATCCAGTGTTTCCATTTTCTGAGATCAACAAGAAAAACTAAGCAACTGGTATGATAGATTTGTCAGATTTCATTTAGATTGGTCATGAAATGAATATTTCTGAACCCTATACCATCTGTAAAGTACTGCATTTGTTCCACTTTTATATGGAGCAAATAATTTCCTTTTTGTACAGTTATAACCCACCAGAGTGATTCTATAGATTAATACAGAACATTAAGCTAAAGTACAACAAACTTTGTCCTTTGAAAGGTTTGACACTGAAAACAGATGCACTTAGTATCTGAGAGTTAATGAATAAATGCTTCTTTTAAAAAGTGAGCAGTTACAGGCACAATGAGCTCCACTGTTGATTTCAATGTAATTGCATGTCTACAGCTGAAATGTTATAGTCTGCATTCTCAGTTAACGCTGCCAGAGAGAAACTGAAAGCAATTTCACATATGGCCTGTCAAAACTCCTGTGGGTTTGGTTACTTGATGCTACAGGAGAGAACTTGCACATACACTGGTTTCATCACTTCTTGCTCAGTCATTGTATGACCAAGTTGTTTTCTTCTCTAGGCAAAGAGACTTGTCTGTTACTCTGATTTAAAGTGAACATCTGCAAATAGAAGGACCTGATCTGAAGGGAAGTTATAAAATCATTTCAGTACACAACCCATCAAATTCTTAAGCATTCACATTTCAGCTCCTCTCTGTGCTGTATTTCATTTAACCAGCACAAACATTTCTTATGATAGACAGAGAGAAGATTGGAAAAAAAGAGCCAGAAATTCTTAGTTATGACAGCATGGAGGTTGCACACTGTTCCATGCCTACTGTTTTCCATGTTTATCCGTATAAACTCAATGGTTTCTTATTCCTCACCATATGTTTTTCAGTAAATTATTCTCTTTCCGTTCATCCTTGGACTACTAACTCCTTAGGACACCCAAAAGCCTTTGATCATCTTCTTCTACCATGTTTAATCTGTGAGCTATTGCTGAGACCACTGAAATGTGTTGTAACAGAAATTTTCATATGAGTTATACGTACCATATTACACTGTGTATCTAAATGCAATCTTCTTCACAAAAAGAAAAGAAAAAGATATCCTTTCTTTAAGGAGAAATTTAGAAATCTATTTCAAGCTTTCTTATGCATTTTGGGGGTTGGGAAACAAAAAAGAGTTATTTGTCGAATATAGTTAATAAATTTTTTATCCATATATCTGATCAAAATGCTGATGATTATAGAAATTACAATACTGGAGCTAAGCAGGCCAGAAAAATGACATGCCTTCTTATCCCTCAGTGGCCTCATTTTATGTTCTGGCATGTGTCTTTGTGAAGTGTCAAAATCTCAGCTTGCTGCTTGCAGGCTGATGGCAGTTTCTACATCTTCAGTTATGTCAAATGTAGAGAAAAAAAAGGAACCTCTTTGAAAAAGTCGGCTAGTCATAAGATTAGATCTACAGCAAGACTTTGCAACGACACAAGCTTTTTAAATTTCAGCACAAATCACAAAAGTTATCACAGTACCTTAAGAAAAAGTACTGTTGCTTTGGGTTATCCATACATACACATTTTTAAGTGTCAGAAGGGCATTTCTTTGTCAGAGTTGATGTTACTACATTCAAACAGATTCTGTCTCAAGGAACATCGCTAAGGACATGTCTAGCACACAGTAACACATTGTAAAGACTTGGAAAAAAGGAGAAGCACTGTGATGTGAATTCTAATCTCTACTATTGAAATACATTTTAATACATATGTATAATAGCCAAGATCAAGATTACTGGCTGTGGTTTACATCACCTTGTCATTCTTATGACAGAAAGACACCTAAAGCATCAGATGACTGAGGTGAAAAGTGAGGTGGCTCTCACTGATTTTAACTAGACTCATTCCAACGTTGTCATATATTCTTCTGGGGACTTTATAAAAACTGCAGTTACAAGACTGAACTGCAGGATACATAATTTACAACAAATTTGGCCTGTTTAAATTTTACTTCTGAAGGTGCAGAAAGTATTGCTTTAATCATCATTATCTCCTATAGTTTTATGTTTCTTATTAGTTGATAAATTCTTCCATATGGATTTCTTAGATGTAAAAACTGAGCAGAAAAGTCCCCTGAAAACTACACATTTTCTTTGCAGAAAGTTTCTTCTTTTCCCACAATACTTTCAAGACTTCATCACTGTGGGAAACCTGTAGTTGTGTTGTTTAAGCTTCTGTATGCTTAGTTTTCCTCTTTTCCCCCTTTTGTAAAGCATCACCTCCCTAATTTTCAGTGCCTTTTCAAAACGTGCCTCTTTACTACCCACTCACCCCATTATAAATATCACCATATCAATACGGGTGATTGATAAATGTGTACATGAATCTCTGAGCATACCATCAGTGGCCAGCTTTGGGAACACACTTATGAGTTGCTCTAAGGTCAATGGGCAGTAAAGTCTTCTGAGCATTCTCCACCTCAGATTAGAATCAATTTCTTGACTAAATAAATATGCAGCCAAACTGCAGCTGATGGAAAGAAGCAGTAAAATGTGACAGTGAAGGTCAGCACTCTGGGTAAAATCTTTTACATGGTGATCAGACAGACCTCATCAGGAAATAACCAACTATGACAGCTAAGATGGCCTTAGCAGGAGCATTGGCAGTGAGTGATTCTTGTGTCAAAGCCTGCATCTGCCAGGAGGAGAAAATCAAAATGGGGTCTCTGCACAATTTTTCTAATTGAAACAGGCATTGATAAGGAAGAAGCAAAATACTTGTTCTTCTTAGAATGTAAGGGTCAAAAAATGAATTTTTTTTTTTTTTTAACTATAGAACTTGTTCAGAAAACTGATATAAAATGTCCTGCAATAACTTTTAGCAATAATATAAAAGGATGTGAAAAACAGTCAAATTTGAAAACAGTCAAATTTGAAACTTGAAATAAACCCGGAAGTGATAATGGAATTGAATATTTCTTCATAGGCAGCAACAATTAGCATATTTAGAGAGAATATCTGAGTCCAATAGTTTATCTACTTTCAAACACACTTTCTTTCCACCTTAGAAAAATATTTTCTTTAATAATCTTGATTTTATTTCATTGGAAATTTTGCAAGCCTTATAATATGCTCCTTCTGGTGGTATAGGAAGGCCCTTTTCTGAGTTTTGCCAGAAAAACACTTAGTTTTTCTGACACATTAAGAATCAGGGAGCTGCCAAATCTTGCTTCTGTGGGAACCAGAATAAAAATTTCAGACCAGTGGAATACAGTCTCTCAACAAAGCAATCTGTGAACTCTAGAAAAAAAAAATTAAAAATTGTAATTTTTTATTATCTCAGACACTTTATTTAAAAATGCTAGTCAAAAGAATAAATACACATTTGTTTTTTTAAACAGTGTAGAGGAACAGACAGTAAAATTTCCAGCTATAACTATTCAATCAAAAAAGCATGTTTAACAGAAGAGTCCATTCTATTTTTGTCTCTTCCTTCTGTTCTTAGTTAATTAAGATTTTAGGCATTAAAAAAATCATGGGCAAATTATTTAAAAATCAGTAATATATTTGGATTATATTTATATGTAAACACATATATCAGCAGCAGGTTGTTAGACTACTAAGGTTTTACCTAAGGAAATAACATTCTACCACAGGAGACAGGTGTCCATGAACATGTCCAAGATAAAGAGTAAATCTTTTTTTTTGTTAAAAACAAAGTAAAAAAGTTCATAATTTCTCTTCTACATCTTATAAATGCCACTACTTAAGCTTCTTGTTCTCACTGTGCCTATTTCGCTTTTCTTTCTGATTTTACTTATATGTGGGTGTTCAGATTTCGTAATATCCTTAAGCTTTACTCATATCCTTTTAAAATTTACCTCACTCTTTCTTGCATGACTTTCCAATGATTTTTGAAATTACCAGGCCCTTCCAAGTCCATTAGGTACACCAGGTTGCTTATTCGAATTCATATTAATGAGTATTTAACAATTTTGCCGCTTCAAACTTTTCTTTTTTAAAATTCATTCTTTTCACACGGAAGAACTTCAACTTCCTTACAAAAGATCTATTTACAAGAATTAGATGGAAAATGATTCTGTGGAATTAAAGTTTTTTTAAAAGCAAACATTCATATAAGCATTGTGTTAAAAATTACAATGTAGGGAAGATTCTACTGCTTAGCTTTGGATCTCACACAGATTGACCACACCTCATAAATCATAAGAATTTTTTTTCATTGTGTTTTTTCCTTGTGTTTATTTCCAAATGCTGGTCACAGCTGGTTCAGAAGGAAAGACATGATCTGATCACTTAATGATTCCGTGATAGGGATGACTAATTACCTCCCTCTGGACATTGCTCCAGTCTCTCCTTTGGAGTTGTAATTTATAGAGACAGTAAAGTCACTAGTCAAACTAAAATGTTTTTCCCTACTCAATAAAAATAAAAATGTTTAGAATCAAACCAGAATTACCTTATTTCTCTTTGACTGTTCCTCCTCTGGAGATCTTTTCCTAAAGTCACTCCCCATCAGAATGGATTTTTTCAGAAACATCGTCTGTTTTCACCTTGAAAGAATTCAAAAAGATTTCTCTTGGAAACCCCAACATCAGACTTTATGATATAAAAAGCAGACTTATTTACACCCCCCTCACCCCCCACCCCCCCTCCAAGGTGTTTAACTCCTTTGGCACAGTATTTTTGTTTATCCTTCCAACCCACCCTCAGCTTGTCCACTGCTTTGTCTGATCTTCCAAGCCATCCTAAGCAGTTGGCTATCCCAGCTCTTTGTAAATCACTGAACTGGAACAGTCTGTATCCTGGCTAATCCTCCTATGATTCTCATCCAAACATATTAATCATAATAATATAGCAGCTATCCTTACTCCTTTCTGTTGCTTTATTTACCAGAAAGACAATCAAGGGAATAAGACCCTTCTCTTCCCAGAATCTGTCATTGTAGAGATGGCCATGCACTCAGAGTGCTTCGGTAAAACTTCAGAAGGCTTCAAGTATCAGCACCTTGTTATCTTTCATACCTTTTCTATGCTGCCTCCCATAGGCAGCTCCTCACAGCTCTGGCTCTTTTTCTGCTTCTTCTCTCTTCCTTCTGCAGTCCCAGCGTGCTGCTTCCTGTCCCTGGCATGACCACCTAACTGTTTCTGTCCCTCGTACAGTGGCTCACATTATCTGTCCCTCACACAACCTCCTGTTCTTTCCTCCTCACAGCACAACCAGCAGCCTCTCTACCAATTAACTCACTCTTTATCACACCCAGCTGTGAGGGCAAGGTTGTTCCCACTCTGGTAATTAACACAGCTGCAATATATCAGAGGCAAGATTGCCTTTAGCACTACCTCTGTCTTCCCAAAAGAGTATTTTGCTACGTGAGTTCTTTGTTCTGAACATGAGAGATCTTTGATTCTTTATAGTTGAGTAAGTGAAACATGACTAGTCTGCATGCCCTTCTCTCATGCTTTTTCCTAGGCCTAGTTTTTAAGGCTATGACGAGACTGTTTTGTTTGACAACGCCAGGTCTAAATGGCTTAAAACTGACAAACACCAAGTCACAAATAAAAATAGGACTTTGTCATTGTAATCCTCAGCATTGTGGGGCCCTAGAAATGGAGAGCAATCTCTGAGAAAGCCATTGACAATGCTGATATGCTTATTTGTGCTACAGAAATGATAGAGGCAGGAGAGGTACTTTAACCTGGATTGGTAATTATAGTAATCAGCACTGACTATAGTCAGTCTGTAGGAAATACCAGTGGTAAAGGATGTGAGTGAAACCCTGTTCTTCACTACAAGGGAGTGAGTAATTCTGTGTAGAGCCTAAAGATGTATATATGGCTCAGGAAGCAGCTGCCTCATGCCTTTTCTGAAAGTGGTGGTGGTGCTTTTGCTGCTTAGTCTCACCGTTGTCTTAGGTGATTAGGATATTTGGCTGTGAAGGATGTCCTGAATGTCAAGACCTATATGAATTTAATGGCTAAGGAGTCTCTCTTGCTTTTTTTTATTTCCCATGACACAGGCAATCTGGGCTACAGACTTCTCCACCTTCTTCAAACTGAGGAACAGGGTGGCTTACATCTTAGGAACCTCTTACCATGATCCTGCCATGTGGATTTTCACTGAAAATGGAAAAACAAAGTTTGACAAGCTGCTGAAATTACAAGATCAAGATTCTTTTATAGAACTTTGAGTCACTTCCTACAGTGTATGTCAATTATGCTTCAAAACACTGTCACAATTAAGATTCTGGACATAATTAAGCATATAAATTATGTGCTTCTGGTTTTTAAAGAGAATCAGACAAACATATTCTGTCTTTTCAACCAGCTATCTCAAGGCAAAAATATTTCTAGCTGAGTATATAAAGCTCTGTTATTATTCATAAGGAAGTTTCCTTTGTTTTTCTTCCCCTTCATAAATGTAGATATTCCATAATCCCTCTTGCACCTGAAAGAGCTTAGGAGAACGTAGGACCTGGGGCTTTTGCCTTCCCTAAATTTATATCTCTAAATTACTCTCCTATTGAGCTTTGACTTTGGAAGGAACTACGTTTGGAAAAACAAATCCACTGACAACTGACAGATAAATCTGCAAAATAAAAGAAAACAATGTCCTAGCATTCCTCCCAAAATATAATTGGAATAAATTACTCAAACAGTCTTCTGTTTATAGTCATTCCATGATCATAAGAAAAGAGGGAAAAAAAGGAGAAATGTAAAATATAATATGGTTATATTATTGAAAGAAATTATATGCTTGTTCACATTAGTCTGTTATTATGCAAACATTTAGGAAAACATGCTTCTGATATATAGGCAATAGATGTCATATATGGTAAGGCAGGTTTTTTTTATTTTGCAGCATGATAAAATTGCTTAAGAGATGTAGGCATGTGTAACAGATGTTGCTATGCACTGTCCTTTATTTATATGATGGGCAATTTCCCTAAGCAAGGTACATATGTGTCATATCCAGTGGAGAGGAAAATACCCCTGTAGCAGATAAGGAAGAAAACAGATTTAAATGAAATTAGCATTTTTATTTTTTCAGTTCAGATTTTTAGTTTTACATACTTGCCAGAAGCACTGATGTTATGAGGTCTTGATATTTATTAGAAAAATGTACCTAAATACTATTCTATTGTATTTTTGATTATATTAAGTGTAACTAATCTTTCTATAAACTGTTTTGACATAATCTCACATTTGAAAGTGACTTGTAAGTTTCTTCTTCCCTTCTGTGCTTACGTTATTATTTGTTAGTTAGTGGAATACATAATGTCTATCAAAATTTTAACCTTCCTAATAATTACATTGATATAAAAATATGAGAGTGAAAATAGATTAAAGGCAATTATTAAGCCATGTTATTTTTAGGTGGTTGTTCATGTCCTGTTTTCAGAATGTCATTTATTCTCCAGTGAGGACCTCAGAAAAAGAAACCTAGTATTTAATGTAATTTCTTTTTTTTGAGCTCATATATCATGCAATTGGCAATCAAGACACTATGTATAGAAAATCACAGAATATCTCAAGCTGGAAGGTACCCATAGAGATCAAAGAGTCCAACTCCTTGATTCTCATAGGACTACCTAAGGAATAAACACTAAGATATCATTATGATCAATACAATTTCAGTAGAGTAGGTCATATGAGGTAGTAGAAAAAGAAATTGCATTACACATGAAAAATAAAACAACTAGTTCTGCATCAAATTTTCCAGGTTCTGTTTCCTTGTCTAACCACCAGGCACATCTAAAAAGGCAGCTTGCAACACACACACACTCAATAACAGCACACAGGTAGAACACACAAGACAGTAATAACTTGATAGCCCTTTTTGTACCTTTTACATCCCTTTCTGATTATCCAGAGTGATTTCAGAGAACATGCCTTAGTATTTCAAAGCAATTCTTCTTCCAAAATTTCTGTACTTACTTTCAGACGTAACATCAAATATATTTTCTTTTCCTCTTATGCTTTAGAGATATTGTAGTGATAGAATAATTTGAAAAGAACTTCATTAAATTTCCTTATGTGTGTAAAGCAAAGGGCTTCATGGTAGATTATTTTACTGAATCACAAAGTTTATTACACATATATTCTGTCTGACTTCTGGATCTTTAAGATTTCTAGACATATAGTACATATATCATATATATCATTACTAGATCTCTAGAATTGAGAGATCTCTGAGGATTAAAGTCTTCAAAGCAATCTGAAAGAGGTTATTAACACAACAGCTTTAAAAAGAATGCTTAGGAATTCCTGTGTAAAAGGCACTCCTCATCTGTATTTCATTATGGTAGCACCATGCAGCTTAAAGTATGCTCAAAACAGCTTAAGAACTCAAGCCCAAAAAACCCACAAGCTATGTTAGGCAATGTTTTCACTCCTTGAGTCTTTTTCTTTAATTGAAAAACAAATGGGGGTTTTACGAGATAAATTAAACTTAATTTAGCTATAATTTTGGGGTTTGCCATATGGTACCAATAAATAATTTCTCAGTAAGATACTCCTATCCCTTAAAATATATAAACATATGTCAGTGTATTGGGCTTGCATGGCAAGAGTTTGGTAGCCGGGGGTGCTGCAGGAGTGGCTTCTGTGAGAAGCTGCCAGAGGCTTCCCCCAAGTCTGATGAAGCCAAAGCCAGCTGGTGCCAAATCAGACCCACTGCTGGCCAGGGCTGAACTCATCAGCAAGGGTGGCAGCAACTCTGGGATAACAGAATTATGAAGGGGAAAAAAATTGCTGCACAAGAGCAGCCAGGAGAGAGGAGTGAGAGTGTGAAGCTGCCCTCTAGACACCAAGGTCAGGGCAGAAGGAGGGGCAGGAGGTGCTCCAGACATCAGAGCTAAGATCCCACTGCAGACCATGAGGAAGACCATGCTGAGGCAGGATGTGCCCCTGCAGTCCATGGAGGTCTACCAGGGAGCAGAGATCACTTGCCGCCTATGGAGGAGCCCCACACTGTGCAGGCAGATGCCCACAGGTCAGAAGTGGCTGTGACACAAAGGAAGCCAATGCTGGAAAATGCTCCTGGCAGGGACCTGTGACCCTGTGGAGACAGGAGCCTAAATTGGGGCAGTTTTTCTGGCAGGACTATTCCCCTTGTGGAGGACTCAGGCTGGAGCAGTCTTTCCTGAAAGACTGCACCCCATGGAAGGAACACACACTGGAGAAGTTAGTGAAAAATTATGACCTGTGGGAAGAACTCAAATTGGAGATGTTCACAGAGGACCATCTCTGGATGCTGGATCAGGGGAAGAGTGTGAGGCATCCTCCCCCTGAGGAAGAAGGAGCAGCAGAGACAGTGTGTGATGAACTGACCACAGCCCCCCTTCCCCATCTCCCTGTACTGTTGGGGGGAGGAGCTAGAGAAAATTGATAGTGAAGCTGGGCCTAGGAAGAAAGAGATAGAGGGAAGGTGTTCTAAAAATTTGGGTTTCTTTCTTACTATCCCAGTCTGATTTGATTTGCAATAAATTAAATTGACTTGTCTCCAAGTCGAGGTTCTTTTACCTGTGATAGTAATCTGCAAGTGACCTTTCCCCGTCCTTATCTTGACCCACGAGCCGAGCCTTTCTACATTTTCTCTTCCCTGTCCATTTGACGAGGGGAGTGACAGAGCAGCTATGATGGGCAGCAGTCACCCAGCCAAGGCCAACCCACCACAGTCAGGTATTTAGACCTAAATTCCTTATTTAAAATCATTCCACTCTGAAATATATCCATACCAATTAACCACATTGAGCTGACTGGTGATGGCTTCATCACATGGCTGATTATAGATATTTTATGGATATATATGCTGTGAGAAGCATAGCTATATTGTGCTATTATGTTAGTGAAAACTTTCCCACCTACATCACAGAGTCCAGCTTTTCAGACTTCAAGAATACTCCCCATTCCAGCAAAGGTCTTTTGATCACAGCAGGTGTCCATAGTATCATTAGTCCTCCTGAGTGAAATGGCTCTTGGAAAAAATTTAAAGCATTATTTCACTATACCATAGCACAAGAGTCAGGATTGAGGTAAAATAAAAAAACAGAAAAATAATTCCTTTAAATAGCATTTTTATTCTTCAAAATTTTTAGAATCTGGGAAGGGAGATGTTGTTTTCCTGGAAATTACTACAGGAAAATTTTTTCAGGTTATCCTTTTACTTGGATTTATAATCCAGCTGGAGAAGGCTTAACACACTTTGAAGACAGTTCATTTTAGTTTGGAGCCTTTGTAAGTCATCCCTGGCTGAGAATACTTGAACAAGTCTGGTCAGAGCTTGTTCTCAGAGCTGGATGTAAAGCAAACACAATTTCAGCTTCAGCTGCACTATCCATCCCATGAAACAATCAACGACAAGGTGAGAGATGGAATTAGAATTCAAGTCCACTTCCAGAGTCTCTTTCCCTGAGCATCAGCCTCCAGCTCTTTGAAGCTATACATAAGCCTCAGCACAGGCAAGCAGCAGTGAACCTGTTGTGGTGGCTTATGACAAATTGAACAGCTTGGATATGCTTTCAGAATGGGAACTTCTTTTTATAACTGTGCCTTCTGTTTCACGTCTACTGTGGCAGCACAGAGCGAACCTTTGTATAAGAAATCACATAATTTCAGTAAACCTAAATTTTTTTATACAATCTTTATAATCAATACTTATTTTAGTTTTGGTAACTAACGTTGTTATTGATTTCTAGGACTGGAAAGCTATTAGGTTTTTTGTTTGTTTTGAGGTCTTTTTTTCCCCACAGGCCCACTGGGAACCCTGTATTTTACCATCTACATTCTGTTCCACGTACAGCTATGTCTTATGGCTTTCTGTAAAGAATTACATTGTACACTTAGGGGAAGAGATAGGTCAGATGCACTTCAGTGAAACAAGAGCTTAGAAAGAGACATTTTGTAGGGTCAGAAAAGAAAACATTGTAACCAGCATACTACTGCTGTTGCTGTACCTCTGACCTCTGCCAAACTTGCAGCATCCAACTGAAAACTCTGTAACCTAAAATATTTATTCTGCACACTGACGTTGTTTTCAGTTTGACTATTGAAATTTATTTTTTTTTTTTTAACCAGGAGTGTGAGAAAAATGATATTTAATGCTTTAATGTGTAACACATTCTAAGTTACACATTGAAAATGTAATGCTAGCTAGACTCAAATCCCCCTTATTTATGAGCTAACCTATGTCAAGCACCAAAACTCTTAGGTGATACAGACTATTCTCAATATCGTACNCCTAACCCTAACCCCTAACCCTAGGGGTTAGGCAGGGAGATCAGGAACAGAAGCATGCATATGCACCTACAATGCTGCAATACAACTGAGTCACTTTAAATCATAGAGTCATAGAACTGTAGAAACATAGAATGGTTTGGTTTGGAGGGCATCTTCAAGTTCAAACACCCCTGCCCAGTGATGAGCATCTGCGCTGGCTAACCTGTTCCAGTGTCTCATCACTCTCAGAGTATAAAATTTCTTTCTAACATCTAATCTAAACCTATCCTCTTTCATTTTGAAGCCATTCCCCCTTGTCCTGTTACTACATAACCTTGTGAAAATCTCTATCTTTCTTGTAGGCTTCCTTTAGGTACTGGTAGGTCACAATTAGGTCATCCCTAAGCCTTCTCTTTTTCAGGCTGAACAAATTCAATTGTCTTAGCCTTTCCTTTAAATATATTTTAAGTCCAGGACTTCCATATTCTAAGCTATGTGCAGAATTGTTCTTCCCTACTGATGACTGTGTTAGCAGTAGCTATACTTCTGCAGAAAGCACTTACAAATGCTGATTAAGGTGTTGCTGTACCCTTTACTAGAACTGGAACACTTCTAAGGAGACATGTCCCTGCAGCTGCTGTAATAAATCATCTATTCATGATGACATGTTACTTACATTTGCATTTATCAGCATCAAAGATTTTTTCATTAAGTTAGGTTCATAGTACCAATGCTACATTACATTTTTGTCTGTTATTATATAGACTTAGATTTGCATCAACATTTAAAATTCTTAAAAGTGAAGAAGTTTAAATTGTCATCACCATAAATAAATCTATCATCCAACAGAAAGCCTGCAGTAAGGGTGAAGTATGACATAATTATTTCAAGAAAACTTCTCAAAAGAACCAACATACATTCTTATCTGAAGGTTATTCCTGTCTTGAAGAAAAGCTTACCTGCTTTGATAAACTTTGGAACCTTTCTGGACAAGGTAAGTTTTAAAGATGATTTCATCTAAAATCTACTCTTTTCAAAAGGCTGTCAAAATTTATAGCTCACAGAAATAGGACATAGCAGGACTTCTATTAACATATCCAGCAGAGAGCAAATTGAGTGACCCAAACACCATCACAGGGGCAGACTGAAAATGCTTTCTGGTTCTCTGTATTTTGATAGGGAAAAAATAAGAGAATGTTCTATATCTCTCTTGGTCATCTTCATCTTTCCTGAGGAAAAAGGTATCTATTGGTGAAACCTGATTGCATTTATACTTCCTTGGAGAGAAGGAAGAAGAGTGTTAGTGACACCACTGTCATTCCATCCTAATCTCCAGCTTCATGTTAATTGACCTTTTCTGTGGTGCAGTAGTTGCCATGGTAAAGCTTATTTGAATCCCTGTTACCCAAACCCCTTCTCTTTCTGTTTCTCCTTTCCTTCACTTTTCTACAAAATGTCAGCAATCTCTGATTTTTGCTTTATCTTTGAAAACGGAAAAAAATGGTTGTAAATGAAAAAAATCTCAGTTTTGTTCAAGGTTTTGGGCACATGCAAGATGCTACATGCTGTAACTTCTGGAGCCACTCTTGTCTAGTGATGAGATGCAGACCAGTATCTCCTGTCACATATGGAATTACTTATGGGTAGTTTTTTAAATGAGTTCTTCCATTTTCCACAAATAAGAGAAGATTTATATAGTGACATGAAAATTGTCACACAGAATACTTAACAGGGAGTCTTAGCGCAGAAATTAACAGTAATGTAAACAATATTCAGACTGACAGAAAATACATTTTTATTTATTTAACTTACTCTGCTTCTGTCTACAATACTGACTTGAGATGGTTTTGATAATTGATCCTCTCTTTAAGCCATTCCCATCAGTGACTGTCTTCCCAAACTGTGCATGACCATCTCCAAGTCACATTTCAAGCTGTAACCTAGTTCAAATTATTTAAAGGGAGACATATCCTAGAAGGTTAATATCTAATAAATTGCCAGAAAAAGGAAAGTAAATATATTCTTTCCTTCCCAGTATCTTTGTAGCCCTGCTTTGGATGTTTTATGATAGCTTTGTATCTTTCTTATGTTGTGGTGCCCAAACCCACACAGAATATTGAAGTTGAGGCCACATCAACACAGAGCAGAGAGGAACAATCTCCCCCCTCAACCAGCCATTGAGGCTGTGCATGAAACATAATAGCAATAAGGACTGTAGTATAAGCAGACACTTAAAGTGTTCTGAAGTAGCTTGGACAACTTTGCATGACAGCAGGTTTATAGATATTCTTCTAGCTGAGTGGTGGTGCCAAAACCTCCAAATGAAGGGCCAATTCAAACTGTGGCTAGTTAACACCTTTAATTGATTCAGGATGTTATGTGGTGGATCAAATTTTTCTGAGATTACAAGAAACTTATTGTTAAATGAAGATGAAAATGTGATTGTTTAATATTTAGATCAAGAAACACCTTTTCTAGAATATTTTCTGAATTGTGAAAGTGGGAAATTCTCCCTCTTTTAAAGCAACTAAGAGGTGTACCCTGACTTTATTCACAGAACGTCTTCTGATATAAAAGACAGGAAAAGGAAGAAAAGTACAAATGCACAATATGTTTCACAGACAAAACAGTTTGGGATAATTTTCATTGTTTATTATTTTTAATTAGAAACTACTGTTCCCAGTTAATTAACTTTTAAAATTTTATTTTTATGAATATGTATCCTTTATAAATCTTTATGATTTCCTCCATTCTCCTTGCATTCTACTTTAAATGATTTTTTGGCTGTTTTATTTTCCCCTTGGCTTACTCATGAAAGTCTGACACTGAAATTAATTTCAATCATCTAATATATATGCTGTTCCAGGCATTGTAACAGCATGGAGAGAAATACTGTGTTTGAATTAGCATAGGTATAAACTATTAAACTCAGCAAACTACTTAAAATATGCAATAAAGATTTTTCCAAGAAGCAAACGAAAATGGAGGAAAATGCTGTTGCATACCTTAATTTGTCATTTCAACCCGAAAACTTCAATCACTGATCAAAGTCTCTAATTCTATAACATAGGTGGTACAGATTGCACATAGGTATGATAATTCTAAAGCTAACAAACATTCTTTAAAAAACATAATCTTTGAAACATTATACATAATTCCTTATTTTCTCTTTGTCCTATGCTGTGTTTTCACACTTCATTCTAATCTGCCAGGAAAGCATAGTTATTCTCTTTGGAGTAGGAAACAGAGACTGGAATAACAAGCAGACTGAGTAGTGGCATAAGAAAACAAAAAAATCAAACTAAGCATTCTAACACAGAGATACTTATCATCACCTTAAGTGTTTCTGTTACTCCTGCAAAAGGGGACTAAATCCTCAGAGGATGGATTTGTTCACTACAAGTTTCTTCCAGTCTGAAGAAATGACCATGAGTGCAGCTTGTTGGAATTTTACCAAGTCCAAGCTCAAGTTCTTACAAGAAATTACATCTGCATTATGAAACAGATAGTTAGTTAAATGTTTTTGCAAATATTAAATTATCAATGTAATCTATACAATAATTATTATACTATAACGTTATATATATATATACAAATTTAATACACATATAAAATAATGAGTATATTACTATCCATAGCGTTTGGTTTCAAATGAAGCTGAGCTCAAGTTCACATATAATAATAGCCCCAATGTGAAACCTGCAACAGTCTGTTATTCTCCTCATTAGGGCCGAATT
>VXBB01013609.1:160397-188143 GCA_013399915.1 Illadopsis cleaveri | reverse complement strand
AGGGCCGAATTCCTTTTTTTATTAATATTCCACATACATATCACTTTCAATTTAAAAGCTAATTTTACACCTTTTTTTTGGTGCATTTTCATCTTTGAATTTAGAAGTATTTTTACAAAAAATTCAGGAAAATTTCTATGGCAGTTAGCATTATCTCCCAGACTAAAACTTACACTATATTTTTTTTAAAGTTTAATAGATACTTACTAAGTATGTTGTTCATCAATTTGTCTACTATTTTCCAAAAAATATTAATATGTTAATATGTAAAAAAGTTAGAAAATAACACAGATTCTCAGCCTCCCTTGAGTACTGGTTATGAGAGGTTTCTAAGCCTCTCTGGAAGTCTTATCCACTGAGTCGTGTTTGATAGTCACTGAGAGGATTTTACACGTTTTAGCCCCTATACATTCCAATGGTTACTGCACCCCAAGACAATAAATCCTACTCCTTGTCTTCATGTGATATGAAACAATAATTCCATTTTTTAAAAAACTTTACTTCTTTTTGCATATATTTTACCATGCAAAATTGCATTGCTATCTTCCTTATTCATTGCAGGATTGACATATTTGGGGAATAAGACTTAAGTGGGAGAAAAATAGATTAGAGGCTTTAAAACATGAGTTTGATTTTTTTTCTATTTCTATAGACGTTATGTATAGTAAAAATTACATTTGAAGATCAAAGATATTGCTTTTGTTTGTTATCAAGCTCACAGTACAACCTAAAATTTTTTAGATAATTATTCTTGTCTATTAAAAATTGATTTCTGATAAATATTATTTTAGTCAGAGACATTAGGAGATTAAATATCAGAATTTGTAGGATCTGTGGCAAATATTATCAACATAATATCATTTGGACAGCTTTCTGTAATTTTGCTTTTCAACAAGCATAGACATCATGAAGGACAAGCATCCACTGTACTTATATCACTGTAAAAGTATCGTATACATACAATTTGTTAGGACTAGCTAGATTCATTGCTCATCACATTCACCTGAACGTGTTAAATTAAAAGTATTGTGAAATATGGATTCCAGGTTGTCATAAGTCTTCAAAGTATTTTTTTTCCCCCAGAGGCAGTAGCTGTTAAATTGATATCTGAAAACATTTACAAGATGCTAAATAAATTGTCTTTCAAATGAAAATATTCATTTTCAGCCTCTACTGAAAATCCTTTAGACCTTCCCCGATGTTTAAAGACATTTACAACAAAGTTTTGTTGATTGCATTTCCAGTGCAGAATGTTACATATGATTTTGGGTTAACGTATAATTATTTGTTAAAAAACACAAAGAAGTAGTCAGTCGTCTTTTTTTATATATGTACACGTGTGTGTAGCAAACCAAAGGATGATACAGATATTCATCTCAAGTGTTTTTGCATGGATGAAGGAATATATAAGTTGACACACACAAGTATATGTGTCAGTTTCTGTGTAAAAATGTGGATGCCTGTGCATATATTATAATGAACTAATGTATTTTTAAAGCATGTGCACAGATTTATAACAAGAAAGAAATATTTCATTCTAGGGCAGTTCACCACCACAAATATTATTTTATTGCCCTGCATGAAATGTTCTTTTGTCACAGGGAATAGTGTATATTTGTAGTTGAAAATGATGTTTCTTTTTTCTTTAAAAAGAATATAACTTCACTTTTGCAAGGTACAGAATAGTCTGAATATAGGTGAAAATACCCTCAACATTCCCTCTTTTTCCCTTCAACATCCCCTCCCCCTCAATCCAAACAAAACTGAAACCTGTCATAAAATAAGCATTCAGTAAAACTAAATAAAATCAAAGTGATGTGTCTGCCATGGGATGAAAGAGACGGTGTAATAGTAGTTAAAGCTTAATATGTTTAAGCCTGGGGATAAAGTGAAGTGCAGATGTGTGATTCCTTGAATGAAAATAAACTAAAAGTTCATCTATACAACCATAGCTACAAGGATTTTAGAAGCAGGTAAGAACACATCCGTTTTTATGTGCCATCCAAGGTCTTACATCATAGTCTCTGGGTGATTGTTCTTTTGGATTAAGAAGCACTTTTACTCACAAGTGCTGTTAAGTATTCCAAATGTAAGCATTGTTCTTCTCTTTAAGAAATGTGATTTTTGAAGCTTCTATGTGTTTGATTTTGTTGTTGTTGTTGTTGTTTTTTAAAACTTTCCTGTATTTCTTAACTCATGCAGGGTCTGATCCCTTCCTGCTTGAAAACAGTCATCCTACTCTTGCACAACTGCCCAGCCACGAGTATTTTGCATTCTATCAAACTGTATTGTTACCATTTTAGAAAGCAATAAGGATGAGGGAAACCATGCAGCCACAAAGAAAGTCATAGGTCTCATATGTGAATGCTCAGATCTGGCCATGCCACAGATTTCCTGAGCTATGTGGAACATATGGATAGAGACAACATTGTATTTATAGGTTTCCCTGGAGCAACTAGAAACTATTACAGCCTTAGTGTGTGGGGCCTTTCTCTGCATTTTACCAGCAGTTAAAATCTCCCGGCCTCAGACTTCTGGAGAAAAGAAAAACACTACATGTTCCTAAGTGAACTAAGCTAGAAGAAACTTTCATAGAAAATTACCCTCTCACTAAAAGCAGCTTGAATACACTTACGCATTTCTCCTGAGTGAGCACAAAAGATGTGTCAATGCTCATGAGAGAGGTAACTGTCCTTTCACTCTCTCCAAACATTCACTATCTTATCTGCTTTGTCCTCTTCTAGATGAAGAAGTGCTTTTCATTAAGTCTAAAGTAATGATCCTCTACTTTGTAATATTTTTTCAAGTTAAGTGTTAGCAAAACAGGAAAAATGACTGCATGTATAGTCAGGAAGAGTGCTTTTAGTCTGTGCTTGTGCCATTTACACTATCTTATGCTGCTATAATGGGCTATTAGAAACCACCTCAAATGCATGAATTTGAATAAAGAGAGAAAGCTCAGGATGAGAAAGACACTGTTGAGTCATGAAATGGATTCTATTTTCTAGACTATTTTCAGGTTTTTTACAGAGTGAAATACTACAGTAGAAATCTGTTAGGCATTGTGTCACGAGAGAGAACAGCATGCTCTATGAAGAATCTGACAAGAAAAATTTGCAAGAAAATAATATGTTAAAGTGATTTTTTTTTCTTCTCTTTTCAAAGTGATACTTATTTTAAATAATTTTATTCTTGTTGTGACATTAGCTATGGATATGAAAAAAATATGACTGTCTTAATCAGGAAGAGCTGAAAGCTCAATTTTAATGCTTATAACAAATGATATTAGATAAAGCTGAAAGCCTCTATGATCCAGTGATAATATTATACAACATTCAAGAGCTATATGCATGATTTAAAAAGGCAGGAAATTGTAATTTATCAGAATATTTTCACCACTAAAATGCAAATTATGCATTGACAACATATTTAACAGCTCTTATTGTTTCTGCTTAGGAAAGAAATTTTTAGGTTTCTACTGTTGAGGGGGAGCTTTTCCAAATCACTGATTTTCCTTAAGAATTGAGCTAAGTAAAACATAGTAGCATAGTAAACCATAGTATCTAATGATAGACACATATTGTAATTTGCAAACCAAGTTTGTTGTTCATTTTAGAATATACAGCATTATGAATTTTATATGAAAATTACACAGCTCCAAACAAAATATGTAAAGTGAAAAATATACCCCTTGGCTGCCCTATTCCAGACCCTCTTAATGGTTTAGAAAGCAATCACAGAGAGATTCTTCTATTCATCCACCTTATGTACAATTGCATTCACCTTGTCTGCTACTGGCAATTTATTCTCTTTTGCCTCTGGGGAACTCAAGCACCTTGGTTCCTAGGGAGACACCAGCCCCTGTTCAGAGGTAGAAGAAAAAATGATGAGTTTCTCCTCATTATTGCTCTTTTCTCCTCCCTGACTCCTTTTCTTTTGCTTTGTTATATACAGCTTCTGTAGAACTGAAGTCATCCAGCTAAAGACCATTTTCTGATCTACAAGATATGAAACATATTGCTGAGACAGATTTATAATTTGTACTTGTTTTAGGAAATTAATCTATGAAGAAGAAAGCGTGCTCTGAAGAACCACTTATTATCAATGGACTGTATCTTAATATACAATGAAATGCAAGTCTTTGAAATGTTTTACTTTTCCAATAAATTTTATCTGCAACAGTTTTAATAGCAACAAGAACTCAGTTTTTTCTTCCTCTATTTCTTATCTCTTATAACTATACTCTGCCAGTCATTTTACATGAAGATTATTCCATGAAGCAACTGAAATTCTCTATCTTTTACTATTCAACTAAACTGTTCTGTAGAGCCATGAGAAGAGGTAATTTATGCCAAATATTTCCAATTCAGTGAACTCATGTAGGTAACAATCTTTAAGAATACATTGAACAAAAATGAAAAGGGAAACAAAAAGAATGTAGTTTATGAATTTATAGCAAGGTTACTTTTTTCAGTGTAAGTGGTGTTTGATCTTTATTCATCTTACTATTAGTATTGTTTGGTTAAACAAACAGATCCAGATGAACATCCAGATTAGTATTGGTTGAATTAGTTATGTTTCCTTAGTTTTGCTTTGCGGGTTTGGATTGTTGTGTTTGTGTTTTATCAACAGTGAAATTCCATTCTTACCTGAGAGTCTGAGCTGTACAAAATGCTGCTTTTTTCTGAGTGCTCCCATCACTGTCAGGTACTGCTATGGACTGCTTCTATGTAAAGGGTATTTTATCTGTAATAAGAGAAGTGGCATGAGTACAAAGCAAAGCACTCAAAACTGCAAAGGATGTGCTGGAAAGGGGATTATCAATATAGCATTTGATAAAAGACTTACAAAATAGCATGACAATGGATACAAATGTAGGAGCAAACCAAACAAATAAAAGTGTACCGTATTAATCCTTCATTAGAAAACCTGCCCAGACATCTCAATTTTAATTGTCTGATAAATGTCCTAGAAACTTTTTTCAGTAAGGAGGAGAGTTTCAAGGCTAGCGTATGCAAAAATATCCCCATCATAAAATCAGGCTTGCATTAACCAGAAGCTAAAATGATTTTGAAATGTTTAACTAACTACATTTTATTAATTACAAAGAGCCTCCCAGAAATTCAAATCAAGCCTTACCCAATAAATAAAAAGTATGCTAATGTAATCTTAAGGCAATTGAAGAATTAAATATAAACAAATGAAAAAAAATACATCAAGTATCCACCCTGAAATATACAGTGTTTCAATGCATATTACACAACTGTACTTGCTCACTTGACCATCTTTGCTAAAATTTATGTCTGTGTTCCCAAGCATATATCTATCCTTGTGATAAGGAGAGGCTGGCTCCAACTGAGCCCTTTTAGAAAAGAGGGCCACTCATGTAATCAGGGAATTTCTGGGTGTATGCAGGGTAGGGAAGGTTGCTGACCTGGCAAGCAAGATGCAGCCTGAAGGCTGGAGCTCATGCAGAGGTTAAGAGGCAGCAGAGAGGATGAGTCTGGTAGTGAGTCCACAAATGCAGAGGGAAGGGCTTCTCTGGGACAGAGGAGAAAGGATCAAATTTTGCTGCTGTTCAGAAAGTATTAAGCTAATTGAACTGAAACACAAAAGTAAGTTCCAGTCTACAGGGACAAAATGGGCAGTATATAAATCCCTCCATTTTTGCTCCCTTTATTCATTGCTTTGACTTCTTTTCATTTTGAAAGTCAATACACTTAGACTTCTATTTTGGAATAAAATTTATTTCCGAATCTAAACCCTTTTGGTTTCTTTGGGGATTTTCTCCTGGAGGAAGTTTAAGCACATCTGTTCTGCAGCAGTGGCCAAAACATTTTCATAGTTAATATGTGCACAGATACAGAGCAAGGCTACAGCTGCAGCAATGTGCTCACAAAGGAAAAAAACAACCTATGCCTTATTAAATAATGGCGATGAAGAGAGAATATCAAAATGCTTCTGTAGGTGATGTGATGCTCAGGTGAAATGACAATTTCACCTCACTGTGACAGAAGTAGGAGACAGAGTAAAAATCAACTTACTTCTCACTCTTCCATTGCTTCTATCACATTTATGTTATTTCCCAGGTAGCTAAAATGTAATTTGTTCTGTTTTTCTACTTGTCACACTGGAAATAGCACTGTTAACTCTCCCATTGCCCTGCAAATATATTTTTTGCAATTATCACTCTGCTATAAACCCTACAATATTAGTTTCTTTACTACCTTACTAATTGATTTACACTTTTTTAAGTAGATATACTTTCGGGTTTTTTAAGCCTTTTTCTTGTTGTTTTTTAGCTTACTAACCTCATTTAGGTGTGGTTTGATTTCCATTATTTTCCTTCTTATCCTATTCCAGTAATTTCATTTTGCATGCAGTGAAGTTGCTAAGCCTGGATCATACCTGTTTCCTGCCTTTTGTTTTTGTTCACAGTAGAATTCTTTTTTATCCATCAATTTCCTGCTGTATTTTTCCCAACACAGTACCATTTTTACCTGTGTTTCTTCTCTGTGCACAAACATAAATAATGCAGAATTTGGTTGAACAAAACACATTAAAAGAATGCCACTAGCTGCGGTGTACATCCTTGTTCTCGATTTCAGTCTGCTTTTGTACCTTATCACTCAAAATTCCTTCTTTTTCTTTCCTAAAAAACTAAAATATGCATGTGACAACTGAGCTTCCTGCCACTTCTTGTTAGAGAATTAAGGAAAATTCTATCTCATTTTTCTTTTTGAAGAGAGATCTTACGTTGGACTCCTGACCTCTGCAGGGAAAATTCTCCCTCTCTGGTCCTTCATTTCTTTTCAAATTTTCAGGAATATTCTATTGAGAACTCAAAACCAAGTCATCCCCAACTGATATAGCAGAGTAATCTTTTAGAATTCAACACTGCACTTTCTCTACGAAAACAGAGAAACTTTCCTAATTTTGCTAGTTAAAATTTATCACGTTAGGAAACTAAAAGCTTACCATGACATGATTCTCCAATGGTGTGCTTTACTGTTTTCCTGCGGCCAGACTACTTTGAACATTTGTTCCTTTTGTAAAGGTGAGATTATTTCCTCATTGATGAGTTGTGGGAAGAATGACCAATTGCTACTGCCCCACCGTTGTTCTGTTAGATGCAGCAGAGGGAAATGCTGAGTGCATTGCCCTTCAGCTTTTCAAAGCCCAGTCGTGGTACATTATAAGGGACTACCAGCTGTTGTCTTCAAATGAGCCAATGAATATGTATCCTCTTATAATCCACTACTAATAGTGGCATGCCTTTCTCTAGCTGAGGCTTCTTCCTCTTTTATTTTAGTTTGTATGATAAAATGATATCTGGCAATTGAGAGCTTAGCAAGCTCCTGTTGTATACATGCTTGTACTCTTGTCTTGTTTCATTATCCTTAGAATGATTTATCCCCAATCAATTTTTTACATTCAAATAATTTTTTTTTGCTAAATCACATTCTTCATTGGTATCCTTACTTCCATATTTAGAATTGGGTGTTAATGTATCAGCTTTATTCAATCCAGCTAAATGCTTATTTTCTTGATTGACTTTTCGGTTTCTACTTTAAATAACAATATCAAGCACAGCTGTATTTACCATGATCTACCTTTCTTTTTCCTTTTGTTTGAGATTATTATTTTATATATTTTCACCATAACATCTCAGGACGACTTCTGTAGTAAGACTTGAACTGAAACTAAACCAACTGTAATTTGAAATTCCACAAACCTCCAATTTTTTTTTTCTAGTAGAGTAACAGCCAAAGAGAGCCATGATTTTAAGTTGCTCAATTGAAAATGAGAGGGAGAGAAAGTGTACTTAGCAATCTTTTCAGTAAAGACTGTTCGGAGAGACAATAATAACAGAACAGGTAAGAGGTTGCATGTGCTGGGAAAGATAAAGGATATAATAATAATAGTAAAAAGTGAAAGTAGAGCTAAATTTCTATAATGTCTTTCCAAAGAGACCAAGAATTAAATGCTGTGCACCAAGGTGTTGGGTACAAGGTTATACCTTGGCCCCACAGACAAAAAATAGCTGCAGGTAAACAAGAGTTTTAAAGATTTATTTTAAATGGTTAATTTTAAAATGTTTTGCGGATTTTGTCTTATGCTACTCTGACTAATGGACTTGTTAATTAAAATCTACTTTTTATTAAAAAATAATGAGAGCACAGATTTAATAGAAATTGGTAGCAAGGAGGCAAGTCTATTAACAGCAACTTAAATAAACTGAAAAAAAAAATCAATTTAACATAATAAGAGATTTTAAACTTGTCAGAAATGTGTCCTAGGCAGGAACCCTCCTACTTTTATTTCAGTGAAGTCTGGCAGAGTTTATACCTGTTTTTCAATTTAAGATTAAATCTAAGTTTCAGCCTAAAATTCTTCTATATGATCAAAGAATTTTCTATAGGATTCATTATATTAAGACCTAATTTTCAATCCATGATGTTAAAAAAAAGTAAATTCTAAGTATGCAGAGTTTCCTCTGCAGTTTTAAAGTCTACTGCTGAGTCCAGTATTGAACCTTGGGGGACATAATTTGTGACAGACTTTTAACTAGACCCTGTGTCACCGATTACAACCCTCTGAGATCTCCCATTCAGCCAGACCTCAATTTCAATTTTCCTCCAAAGTAATAAAAAATTCTTAAAAACAAGGGTAAATATTTAAAGGGTGTCTGAATAGCACAATTAATACACTTTCATGTCCCTGAAGGCTTAGAGATATTTAGTTGCACCTCTGATCTCCACATTCCTGAACTGTCAGTGCTGTTGTGGTTACCTTGTGGCATCTTTCATGAAAATCAGACCTTGAATTTAATTCTGTGAAATTGTTTGAGGCATTACTTTTTGCACAGAAGAATATCCTTAATTTCTACTCACTTTTTGTGCTTTAAACTACAGGGGAAAAAAGCAATTATAAGATTTTATAGAAACAGTAAAGACATAGAGCATGCCTAAACTATTTTAACATGAACATTAAGACACTAAAGGTTTCCTTTATACCATATTTAAAAAAAAAAAAAAATTATCAAAGAGCACAACACCTCTGTTATTCTTGTACTGACTTTTTTTAAAAAATCTCATCCATTAGAACAGTGAAATGATATGAACTCAGGTCTGTTGAGTGCAAAATGTGCACTACAGTATGAAAAAAATGGTAAGAAGAATTTGAAATGACTACTTAACAAAAAATGCTGCCTACCTTTGCTCACTAATCTTCTGTTGTCTCCAGGCCCACTTTGAGTCCCATTTGCGTTTGGGGATCACAGACTAAAATGATTTTAGAGGTGTTTTGTTTTTTCCTTCTCAGTTATAAAGAATATGATTGCTTTTACTGAGAAAAAAAGTATTTGAGTAAAACAACCCATTACAGAGTGAAGAGATCAGAGCCATTGTTTTGGTGAATGTTACTACATTCTATATTTTATAGCAAATGTATCAACTGGTGAACACTTCTGGTGAATACTGAATGGATAGAAGCTGCATATGCTGAGGAAATCAAATGCAGAAATAAAGTTCTTCTCTTAAAAACGTCAGAGTTTTAAGAAAACAGCAAGCTGACCTAAAGTCATGAGTCAGTGTCCATTCACTCCAGTGCTACTTGGCAAACAGACAAGGGATGCCACATAGGAACTGCAGTGTCTTGTGTCATTTTTGCTGAAACCACATGGTGCTAATTATAGAGGCCCTTCTTGTTTAGCTCAGACTAATTTCCTTTGAGTCTTATGGTATTCTACTTACGGCTATACCCACCACGCGGTTCAAAATGCCAAATAAAATTCAGTAAATGACAATATCATAGTCACTGCTGGTTTCTAGAATATCTGAGAAGACTTAAAATTGTAATACAAAAATCTAGAAGCAAAGAATATCTAAAGGCCTGGATGAACACATAGTGATATCAATAGAAAAATGTAAATTTACATAAATGACATTTGATCAGACTCTATATCTGACTTCAAGCCCTCAGAAAAAAAAAAAAGGAAAGGACATTTGATGCTATTTATGTTGATGCAAACTGACCTGAAAAAACCCAGATTCTGTGCCAAACAATAATTCAAAATGCAAGTTAATTGAAAAATACTGCTATAAAAGGATTTGAAACAGAAAATGCCAAGATTAAGAAAAGCATTCTATTATTTTTATGTGCAGATTTGGGGCACTAAGAACCAAGCTCATGAGAGACAAAAAACACAGAAAACTCTTTCAGGAACGGATTAGTAGTTCAGAAATAGGCCTTTGAAAACTCCAAATCCTGCAGGATGATTAATTATTCTGTAGTTCACCATGAAGTATTTTTAGCTACTTTAACAAAGACAGAAAATTGCTGCCTTGCCTACTGAGTGCTGCAAGAAAATGAAGATTATAAAATGTTTCTCAAGTACATAATTTCAGAAATGCTTTAAGCAATGAGTCATTGTTTTTACTATGCTACTTGGATTTCTGGACCAAGATTAAACTTTTATATACATTATTTCATGGCATTAGATGTCTCACTTCTTGACATTATAAATTTTTAAGAAGCTCATCTTGTCTTTCACTTTAATACCTGTGGATTTATGTAGAGGAATAGGATCATTAGGAGAGAGTTTTAATTTTTGCTCACAGACTACCATGGTTATCATGAAAGGTGTCTTCCAGAAATAAAAATTCTTTTTAGCTCTCCCTTAAATTACAAAAATGTACAGACACAATTTTTCTACACAGTTAAATCCAAAGCATAGGGCTTAAACTCACAGAAAATCCACAAAAGATTTTTTTCAAAAATTAATTTTTTCAAACTCAGCCTGAATCTTGGCCTAAGGACTTTATTCCTTTAAAATGGTCTTTAAACATAGATTTTTCAAGGAATCAGTATGGAACTAGACATAAGTATTTCTGTAAAATTCTAGGGAACCAGTTTATTTATTATAATAAAGTAGAATTTTTCGGTTGGAAGGGATCTACAATTATCTAGTCCAAACACATTAATTTAATTATTTTTAAAATGCAAGTAAACTCATCTTATAAAGAGCATAATACTTGCCTAATATGAAGAAAATGCAAGAAAATCAGTGGAACTGAATAGCACTTGAAGTGAGGCAGGTGTAGAGGTCCACACTGCTTGGCTTGTATCAAAAAGAGGAAAAAACCCCCTGTAATTAAGATAATTATCATGTAATGCAAAACTGTCATTAAGTGATCTGTTAAAAGTTTGAATACATATGTAATACCAGTTTATAAATGGTAGAAATAATTATCAGGGTTTTGAATATACCATAAGAAATTATAATTAGGAAAACAAGGTTATAGAGAACAATAAGTTTGAAATAAAAACTTGATTCTAACCTCTAACAATCATACTCAGAAATCGCAGTTCCAGTACCTTTAGTGAAAGAAAGGTTTTGTGATTACTTCATCAGAAAGATGTAATAAGGCCTGAAAATATTCTGTGCTAACTTCCTAATATTTATTGTTACTTATATTTCACAATATCTTGCATACCAAGAAACGTACTACACTCCCTGTAAAACTTGAATAAATGATCTTTTCACAAGGCCCACTCCATTAGTCATGAATTCTACAATGTTCTAAGAATTGATCCACTATACAGAACTAATATAAATAGCTATTTAAGAGAAAGAAGAGACTTACAGAGACTTGTAATGGATCTGGCAATGAACTTCTTTTGTTGAATAGAAAATCTCTTAGATTTTAATATAACGTGAATATTAGGACAGTAATTGCATATGGCAGGGATCCCACGTACAGTCCTATTATTGCTTTTACAATAAGTCATTGGCAGTTCAAAGAGAATTCTCAAAATGACATAAAGCAAACATATGAGAGTTACTTTAGAAACTGAAAAAAAGGAACACACATGCCTCAGATAAAATAGAAATTGTAAATTAACTTAGGAAAATGACTAACTGTTACTAAAAGAACTAAATCTGTTACTGCTTAAGGGAAAGGAAGAGATTAAGGGGTCCATGATTTAGGAAGACTCACAAGGTCTTAGGAGAGGAGAAAAGGAAGAAGTAAAATAAAAGAAAGAAAAAAAGAAACACAATAGTACAAAATACTTAACCTTGAAACAATCTCTTAAGGAAACCAGAAGAAATTATATCATTTGCAACATTTAATTAACATGCTTCAATGAAAGCACTAGGAAAAGTACTACTCCTGCCTTCCTCCTTTGAATGCAAATAGAAGCAAGACAACCTGCTTTCCTGTCTCCAGCAGCTATTATTTTGCTCGGGTAAAATGTCCCCAAGCCTAGTAGTAATGTAAGAAACTAGCAGACTGGAGAAATTAGATGAAAAAGAAAAAGGCAGAGAATAATAAATTATAAGAAAATGTTGATATTATACGTTAGACACCTATTACATCCATCAGCAATGTTTCAGGCAAGAATATATCCTTCCAATATTTCAGACATAAAAATTTCCTGTATAAAAGTTGTTGGTAATTATCAGAGACATTGAAAAGAGAGAGAATCCCTGCAGTATACTGTTATTTTTGAGTGCCTGAAGCACAGAGGGCAAAGCACAATGAATACATGCTGATTACTTAACTACCTTTCTCCTCCTTTTTTAAGTATGTTTATACTGGCATATTGTAATGCACCTTATTCACTAAAAATTCACAGGAATGAGTCAAAGGTGATTATTCTCACAAACTCCAAAGGACAAAAAAATACACATGAAGCAGAACTTAGCTCCTCAAGCCTTTCAAGACTTGCAGTCAGCACACCACCAAGAAAACTAGCTTAGAGCAGCAGCAACAGGTGTATTTAGCAGCAACATAGAATGAATGTCAAATAAACTTTTTATGGGTGTTCCCAACTCAGTTGTCATCACTAGCCATTAAAGCACCTGTTTACATAAAAATGTGATAGCAAGAAAGTATTTTTAGCTGCCTTAGGGGATACAGCAGTGAGAAACAGCGGAGCTCACACTGTACGGCACATCAAGACTGCCTGGTGTACCAGCTTGCGTGGTGTCAAACTGCTGCCACACTTGTTTGAGAACCATTTCCCTAGAAAAGAATGCTTTACTCTAGTCAAAATTTCTTCTTAGCTTTTGTCTTTTATCACTGATTTTCAATTACACTGACTGCTGTCATTTCAGTAACATCTTTGTTTTAGTTGAACTGCAACCAGTCACAGCACCAGGGAGATATGACTGCTAATTTCAGACCTCTTACAGCTCATTAGTTCTTCCCTATTCTAAATTACCTTCTTTTATGAAGAAGAATATTTCAAATAATTTTATTTTTCTTAGATGTTCTTATCTCCCCCCAAAATATTCTGGCAGTGGTTTCAGAGATGGCCTCCCTTTAATAACTTTGGGGTGACAAGAGTCCTTCCTGATTTGTGAGGGTTGAGTACGCAAAAAACTTTGTAACCCTCTGTTACATGACACCATGTCCCAGGCAACAGTAATGAAGGCAGTGAGGAAATAATAGAAGAATCTATAAACTTACACTAATACTAGATATTTTTACATGACATTTTTTTGTCACTTAATTGTTCATCTATGATATTATCCTGTAATTGTCTAATTATTCCTATACCGTGGCTTTTCTATGTTCTTTTTAATTGCCTCCACTAAAATTCAATTTCCATTTTGTGATCCATTTCCATTTTGACTTAATATCTTCTTCAATAATTAAAAAACTCCGCAGTTCAGGAAGTACTTATAAAGCTCCTTATACAAAAATAAGCCCTGAGAAAGACCATCACTGACAGGAGTTAAACTGCACTTGTTTTAAAAGTCACACAGAACTGAGATCTTAGTCTTTTAAGACAGTTCTTTTCAAGTAAAGGGATATGCTGCAAGATAATGTGGTAACCCTACTGTAACTTAGATTAAGACAAGGCATAACAGGAGGTAAAAAAAAAAAGTTATCAGCCATGAAATTTTAATTTTTCTTGACTAGTAAGACAGAAATCTCTGAAATCAATAACATTTTTCATGTGTCAAATGATATTGTCATATGTTCATAAAGAAAAGAATAAAGAGGAGATTATAAGACCCCAAGAAAGAATAGTTTAGGACTGCACATTTTCACAGGCAACAGTATTTGAATATGCTGAATTTGGAAAACGATGAAATACAAAAAATTCTGGGCTTTAGAGGGGTATTAGATGTAAACTCTTTGAGATATACTAGAAATGTAGTTGTTTAAAAGTAAATTGATGTACCAGACCAGAAGGCAGGAAAAAGTATTAAGTAAAGTTTAATATTGCAAAATCATATGCCAGTACATCTTTTTAGGTCAACATTTTTGTACCTGACTGCTGCCTGATGCTTTTCTGCACTTGAGGATTAATATCTAAAGGAAAATGGAGTGCTTTCTACTTGTGTCTTGAAATGACTAGTTTGCAAATGAAAAGGAATGTTTACCAAAAAAAAGTGTAAACCACAAGTCTTTGTCTAGCTGGCCAAATACTAAGAAAAGTAAGAATGCTGTAAACAGGCAAAAACAGCAAATAAAAAAATCAGTGTAATACAAACTATTTCTTATGCCAAATTTTTTGGTAGTAACAATTACAAGATATTGACATAAAGTATTTTCAAGGCTTATGCTTTCCTTTAAATCTAAATCAATAATATTTTGTTCTCTATTATTTTTCCCCAGTAAAGTTCTGTGATAGCCTCAAGAGGCTCAAAACAGAACATACTCTCTTTTTAGATGCAAGTTGTTAGTACCTTTTCTTCAAAAAAGTGTTTTCCTGTACAAACTAAACCCCCAAATATATTTCTAACCTCATTTAATCCTTTCAATACCTTGATAACCCACCCTGCAGTATTTTATCTTTATAACAGTCATGGAAGAAAGTGCTTTGGTGTGCAACTTTTCATGGGAACAAAATTGCACCTCAGACTTGTGGTATAAGACATGACACAGTAATGTGTGAACCATGAATTATTGAAAAAGTAAAGGAATCTTGAAACAGAATCTCTTTTCCAAAGGCAAAAGTTCAGTTCAGGTTTGCAGGCTGGATACCCTAAACATCAAAGCCAGCCAAAACATGACCTACAGGGAGATGGTCAGGATATCTCAGGTCACTTTCTGACAATCAAGATTTGTACTGAGTCCAACAGTAACATGAATTTTTCACTGAGATAACATAACAGATAGCTGCATCTCCATGTTTAACACCAAATATGATCCAAGCTAATGATACAGTAAGTGGGAAAAAAACCCAAAAAAATGCCCCTCCCTCAAAGTACACAAAACTCCACATCCCTACCCTCACACACCACTTGTTAAAAAAAAAAAAAGACTAAAAATCACTCCTGAGAGAAAAAAATACCAGACCTTACATTTTGAAATATTAAGATCAGTAGCTAAACTTAGAGTATTTAATGTACATATAATATATACCAAACCCAGCAGATTTATCCATTCCCTCTAGAGCTGAATGAGACGATCTGATCCCGTCCCATTTCCAGGCCTCACCAGGAATGAAGCTGAACACTACCCCTCATGGGCACACATAAGGTCTCTGTAGACACAGTTGCTCGCAAACAGATTAACACACTGAGTAGGATTGGCACAGGTACCCACCTAAAACAGGAACTGCCTGAGTAATCACCCAGTCTCAGGACCCTCTGGGAAAAAGCTCTTCCCAGATCTCACCAGTGTTTGACTCCCTGGAGCTCCATCTCTCTGGGATGCTGCTATCAGCTCTAAAGTCTCCAGTTAACCAGCTCCAAGAGCCCTGGTAACCCCATTAACTTGCCAGATAATCTGCCTTGAAGTTCGTTCCTGGGCTCGTGCAGACTGCGCATTATCACTTCTCTGATCACTGGCTGCTCTTTATGTCCATTTTGAACAGCAATTAGTCAGACATCCTTTCTTTTGTCAGCCTCTCTCCAGTGAACAGTAGAATTCAGGCAGCCTAATTTCATGGGTTTCTCTCTTACTAATTTCCTTTATATTTTATATGGTGAGGTTTAGAACCAAGCTCCCTAAAGTGCATGATTCATTCAGGCTCTCTATAAGCTACCCAAGAAGTAACAAACAGTAGCAAATAGTGAAAGAAAGAAATATGTAATTCAAATATCATGAAAATGTATCAGGGACTTCAAAGACTAAAAATCTATCCATTAAAGTAGAAACAAGCTGACACAAATAATTGTAATACTTACCAAAATAATGCTTACTTAATGAACTTAAAACCAGCAAAACTTTCTTGATATGGATTTAATTTAAAATTTGTTATAGTGACTAATAAAGTTTGATACAAATACTATATCACACATCACAGTGGGCAAACAATTAATGAAAAGGGATTTTTCCTCTTTTTTATAATTTTAAACATCTTTTTTACTGACATCGTGCTTCTGACCCAGAGATTATTAACTTGCTTCAGATTTATTATTCCAGATTCACATATTTGTGACTAATACAAGAAAGCAATCTGTTGTTCAGTGCTTTAATTTGCACAGAAGATACTAAAGGGATTTATACTTTTGATCTAAACCCTGACATTCAGAACAAGAATGAGAAACAAAATGATGCTAAAGTAAAATCAAAGATAGCTTTGATTTTAAGCCTTTTTCCTGTAACTTCTTTCTTACTTTTACCTTGAGATAGAATTTTTTTATATTCCTTGACCTAACTACAAGGATAAATGCTCTTAGTACTTTTCAAGAACAAAGTGAGCAGTCTCTTTCCAAAAAAAGAAAAAAGAAAAAGAAAGAACCATCCCATAAATGTCACATAAATTATAGTTTCTCCTTTTTTCCTCCTAAAATTAAAATCTTAAATATTTGCTATATTTTCCTGAAAGGCAGTCTCTTTCCAAAATTTTTTAAACATAGTGTAACCACAGGGTTGGGGTGGTTTTTTTGTTTGTTTGGTTTTTTTTGTGGTTTTTTTGTTTGTTTGTTTGTGGGGTTTTTTTTGTTTTTGTTTTGTTTTGTTTTTTGTTTTTTTTTTTAGCACTACAGTGCTTTTCTCAAACGTTTTAATACTGATTCTTCATTATCAGGCTCATAACCTCAAGTGCTTTTGGGATTTTTCAAAGTGAGCCTGGGAAATGCTGAACTAGTGTCTATACTTGAAGTGGAGATTTCAACTACTATTAAGACTGGCTTCCAGCTCAAAAATGATAGAAAATTTGGGGGTTTGGACTGTATGTTAAAAATTAAACCTTTCTGTATCATCCTCATAAAGTAATATTATAAGATAGGACCAGATTGAAAAATACATACCAATTCCAAACACACATGCATATGCATAATGTTCTTTAAGCTCAGTGCTCCTGTTGGGCTAATTCTAATCCTGTGGCTACTGGAAAATAATAATAAAAAAAATAGTTACATGATTATAAAAAGTTACTAATTAGCTTGTGCTTTTCAAAGCAAGTATTTCTGATATGTTTGGGCTTTGTTTACACTTCTAGTTTGCAGCGGGCCATCTTGAGTACTTTTATGCTGGAACACTCTCTAATTGAAAGATATACAGGATTGCAATTTGTAAGTCAGCAACAAAAAGTGTTAAATTTTGTATAGAGACTACAGCCATAAACCACTATGACCTTCTCCTCCTACTGCCTTTCTTTCTAGATCTCAGTTGCTGAGACTAGAGGTGCCATTCAGTGAATGCCAGCTCATCCATGTCAGAAGGAAAGGACAATATAATTTTAAAACTTTATACATATATACGGAAGAAGAGTGAAGAATATGAAAATAAAAGAAAGGTCATAAAATTTCCAAACAGCTGCATTTTTAAAGGAGATGCAAATATTCCTGGTCTGCATTGTGAAATCTTTCAGTACAGTATTGCCTGCTACTAATAAAATATTTCACGGGTTTTTTTTAATAATTCCATCAAAAGATGTGGAAAGAAAACAGTCTCTTTAATTCAGGTATGTGCTTTTCTCCAGTAACTACTTACCAAACGCATAAAAATTCAGAATGCCTATCCTCTCATTCCATCTTTAAATTTGAAATTTTGTTTATATATATTTTTTTTTTAAATGGAACTATAGGTTCTGCCATACTGAAGAGATCTCTCATGGAGGTACCACACTGTGGTTTTGTGAACCCAGCATGGACAGTGCCTTTGGATGCTGTGAAATTCTGACAGCATTTGTTGGCCCTAGTGTTCAGGACTCTTTTCACCCATGAAGCACAGTTTGCTACCTTGGCTTCAATGCTGCTGCCTACAGAAGGTACTTTAAAGAAGACAAAAGAGAAAGGTTTGCTCAAAACAAGCCTGCCTTCCCTTCTGCACCACCATGGACCTATTTCAACTCAATTAAAAGGTGTCAGGTACACCTGGAGTAACATAGGATTATTGTTCAGTCCCTCAAAAAATCTGCTTTGAAGCTGATCCCACCTCACATAGGAAGAAGGGTAAGGAAGAGAAATCAGGAAAAAAATAGAAATTATCCAGTATGATTAAAACTTTGCAGAAGAGTAGTTAAAAAATATTTCAGGGATACTTGATCAGTGCTGAGTCCTTATTTTAAAATGTTAAGTATTTTAAAAATAATACAACATAACGCTAATGGACAATATGATGTATACAAATAGTACGAATGTAGGCATACAAAAGTAAATACTAAGTGTGGCCTTTGGCAGAATATCTCATTCAAATAAATATTTGAAGACAAGTTTTAAGAAGTTCCTCAAAATATGTATCTATCACCCCATATTTTCTCACATCAAAATTGGGTTGAACACTCACAATAGTCTTTATATAAATTATTAGTAGTGATTATGGATTTTTCATGTGGAGTGTTGCACACTGCTTTCAAAAATCAGACCTGGAGTCAATCAAGTGACAGCTTGCTCACATGTAGGGACAAAAAGGATACAGAATTTGTGTTATTGTTAAAGCACAAAGCTACTAACAAGGAATTCAGAAAGTTCACAAACTTTCTATGCAATGTTATCACCTATGAGATTAGATTATGGTGTGTCCTTTTAATGCATTTTAAAAATATCTGTTTTCAACTTCTAAAAAAAATTGAATAAAAATTTAGAAAATACTTTTAAGACACTTATTAATAAATAAACATTAAAAAAAGACACAGTATTTGCACTGGCTTTTATTCAGCAGTGCATTTTCTTGGCTATGTTTTAAATGTACAAATTCAAGCCTTGGCTGCTTTTTTTTTTTCTATTTTGAAATTTTTTGGGTTTTTTTTAAACCTTTCTTTCTTTTAAAAGATGTTCATTTGAAACTGATACGTGTGCATTGACAAAAAGAAAAGCATAGATGCAATCCTCTGCAGTCCTGAAGTATTAAACCAATCCTATGATCTTACAGAATCTTTTCACTATCTGAACTTCTGTTGTTATGCCTTAGTTCTAAGGGGACATTTGTAAAAAAATAGCTGACTGATTTTTTTCCTTAAGCCTTATTTTAGCTGCAAGAAATCTAGTATACTGCTAATAATGCAAACAAGTACTCTATTGCCAGAATGTTCCATATGCATTAGCATTTTGCAGGTTTTCTAGCACTGATCCAAACAAGGAAGAAGAATAAATTTAATTCAAATCGTTAAAATAATGTTATTTTTCATACCTTAATGTATCATTGATCTGAATGCCATGAAATTTAACCAAACACAGTTGTGATAGTGACATTTCAGGGCTTCAAGATTTCCCCATTTTTTTCCCTTTCTAAAAGTAAATAAATAATTATACTAAATACTTTGTTGAACCCATAAATGAAGGCTTGACATCCTCATAACCATTTAGAGAAGTGAATAATTTTATGTAAAAGAGAAAAATCCCTACCAAAACTATTGAGTGACTTAGATAATCTCCTCTGGTTAGAATGTGGTGCCAATAATGCCAAGGTTGTGGGTTTGATCTCTGTATAAGCCATTCACTTAAGGATTGGACTGGATGATCCTTGTGAGTCCCTCCCAATTCAGAGTATTTTGTGATTCTGAGTGTGTTCATTTCAGTGTGGTTTTGTGCCTTCTACCTAAGAGCAGAATGAAACTCACCTGAAATAGAGAGAATAACAAGAACTTGCTAATGATTATTCCTATTGCAGTAACATCCAGGATAGAAAAACAATGACTATATGACGGTAAGCTAACTACACCTATGATAACAGTCATTTTTTTCCATTTTAAAACCCAGCTTTCTTGAAGACCACAGGGCTACCACCTATGCAGGGAAAAACATAACTGTCACATAAGATACTGTGTATAGTTTCTTTGTCAAGAGAGACACTAATACTAATTCTACCCCTTTCTGTTGTGAGTAATCATTTGACAGACAGATTACCTAAATATGAGGCAGTATTAACAATTGACTTTCCTGGTGTGACAGGGTTCATGTAGCACAGACCTAATTACTTCGGACTTGTCAAAGGGAGAGGAACTGTGGACGATGGATAGTGTACTGCTAATGATGCATCTCATGTGAACCAATGGACAGGTTAAGCTACATGTGCTTGCCAAATTTCTATTCCTTCAGACAATTAATACAAGATGTTCAGGAAACAGATGGCCAGGCATCTAAAAGTCAAATCAGAATTTCTTTTTTGATCTGTGGGGAACAGTTACTGGCAACAGAATTGAAGGTGATTATCATGTTGTTGACAGTCTCTTCAATCTTCCCTATCATTTATTTAAAAGAGGTAATTCTTCTCTGCAAGAGACCTGACTTACCTTTTCATCATACTAGTACACCTGTGCCTGAGAAGACCAAGTATTTTCTGTCACACTGAGTTTAGATCTCTCCGAAGCACAAGAAACTACAATAATAATGTTTTCAGTCTCAGAATAGAAGTAATGTGAATCCAAGCCCTTCTCAGGAGTTGGGATGGTTTTTTCCTGCTATTCAACTTAACTTTAATGTAATGTTCATACCATCATATTCCCATTAATTATAAACTAGGTTAGCAAACTCAGTGGGAAGTTATCCTAGTTATGGATAGTCACTTCTTCTTAGTAACCTTTAACTTTTATCTATCTTTGCAACTTCTATTTTTTTTCTGTTCATTTTCTCAGGAAGACTTTCAGTTTGTTTTCTTTGGCAGTAGGGCAAACCATACTGTAATGTAGGGCAGGTGTAGTATTGTCTGAATACTTTATTAGAACTATTAACATTTGTCCTGTGATGCTTATGTGCATCTCATAAAAACCTAGCATTATCTTCTCTGACCCTCATTTACTTTGTCACAAAAGTAGCCTCCAAGAGATGCTGTTGAGCTCATGAGAAATCTGGACAGGTAAATAGTCTGAATTTTTTGCTTGCCGTATTTCCATAGAAGAGCATTTCCTTTTATGTGTGCAGTACATATTTCAGAATGATCTGATTTTTTCTGCCACACAAATTTACAAATTTTAGCCTTGACATACACTCACCTCTTTTTGATTGCCCAATATGGGTTCATCAAAAACACCAGTTCCCTTATATATCCAAGCACTTGGCAAATTTGAGACGGGATGAAAAGCTCAGACTACAACAATTTTGTGCCCCATTATGTTCAACTTTTTGTCATTGTATTTTGAGAAAGCATAATCAGATAGTGCAATGAGATTCACATAAACAAAATTCACAGTGGATGTTCGTCCTGCCTTAAACTATAATTGCTTTTTTACTCATGATAAAGACATTATTTTTTAGCTTTATTCCATATTATATGATTGCATGACCACAAAAATTATATGTTAGTCAGTCTACTATACCTGCTGGTAAAGTGACAATTTTAAAGGAGTTATTATCTATCAAATAAGATTTGATTCTGATGACTTTTGAGGAAAGACAAAGTTTTGTATGCTGTTGAACAATAGACAGCTGTAAAGCAATGTCAGAAATCTATCTTATACTTCATGGAGAGACAACGAGTCTTTACATTAACTCTAGGGATTTTGAAAAGTCAACACTTTTTTTGCTTGTTAGTAATAGAGAAGTAGACTAGAATTAGAATTAAGCCTAGTCCTGAAACAGTTCTTACCAGGAACAGTTTACAATTTAGTAAATAGGCAGAATTTCTTTCTAGGTGAAGTTTCATCTGTATATTTTTCCACAAATGAGTAAAATTTGCATAATATTAGACCATAGAGAAAATCCCACAACAATCCAAACCTGATGAGTTTGTACTGTTGTATTATCAATGAGAAAGTATACATTTAGCTCAATCAATATCATCATTCTTTACAAATAACTCCATCTTTCATTTCTACTTTATTCACACTGACCAATCACACTAATACATTCCAATCAGGTAACAGATGAGGAAAGTTAAACTAAGGTGCTCATATGGGCCAATCTTGTACAATTCTCATTTTTGTAGTACTGAGTTTAATAACTGTGTCAGTTATAGTTATAAAGCAATTTTTAAATATTTATGTGGAATAAAGGTAGGTCTGGAATGAATTTGTTTCTCCTTTGATATCTGCAGTAGACTGAGACAGGACTTAACAGAGATATGTAAAGGTTTTTTTCTTTTTCACTGGAATGTTGGTATCTTCTTGAGCACATTACACAAGAAAGCAATTATAAACCAGAACTACTAATGGCAGGCTAATTTTATACTTCTGAAATGTTGAAACAGAAATTCAGAAAGCCCACAGCCCACAGACATTTTGAGAAAAAATTGTAAATATTTGGATAGGTTGTAGAGAAATCAGTGGATTCAATTTTATATCTCGTAGTTTTACAAAGGAGTCCTATAGCATAAATAATAGGTTCTAATCATGTTGAGTTTTGGCACTGATTTTTTTATTTTCCTTTTTAAAGAAATATCTTCTTTACCTCTGTTCCCAGGTGACAGTCCTAAAAAATATTTACACTATGATTTTAAAAGGTTTTTTCCAACCTAAACGATTCTGTGATTCTATCAATGATGTTATTTTTAACTTTATTCTACTACTTGATACAACTTTAAGGTGGCAAATAACCATATGAAATGGGCTAATGTATGACTATATCCCAGTGATGCACTGGAGACAGAAGACATGAGCAAAAAAGCTGACAGAAAACTTGTGTACACTCATTGGCTGTTTTGTTTCTTCCAGTCATTACAAATATTCTGACATTTCCTACCATCATTATACATTAACAGACAGCAATTTTTACTTTTGATATATGCAAAACTGAAGACATAATTACAGCCCCAAATAAGCTTTTAAAACAGTTGAACAATACCCAAATTAGTAGGATATGTCACACAAATTCATGCTCTTGAGCTCACTACTGCCTCAAACATTCAAAGAAACCTCTTCAACAATACCAAGCTGGTGATATCTAGAGTCTTTATTTCACATTTTTCTGAAGTGAACATATTTTGATCCTTTTCCACTATCATTTCTCATCCCTACTCTCTCCAGATTTGATAAGGTATGCAATATATATGCCTAGATAGATAGATACCTATAGATATCTATAGATACCTACAGAAATATTCTATGATTCTATAATCTGCATTAGATTTAGCAGTTGTTCTAGGAAACTTTTATGCTCTAAGAGCAGAAGATTTAGATTGGTTAGCACTCTAATGGAATAATTTTTTTTTAAAGAATTGAACAAAGCTTACACTTAAAAAGTCTAAGAAGAGCACACAATTCAATTAGGCTTGGATTCTAGTTTAGTTTCTCATTTTACATAGTGTTGCCTCTTTGACTCCAGACTAATTTCTATCTCAATAAATATCAAAAAACTGTAAATTACAACTGACTCCAAAAGAGTTTCAAGGTAAGTATTCTTATTGAGACCCACATGCTGATTATAATGATTGACACTAAGAAAGGTCTCAAATCAGTGTGGCATCATGCAGACTTTTTCACTGCCATCTTTACTATGCAGATCCTCAAGTGACTTCAAAGTTGCTTATAAGTAAGCCTTCAAAAATCTTAGCCCTTCTTGCCAGAATATTTATTTTAATTGCCTTAATCTTTTATTTATCAGTAAAACTCATATGGAACTCATTTGACACTAAATAAAGAATATGTAAAGGCAATACCCATGATTTTAAAAGGGTGAAGATGAAACAGGAAGACAAAAAATGATCCTAAAGGAATGTACTAAATTTTATGCTCAATTTATTTCAATACTGATCCTTAACCTTGTTTTTCCTTCTTTCCATATGCGGGCCTTCATGAAGGATTTCCAAGTTTAGACCAAAATGAAATTAATAGAAATGATTTATCTATTTAACATAATTTAGAATAATTGCTATTCAAGAAGCACATACCTGAAGGAACCACTTGAATCTGTCACCAGTGTTACATAATCATTTCTAAAACAATAATATTCTGTTTTAAAATTAGGCAATATCTTTGTCCCATTCCTTCTGTTGTGATAGGAAACTGTCTTCCCTTTCCCAGGCTATCTTAATTAGTGAGAAGTTTACACCCCTGTGTCCTGGTGTCTATCAACTTTTAGGTGTTTCTCACCCAGCTGATGTGAATGATCATATTTTTTCACTATATTTATATATCACTCAGATTTCTTTTTATTATGCTATTTCAGGCAAACCTCTCAATTTCCCTCTCATTAAGTGTATTGCCCATTTCCCTGTGTACCCTGAAAATAAAGACTTCTTCCTTCTACATAACATTCTGGAGGAAGTCTCATGAGTGTTTTATGCAAGAACAGTAGCTCCATCATAAAAATGCTTGACTGCTGTTTTGTAAGGCTGAATAACCATTTTTTAAAACTGCTTTGCTTTCATGATTTCCAGTAATCATAGAATGTGATGGGCTGGGTGGTACCTTTAAAATCATCTAAGTCCAACACTCCTGCCTTGATCAGGAACACCATCCACTGGACTAAGTCACTCAAAGCCCTATTCAACCTGACCAATCCATTGCTAACTTGGACACCTCAAAAATTTGCTTTTTTTCTACCTGTAGTGTTTCCATTATACAGCCTGAACCATTAGTAGAAGTACTTTTTGAATTTCAAATTAGTGAATTTTATTCTACTTCTAGTAATTAAGAAGTCTAATTCTTACGGTATCTCCATAATTTTCTGTACTCATTGCCTGCTTCATTGCATCAGCAAGCTTCCACTGTGAATATATCAGTGAAAAGTATTAAACAAGATTTTCCCCATTATTTATCTTTGAGTTTCACTACCAAACTTCAACAAATTCAACAATTGTCTCACTAACAAAATTTCCCTAAGCATCTTGCATCTCTGTCTTTCTCTGTACAGTATTATATCAAACATTTTACTGAAATTAGATTGGAGCTGAATTTCCCTGTCTAGACAATCAATCTGTTGTCTTATCAAAGACAGATACAAGGTTAGTTTGACACAATCTACTTTTGATGAACTGATGCATTATTTTCCAACATTTGTTCATTTACAATCATGACTTCAACAGTTACTTTCAGTATTTATTCATAAATTGTATGCTACCGAGGATAGACTAATCAGCTCGCAGCTGCATGTTTTTCTCCCTTATAAACTAGATATTATATTTTCCTGTCATATGGTGCCACTCCAACTTGGCAAATTCATTAGAAATTCCTACTAATAACTGCCAATTTCACAGGCCAGCTGTTTTGAACTTCTGTGAATGAAGAACATGCATTTCATACAATATTCAAGCAGACCATTTTTAATCACCTTTCTCTAAAATATTTTTTTAATCAAACTGCTTCTTTTTATCCACTCCTTATTCATTGTTGACTACTATTATTACTCAATCAGTAATACTCTTCTAGAGCCATTCTGTTCTCCATTAGCATTTATTTCTTTGCTGACTGGCGAATCTACTTCATCAGTGAGAGGCACAAGCTTTAAGCACTCATACTTAATCTGTTGACTGGAAAAATCCTTTTGTCAGTGTTTAAGTACTGCACCCATATAGACACTACTGCTGACAGGTGGAGGAAACAGGAAAACTTATTACTGCTGACAGGTGGAGGAAACAGGAAAACTTATTAAACTAACATATATCTCCAGCATTTTAGAAAAAAAACCTAAAACAACAAAATCTGAGAAGAAATAGAGAGGCAATAGAATTAATCTTTCTCCCTTTAAAATGTGGTGTTCTTTAGGCACCTTCAGAAACCTTCAATATGGCAACTATTTTTCAAAGAAGTGTCAGCCCTACAAATAGGAATTTCATACATTATGATTTTTTTGTATAGTAATGGATTTCACAACTTTACTTCTCTAATGTAAAGCCCATTTACAATCAGCATATTTCACCTCCTCGAGCTCAAGCAATTTTCCTCTGAGCAGTTTATCTGTTAGTTGTGTGGTAAAGTGTTACCTTGTGTTACTTTCCTCTTCTTCTCCCTCCTTCCCCTGTAGCTTTTCATAGTGTGGTGATACACTGAAAAGAAATCCTTTTACCAGCTTTGTAATTTCAATAATTGTTAATTTTGTGTAATTCCATTGTAATCATAGCTTATATTTCTATTGCAGGTTAAGCCGCACTTTGGCAATCTGAGGAATGAATACAAATTGTGTGATACAAGAATCTTAAAAAAAAAAAAAGCTTTTTTCTTTTTGTTATTCAAGATCCAGTAAAGCAAACAAATTTCTTTTGGCAGACCATGCTTACTGTTCCAATGATTGCAATTCCATATTTACATTTAAAACTAAAGGATATCAGCCTGTTTAATTTGACATTTTTGCATTTTCCATTTAAGATTCTAAGTTCATGAACATTAAGGTAAGATTATTTTTAAGCTCCGTATTTATTGACAGCAATTCCTGCTCATATAATGACCTGAACATACCTTAACTTCAATACTGTCAAAAGTACCACATGTAATCTTGTTTCAACAGACTTGACCTCAATAAGGATGTCACAAATGTTTTCTTTTAAAGTTGGAATTACTTTAATTGACTTGGCATTTGACTGTGTTAATCAACATTCATCTTATCTCAGCTGAAGTAATTTAACCTGAGATCAATTAAATTTATTGTCAGTCTTATTCTTAGAAAATTGCATTCACAATTATAGTCGACACAAGACTATTTAAATTGCCCAGAATGAGAAGTGTGATATTTCAGTATCTGTATATGGCCCTAAATGAAAGGCGCCAAATGAAATTTGATTTCCTTAACAATTTCTTTACAATTGAGATTTTCAACCCAGGTATTCAACCTTTTAGACAATTTTTCTCTATTGTGTGAATCCCCTCTGTTCTGATTTCCTTAGTAGGGACTTAGAAGTAATAAATGCTCACTCTCTTTTCTCTTGGAAAAAGGGGAAGGAACAGGTGAAACCACCAGTCAGGAAGTGCAAAGCAAGCAAAGAGAAGGCAGGTGCCTATGTTACCTACTCACTCTATAGAGTGATGTTTGCTACAGGATGTTTTGGATAGCCTGAAAAAATAATTTGACAAATACATGGAGAAAAGACACATTAGTGACTGTTAAATACAGAAATATCACCTCTGAATGGAAAAAGGTTGTGAACCTGGAACAAGAGGTATTCCTTGGAAGTATCACTTCACAATTTGACTGTTTATGTACCCTCCTCTGGATATCTGTAATTGGATGGTAAGTGCTGCTATATATCATTATAACTCAATATGATCTGAGCATTCAGAAATTCCATGTTATAATGATGGGTCTGTTTAATGGCATGCAATAAAGATATTCACCACTTGCAGATTACTTAAAGGAACATAATAATTTTTTCCCATAAGAAAATTGGTATGAGTTCATGGTGTGACTACACAAGATCCTCAATCAATTATGCAGTCACATCTTTTGCTAAATATCATCTCTGGTGGGGTTTTTTGGGGGTCATTTTTGTTTCTGTCTTTTGATTTTGGGGGTATTGATTTGGGAA
>VXBB01013609.1:133911-150063 GCA_013399915.1 Illadopsis cleaveri | reverse complement strand
AAACTATTTCACAAGCCCTACATAATAAGTACATTTTTAGTAGCCATATTAGGTTGAGGAAGAAAAAATGGATGCATTGCTTATGAATTTTCTCAAAATCGCTTACTTATTTTTTTAATTGCCTCTGTCAGATTTTAGTTGTATACCCACATTGTATTATGTAGAATTATGAAATTTACTCTTAAAAAAAAATCACTGAATATGGAGAAGAAATTACTTTTAATTTACCAGATCACCAGAATGGAGCCTAGCTCTAAAATAGACAAAGTAATGAATTAAGTCTGGCCCTTATAGAAAATATGAAAGTACTGGCCACATAGATTGGAGCACCTTGGACACATTGAAAAGTTAAATAAATAAATAGATAAATCTGAGGTAATAAGGCAGTGTTATATTTTCCTCATTTATGCCATCATAATTGCTGCCAGACAACTTCACCTTTGAATCAGTTGGCAAAGTCATTCATTTCTTTTGCAGTCAGCATTCAGTGTCTTGTACTGAATTGAAAAAAACAGGCACATGTCGTGAAAAGTTATGGGATAACACTCAAAATAGCAAAACCATTTGAAACTCTGGTCCATATGAACAAGACCACTCGGCAATTACTAATAAGAGCAAAACTCTACATGTAATTGTAGTGAACATTAAAAAGAAATAGAGGAGTACCTCTAAATTCTTTGTTCATGATTGATTGGAAATGCCAAGCTATTAAAACAGTAATTCCAGGGCAAATGTAGTTTATTCAGGGGATTACCTCTCTTTTGTACTTTTATTCTTCATCATGTGTGACAAGAGTACCAATGCCTTCTCCCCAGGATTGAGGACAATGAAGGCATTAGTCTTCAATCCTTTTAAAATGTAATCTATAGATATAAATAAGGCTTTTATGTAGACATAATCATAACCTGTTATGGCTATACAGGTGGAATCTACTATGAAAAGATGTCCCAAAGTGGGGCAAAGCACCTACATAGTTCCTCTGTGTTAAATGGTTCTGCTGAAGGAGGTAAACAATATTGTTTTTATTTCTTCACTGAGTTATGGACAATCACTACTTTTATAAATTGTTTGAAAGCATATCTCACAACAGACCATGGTAGTTGGCTGTTGCTGTCACTAAAATCATCATAAATTCTTCTTCCAGTGAGTTGGCCACAGCAATACTTCAGTAAAAACTAGATCTATATTAAATGTTCAACAGATGTAATTAGAGACTATTCTTAATGAGTCACTTTAATGCAAATGCATGGTTGCTTCCTTGTTTAAAAAGTGATCACATGGAGATACATGGTAAAATACATCAAATTTAATCCCTGTGAATATGAACACAGAAATTTTGAGTTTTGCCCTCGTAGAAAAGGACAAAATTGTCAGATGCTGTTTACAGAGGGAAACCAGAGCACTGCGAGGTTTGCAGACTTTTTTCAGAGTAGATTACTACACCCAAAGTGTTTCATGAACTGCATTCCCACAGCATAAACACAGAAGTCTGGTTCTACAGGGACTGCATGGGAGGGAGCAACCAATGCACAGTAAATATTCATGTAGTCCTTGCAACATAACCACAGTAAATCCTTCAACTGTTTCTTTTTTGAAAAGTTCCTTAAAATTTACTATGTCTGAAAAAATTCTTCATAGGTAGAAATGGGTATAGTAGCCTATGGCACGTATGAAAACGGCGCTCTAGAAGTTTTCAGACTACTCCATGAGATATAATGTAATTTTCTAAGATGTACTATGGGATGTTTATCATATCCACAAGGGTTTTGTTGGGTTTGTTTCTTTTTTCCCAAGAAATTTTAAGGATTAGCATTTTAAGGATTATGCTTTCAGCAGCAAACATGGCAAAAAAAAAAAAAAAAATCCCATTAGTATAAGTGGGAACTGCATGACTGATTCTCAGCACACAGCAGCTTGCTCATGGGAGATGCTGGTCTACAGCAACCTTTATAGCCATCCAGAAGAGATCTTCTGTAAAGACACAATATCCACTAAAAAGATTTAACTCCTTTTTCTACAGCTGCAAATGCTGCAGCACAGCTGGGGCCAGTATCAGTGATAAGTTATGCAGAATGTTTAAACAAGTAACAAACAAGTTAACTCTGAAGTTCCTACAAAGGCAGCTATGGGAGTAAAACAGAAACTACTCCACTGCAAAAGCAGGTTAAACCAGTAAAGCAAGAAATATCATAGAGGCTGAAATGAGCTAATATGAAGAAAATGCCCAGGAATTAGTAAATTGAATCAATTTGTTTGCATCTGTATGTGGAAGCACAGTGTGTTCTCGTCACGTGAATGCATGAGCTACATGTACCATAGAGCATTATACCTAGCACGATTTTACAGGACTACAGACGTACAGCTCTGTTTGGTTTAGCAGTTGCAAATCATCTATTACATAATTCACTATTTACTGCCATTTAGAAAAGCCACAAAAATTGTTATATTGAGAACATTTTTGAAACCACTAGTAATTTTTTTTTTTTTGTCTCATTCTATCTACCATGCACATGGCAGACCAAGTTCAGGTTTTTGGGCTTTGTACAGTAACAGAATTATGACTTGTGCTAGCATTATCAAAATATTTGCTTTAATTGACTCTTCTACTGCATTTTAATTTGTCTTTTGTTATGTTGATGAATGAATGAGGTGGAAGAACAGCCATTTACTAAAATATTTCCTATTTATCATGTATGACGGAATCTAAGAAAAGTCTGTGGGGAAAAACTGAGAAGAATTGTTTGTCTAATTTCTGCATCACAACTAGCAAAATCAGAATAGAATATTAGTTTAACATATCAGTAAAAATTTTTTTAATGGGCAATGAGGGGAGAAAAAGGAAAACACTGGAAAAGCTGTCATTTAGTACGTAAAGCTGGTATAGAGCTTACAATAAAGCTATTCCTATTCAGAAAAGGAGGTCACTGCAGTGTTATTTCTCTATTAGAGACATACTGAGGAAGAGACTCAAACTCAGATTTTACTGTTAATATCCTTTTTTTTTGTCTGCCTGATACTTTATTTTCAGCATCAGTGAGGCAAACTGATGCTTTGTAAAGGAAATGGCTTTTGGGAAGCAGAGGCAAATGTGTTTTTTAAATAGCAGCAAATCAGGAAAAACTCCCAAATGCAACTCCCTTCCAACCCAAATCATTCTATGATTTTATGCTTGTTTTCTACAATTGTTATTGGAAGAAATAGTACAAATGGAGCTGCTGATTTCCTTAAAAGAAAAGAAGTGTTTCCAAGCAGGTAGGTAGAGGATAAAAAGTGACAGATTTTTCTGGTCAATAAATTATCCTTAAAATAGCAAGAACACCTCTTAAAGTTCCCCCTCTTTTAGCAATATCTCAAAAGTGGAAAGATGGGTGAAATACCTCTGTCATCATCAAGCCTTCCCACTCATTTGTATTACAGGAAAGGGCAGACACTGAGGCAGAGGCAAAAAAAAAAATAGGTCTTCTTATTTTGTGGATGAACAGTAGAAGTGATTAAAGTGTCTGGGTTTAATAAATGAAAAAGTTCAATTGAGAAAAATTATAATCTTCTCCTTGCTCTAATAATTTAAGGCATTTGGGTAACCCTTAAATCTTTCTTTGGTTTGAAATGGCTGAGTTTAGCATGAGCAATAAGGTTGCTATAGTCCCTCTTTTAACAACAGTTCAATCAAAGTTGTACTTCAATAGAAACTAAACTTTAATTTCAAAAATAATAAAAAAAGCATATCCTCCTCCTTTCAGTTAGACAAAATACCAAAATTCCCTTTGGCTGAAAAAAGACAGGGCTGTTCCAGAAATGTCTGATAGTAGGAATTTCGACATTGTATTTGGAAACATAAATTTACATAACTTCTCTATTATTATCATACACATATACGTATGCATTCAAAGTCATAGACAACAGAAATTATTGTAAAAGAAAGAATTAAAAAACCAAAAATATTTGGATTTCAGGTATAAAATTTACTCCCATATAAGCATGATTAGAACTCTTTTTCTCAAGCTTGCCCTTTCCTCTCTTATTACACAAGATCCTACGACATTCACTGTACACAGTCTTGTTTAAACAAATTAAAATGCTTTTCTTTTTTCATGTATCAATCATTTTTTTGACTACAAACTGAAAAAGAAAGAAATTAATGCAAGTGGGTTTGAATCGAACACTATGTAAATGATGAATTTTACCATTGCAGATTTATTATAGTTACCTACCTTCTTTGTTACATTTAGCTCCTGGAGTCTGCTAATACATCAAAGGCTCTTATCACATCATGTCATATAACATATAGATCTAGTAATGCTTCCCTTTAGCTTGCCTAACATTAAATATTAGCTTTATTTTTGCTTCTATCAGCACTGAAAATCATTTTTATGAGCTTAATAGGAACACCTGCAACTTTTCAATTTTTTTTTTCCTATGGATGTTCTGCTTGAGATTGTTGCTGTGGCACTGTGCAAATATCACATGAATTGAAAAATTTTTCCATGCATTGTTCTCCTACAAGTTTTACAGATTTCACAATTTATCCTGCCTGCTAGGGAAAAAGATTTGCCTTAAAGTCCTACAGGGAAAGATTATCATTTAGCTAGCCTGCAATTCACCAAATTTCCACTGATTACAGCATAGATGCTTATGTGTTTGTGACAGCACAAACTTCAGATTTTTAGAAAAATTGAATTATGATATCATTCCTATGTTTTGACAGCATTACTACTTGTGAATATAGTTTTATTATTCAACAGAGACTTATACCCCAATTGTTACCTGAATTGGTTTAGACAATAAACAAATATGTCAACATTGAAAACAGAAAACTGTTAACAATGCTGTAGAAGATGTTGCTAACCCTGCCTGTGAGACAGACCACTACAGGAAAAAAATGGACACATCACTTCAAATAAGTCATCAATATATTACACTGAAAATAGGCAGCAATTTGGAGGAAAGTTAAATAATTTTCTGAAAGGTCCATTTCTCACAGTAATTTTAGTTCCTGTCACTTTGTACCCAAAGCCATTGTACATATCAAAGTAAGATTAATTTAATCAAAGACCCTTAATTTAATCAGTTGGTAACATCAGAATAAGCCTTATGCTTGACACGATGGCCATGTCATGAAAAAAACATACTTGCTTCTTATAACAGGGTCTCAAATTCAGACCTATTATCCTCCCAGGGTATGTATTCGCCATTAAAGTAACACCTTTTTAGCAAATCTGTGTCCCATGTAGCTAACGCAGAAACCTAATTTTCCCACAGTAGTAGAAGTACACTCTGCAGACTTTAACAATATTGATTTCTGAACCCAAACATAAGCACACAGATGTAGCAAAACTTTTTTATACATTGTCTGTGTGTGTGGGAGGGGTGGTGTGTACAAGTGCCCTTTGAAAACGTTGTAGAAACAGTCACTAAGAGGTCAGAAGCTTTAGGCTGGCGTGTGAGCCTGAACCTGATACCACATCTCTTGTTGTGACACATAGTTTAACTGCAGGATAACAGCAGAGGCTTTGACAAGGTGGCCACAGCTTGGGAGTGGAGGCCCCAACGCTAATGGTCAGTTGTGGCTCATTGAAGAAAGCCAGCCATGAGAGCTGGGGCAGGACTGGGGTTGGTTAAAGGAGCATAAGAGCTCAGCAAGGGAAAATAATAGTCGAGAAACAGCATAAAGGACTGCCCTGACAAAGTAACATCCCTGAAAATACCTAGCCCAGGGACACAGACCAAGAGCTGCAATCTGCAATGAAACTCAGCTGTCTTTCAAATGGCCAGATCTCAGATGTTGGGGGAGAAAAAGCAGATGCCTGATTTGTCTTCTGATCATCTGAGTGAAAGCTCAGAAAATTGACTGCCTTGATAGTTACAATCACCAAAGACTATTGCCATCAGAACTAACCAAATATCAGTTCTATGGTATCATATACTAATTTAAGTCCTTTTCCCAGATATTACTGTCACAACGATCTCTAATTTCTTCTTCATCATCTCCCTCTTCTTCTACCTCCTCCTCTTCCTCTTCCTCTTCCTCTCCCTCTACTACTACTTCCTCTTGTTCTTTGGGGAGATGGCAGGGATCTGAGCTATCACTGAGAAATACCTATCAGAATCTTCTGTTCCTAAATGAGCAATCTTAATTATAGATCCAATGATACTCAAGAGCATTTAGAAAATTGCCAGTACCGTTGCCAGCATTGTTCTACCATGACCAGCTTTACATTCTATCTCACATTGGTGACTTCATTCTGCTAAATCCTCCTGGCACTTCTCAATATTTTTTTTTTTTAGTTCTATTATGTATAATCAAAAATCAGCTCATTTAATGTCTTTTCCAGATCATTACTGCAAACAGTCCTTTAAACCAGGATAGTTGTCTTTCAATACTCAAATGTATCACTACATTTTACACTTTCCTGAGGAATTATTCTGAGGCTCTTTAAACTGAGGAATTCCTCTTTAAACTGAGGAATTATTCAGGCTCTTTGTTTTCCAGGTCTCATCCTGCTTTTGACCTATAAAACAACATTAGCTGTCTCCTTAAGACTGATCATTTTTTATGGCTTCTTGTGAAAGACTACAAAAAGGGGTTTTTTTTAAATTAAGACAAACATTTCTACATATCTCTTTCACTCACCATTTCATTGACATCCTTGATGATTATACTATATTAGAGGCCCATGTTTTCCCCGTATAAAGGCCAATCTCCTTGTAAAATTATCATCCATTAAGTATTTAATAATTTCACTTTTAATTGATACTTCAACTGAAGTATTTAGTGAAGATCGGGGAGTTCTGGGATCTCATTTGCTTCTCTCATAAAGGTAACTAATTATTTTCTGCTATAGAAACTCTTTGCAATGAATAGCTGAGTTTGGGAGTTTTTGGTTGTTTGCTTGTCTGTTTTATAGGATTTCAACCACCTTCACTATGTTCCTTCTGAGCCTTTTGGTGTGTCCTGATGTTTAACTTGTAGTTTGTTAACAGTTTTTAAGCTTGAAATTTAAATACACTGCTTTTGATACCTTAATCTGTAGTGTCTCATCTTTAACAAATGAAAAACTGATACAGTCTCAAAAATAAACATGAATACTTTGAGAGGATGCATTTAATAGACATTCATTACCAAGTGGTGATATTCTGTCAGATTATGTAAAGACATTTCAATATGCTGGAGAAAAAAAAAAAAGAAAGGGACAGCATTTCCTTTTAACCTTTTCCAAATCCCTGACAATAGGTCTTCAATGGTCCTCAATTTCCTCTTACAAGGATTTAATATAAGTGAAAACAAGCATTGTTGTGGGATTTCTCTAGGAAAATGTTGGTATTATACCTCTAAGAATTGCATGCATTGTTAGATTAACTGTAAAAATTGCATGTATCACTAAGTTCCTGGAACGCTGGAGGGAAAAGGTCAGTATTCAGTATTTCAACTGTGTGAGCAGATTCATTTTCTTAAACTGTCTTTAAAACTTACTTTTTTTTTCCTCATGGGCTATAGTGAAATTAGTTGAAAAGAGGAAAAGCAACTTTCATATTCTTATTGAAAGCAATTCATGAACCCAATTACGGGTGTGCCAGAACATGTCTACTTTTCAAAGTATTTCTTGTCACATACTGAATATTTCACAGCATCCAGACCACCATATCCACAGATATTCATATTCCAGACCATCATTTCAAGATGGTTTAGGAATATTATGTCCTGTTAAAATTGTGTTAATTCCAACAATAATTATGCTACATATCAGCAAGGGAAAAAAAATCATATTTTTCAGAATAGGAAAAGCAGAAAGTCTTAAACATGAAAAATTTTTGTTAAGGATTTGCATTTATCCAATACTAAATGGCAATTTTTAAAATAATGAATGAACAATTCATCACTTCTGCTATCTTGAACATACTGGCACAGTGGTCTCACCTATGAGCCTTATAGATTAGTTTAATGACTACTGTGGAAATGACAAAGCTGATGGGTTCTTTTAGAAATGTCATATCTGAAATAAGTTTAAAAAGTTTTTGCCAGAGATTTTCACGAGCCAGAGATCTAATATCTGACTTTACTAAAACAAAACACCATGAAACAAGTAATTTTGCAGCAAAATGCTGCAGATTACGGCAACGATGAAAACATATTTTAAAATGAAAAAAAGTGGTTTTCTCTTTCCTTGGAAAGAGAAACTGCAGAAACTGTTGCTAGAAGAGAAAGAAATTTATAACTACATTTAATGTAAACATACACAAATGGGCTGCTTAGAAGAGAAAATCCATTATTGCAATTTACATTTCCATGCATTTTACTTTATGAGTATTTTGTACAATTTAGTGCCTATTATTGAAAATTATTCTGCTTTTTAAAGCAGGATTTTTGATTAAATAATTTTTGCTATGTTGCAGAGAATTTCGATGAGGTTATTATTAAAATTCCAATAGACTTTAATTTTTTATAAATCAGAATTTAGAATACTGCAGGAAAAGTATCACAGCTAAGATGAAGGGAAATCAGATGGAAGCAGATATTTGTAGATTTGCAGAAAATAATCTGTCAGCTCTTGCAGAGTAATGGAAAATATCTTACCAGTTACTAATTAAAAACTAAGTTCTAAAGAGGTTGATAAAGAATTTTTATAAGAAGAAAAATATTCTATGTATAAAACATACATGCACACAATCTCAACTCTCATCTCTCTAAAACCTTCCAATCATACTTGGAGTAGAATACAACTCTGGGGCTTTTTTGGCAGATGTTCAAGGTTTCCTCTGTTGCTTTTTAAAATGTCAAACATACAATTTTTAAAGCTTCTACTCAAGCTCTTTGTTCAAATTCCTTTCCTTAGCGAGAAAATTGTAGTTACGCCTCAAATATTTTAAATAATACTTGTTTTTTAGAATATTTTTTTAAAGAACACTAATTTACCATGTTTTTGCATTTAATTTTAGTGAAACAGACAGATTTTTGCCTGTTTCTTAACTGCTTAAATGAAAGATAATTCATACTCAGACTATGTTAGGCCATATGGCCATAAAAAACTATATCATAGATGAATAAAATAAAAATCACTGAAACGTAACTGAAAGCCACAGTTCCTCTCAGATGAGGAGACATTGAGCTGTTCTGCAGCTCATTTGGATTGTGTCAGTAGGCAGGAAGGTGAGCCAGTCCATCAAGGGTTCTCTGGAGTTCTCGGGATATGTGCTGAGCTAAACAGCAAAGTTCAAATCCTATTTCTGTTTTGAATTTTCCCCAAACTTCCTGATAATTGAAATGCAAACTTCCTTCCTGTGTCAGCTCAAGTTACCACAACAAACTGGAGCAAGGACTTGTGTCAACAGTCTGAGAGATCTACTTCACTGGAGAGTCATGAGTGAAAGCACAACCAAGTGCCCTGGCACATGTCCCAAAAAGCACTTACCTGAATGTTTCAATCAAAACTCCTGAATCACCTCAATCAAGACCTTTTTTTTTTCCCTTACTTTTCTATGACTTTGTGCAGGTTCATAAAACTTTGAAGGCTTTAGTTTTAACTAGTCTTTATTATCTGTTTGAATTCTGAAAAACCCAAAAGCACTAAACAAAAAACTACAAAAGTCTCTGTGACCTGATAACTAAACCAGCAAATTACACTGTAGATGTGGATAAATGCAAAAACGAAAAATCATGTAGCTTCACTAGTTTTAAAATGAAAAGGACAAATTAATAAAATTAATTCCATTTTTAAATGCCATTTGCTTTATATACATCTACACATCTGTTCCTTGAAGGACAGTTCCCTTGACAGTAACTTTAGTATTTTCTCTGGTTAGTCAAATTCATTGCTTACATGAGTGTTAAATTTTACTTTCATTTGATGTGTTACCACTTAGACATGCACTCATGCTTCAACTCACTTCATCCACCATCATTCCTAGAAATGATGGCGACAAAGATAACTGTTATATGCTTCTCTTGAAATTACATAGGGTATTTTTAATAACTGAAAAAATTCTGGAAGGTAGCAGACCAACATTTTTTCACGTCATGGGTCTGCACAAATGCAAGAACAGGCAACCATGACAAAAATAGTAGCATTCTGTTTCCCCTCTGAATTTGTTTATATTGAACACATAGCACTTCAGAGGAAAATCAACCCAAAAAGCAAACTGACAGGAGGTAAATAGTAAATTGGGTGTTATTCAAATGCAGGTTTTCTTTACTTTTTTTTCATTACTTGAAGAATTTCCTTTCTCAATATTCCAAACAACTTCTTTAACATGTCAGTAAGTCAATTACAGAACAAAAACCCATACTAGTTTTGTTATTCCATGCAGTTCATAAAATAAAGTACTTGCTAGACTGCCAATCACACAAAGTCTATTCAGCAAGTGGAAACTGATCCAAGCCATAAAAATCAGATGTCTGGCAACAAAGGTTTTTGCTAGTGCCTAGCTGAGGTTCAGACAGAATTGAAACCCACAATGGGTAATGCACCAAAACCACAAGGACTCAAAAGCTCATAGAAATGTTCCATCCTAATTCAATGGTCCAAAGTATCTTGAAATATCCCCTTTGGATGAGTTTGGGCGGAGTCTACCCCAACTATTCTCATCTATAAGTAATACAAACTGTTACTTAACATTATTTTAAACACTGCTTTTGCCAGGAGTCTATCTGTCTTCAGAAATTCAGGTTTACATTTCATGTATGGTCCTCAAGGAACCACTTGTTGGAACCTGACTGACTTCTCCGGGCTACTTGAGTAGGGATCTGGTTGTGCTATCAAATGAAGCAAGCAAAGATAAAGAATTTTCTTTTACCTCCTTTCCCATACTATCTCTACTGAGTTAGCTGTAAGAAATAACTTATAAATGACAAATGCAACAACTCACAAGTGGGTAGTAATATTTCCTGGGCTTCCTTTGAAGTGCATGACAGGCTTTTAAAGGAAATGATTGTCAAAGAGGCAAGGGTGTATTCCCTTTCAGTTGAGAGTAGCAGTTCACAGCACCTCCCTGCCTCTTACTGAGGCATCTATTCAACACCTTCTGGAAATTCTGGGCATGCTGGAGAAAAATGCCATTTAGAATAATAAGGATTTGAAGCAACTGTATGAATTATCTTGGCAAAACAAAGAGTGTTTCTCTGTTCTTATGGGTAAAAAATATTTGTACTTTTCATTTTAAACAGTTACTTTCAAAAGTGGCTACTTTGCTTGAAATGCTGGAGTATCTTGTCATATGATTATGACTAAGACATTTCAAAGCTATTAATGTGAGAAAAAATGCTGAATGTCTGTATATTTCCCAAGTACACTGCCTTTCCAATATATTCAGTGAGAAACAATGCAAAAATACAGATGTATATTGTCTCAGTTTGGCAGAGAGCTATTCAGAGCTGCCTGACTTCCAACCCTGTTGCTACAACTTCTGAAATAATTGCCTTTGTCCATTTGCAGGGCTATTTGCTCCACAGGTTTTGCCTTTTAATAATTCTTAAAATACCAAATGAGAAATTTAGATTAATACTTAGAAATACTTCATGCTTTTTTTTTTATTTTTTTTTATTTTTTTATTAGGTTGGACTCTTGGTTTTTAAAACTGCAGTTGCAAATAAATTCTGATAGCTAGTAACAAGTAATGTTTCTCAAGTTATCATATTGGAGCCCACACTGCTTAAAATCTTCACTAACAGCCTGGATAGCACAACAAAAGGGTCCTGTGTCATGTTTGCAAATGACATCACGCTGGGTGGATAGGTCCACTCTGGAAAGATGCTGAATGGATAAAAAAGTAGACTGAATATAAAAAGGACTCTTATGAAGTTCAACAAAGGCTAATGAAAAGCCTTGCATCTGTGATGATATAAGCCCTTAATGTTGTACAGGCTGAGAAGCACAAAGTTAGAAAAGTGGTTTGTACAGAATAATCTGAAAGCTTACAGTAGGCAACAAGTTGAGCTCAAACCATCCACACGCTCTTCCAACGATGGAGACAATTACATCCTGATTGCATCAGCCATCAACTTCAGGGAAGTGACCACTGGAACTGAGTGTCACGGAGCATCAAGACCAAGACTCCTACACATTGGAGGATGAGGTACAGGTGGCCCTGGCACAGACAGGGGTAGGGACCTCAACATGGGTACAGTTCCACAGGACCAAGCAGGATTGGTGGCAGTAACAAGCTCAGTCCAATGATCATCAGGCAAATGTGACGTGACAGTCAGGGCTGAGGTTAAATTGTACATCCAATGAAAACATCAGGACCCAGAGGATTGGCACAGGGATACACATTTCATAGGCCAGACAAGAACTAGGGACACAAACTGAGCTTAAACAAAGCCTCTGGACCAAAAAGCAGAGGATAGATTGGCGCACTACAATTGGTCAGGACAACTAGTGCTTGTGGGTGCACTCAGGGCCTTGGCATCCTGAGAGCTGAGTTCTGCATAGTAACTCAGTCTTTCCAGATTTCACCAGTTCTTTCCTAATGCATTTCTAGTCATGTCTCTATAGTCTGTCTAGTCATGTTCTCAGATCAGATTAGAACATTTCTTATGTCATGTAAAGTAATTAATTTTATTTTCTCTTTCAGTTGTATGCTGCTCTTGTAAAACTTTTATGCCTTGATTGATTCTTGCAATAGTTGATTATAAGATCATTAAAAAATACTTAGGTGTTAAAAAAAACCCCATAGTTATCTATTTGTCTTTTATCTAATTTAGCTAGTACTTTAGTAGTGAAGTCAATGCCTTAATCAAAAAGCTGCACCATGACTATGCAGGATACTAAATGCAAAGAAGTGTAGTAGTTTTGACTCATGACAGAAAAAGGAGCATTTTACTATTTTAACTTCAGAAAGAAAAGGATACTTTTCTTTGATGTGTTAAACATTAACTAATAATTACTTTTCAACTTTATAGTTCTTTAAAATAATAATCATCCTGTTACAGTTTTAGAAACTACAAAAAAAAAAAAAAGAATTGATGACCAAAAATTACCGCTTTTTACACATGAATTTAAGGGAGGGGTAAACATGAAACAAAGTAATTTGGGACAAATTGGGACAAACCACTCTATATCAACACCAGGGATCAATATTCCATCTGAACAAGACACACAACAGATTTTAACTTTTCAGAATAGAGCCACTTTCTCAGATTCAACAGCAAAGGCCTTCTTAAAAACAGTCAATCAAGTTTTGGACATATCCATCCATCAATATATTCCACATTTTGTCTACCATAATTCTTGGATTCTTATTTCACCCATCAACTTAATTCCTTTTCTCTCTTCATTAGATTACTTATCCCACCAGCTCTGCTCAGATTTTTTTTTTCCGTAATTGCTGTCTTAGTAGTCACTAAATATAGATCCAGAAACAAACTTATACATCACAGTAAGAAATGTGGCACGGCAGCGTCAATTTTTAGATGACTTGTTCTCCAGTGCATAACACAGTCCCCAAACCCAATGCCAGGTTTCTCGGCTGTTTATAGCAATTTTAAAAAAGAAAAAGCAATTAGCAGCCAATCATCAAAGTTAACCAATGCAGATCACCAAGCTCTTACAGAAAAGGCCGCACATTAAAATAGATGCCTTCTAATACAGTGGTCCAACAGTTATCATCTTAAACGTTTAAGATCCAGATAGCATTCATTACTCTTCCCAAATACCATGTGAGTTCAGTTTCTATGGCATTGAAGGACCTGTAGCCAGGCAGCTCCTCCTCTTCAAGCTGTTCCAATGTTAATGGCTGGTCTAGAAATCCTCAGTATCAACATGAGTCCTAATTTAGCAGCAGGACACTGTTTCTATACTAAATATGTGTAAAGTTCAATTAGTTCCATGGATATTGTCATATTTTTATTTCATAATCTTTTGTGTTGGGTCTAGAATCAAATTCTCCCCTGTTTGCCAAATGCTTTTAATCTATCATGCAGATCTAACCACCATTTAAGAATATCCTATGAAATAAAAAAGCTTCCACATGCTTAATATTAGTATCTCCACCACACAGTACCCTGGTTCCTCAGCATCTCCAACAGTCATCAGGCACAAACAAAATGTAGAAGAAAGAAATAATTTGGCAAGCTACAGGAGGAGATGTGGGTGCATAGTTTGAAACAGGGAATAAAGAGAATCAAGGGGCTAGGGGAATGAGAGAAAAAAGAAAATCCTGAAAGATAATGGCCAAATATTGAACATGTCACCTCAGAGAAACAGCAGAAAAAAAGAAAAATTCAACAACTATCAGTCAGAAAATATCTAAGACTTTAGGGAAAGAAAACTGACAGTACATGAGCAAAATTATTTGTGTGAGAAGAACCAAAGAAATAAAAAGCTCCGGGATGTCTATGAAATAGATAGGAGAGACATCTTCACTATTAGGTTTGACATTCTTACTAAACAGCAAGAAGGAGAATGAACATTTCTGTCTGCAAAAGAAAGAGATAAGCTAAAAGAGCTTTTTGAGGTAACAGCAGAGCCAAAAAAAAGCCAGAAGGTAAAACTTTGTATTGGGCATAAGAAAGAGCAGGTTATGCTGAGTGTCTGAGAGGGTGTGGCCGAACTTTCACTGCAGCTCTGCTGGATCAGAAAAAACTGCATTACTCCTAAAGCTGTAGTTCCCATTTCATTGTAGGCTGTCAGCAAAAAGCAGGCAATAAAGGTCCTCTATTAAACTTCCTACTGTTTTTGCAAAACATCAGGCCTACATCAATTAAAGTATGAAAAAGAAAAGGAAGACTATGTCTGAGAAATATCCTGAGGGCCAGAAAATCCTAATCCTCTCTAAGGAGTGGAAGTCATGTTGTTGTTGACTTAAAGAACAATTCTGGACAAAATACTTGAAAATGCACATTAAAGAACATTTGTGCAGTGGCAGGAGATTCACTCAATGATCTAATAGGTGTCTTCCCCCTCTAGCTTCTATCATTCTGGTTTAAATTGCTCTTTAAATTTAGAGAGTTAAAATAAAATAAAGACAAGCTGTCGCACCAGTATAAGCCTTTGAAAAATCTATTAAATGCATTAATCCGTGTTACAGCTCTCTCTGTGGGCCAAATTCTTCCTTCACTTGTATTAATGTAGTGCTGTTGAAATCAGCACGAGAAATCTGAGAAACTGTTTATTCCCATTCAGGAGATGTAGCTTGTTTGGTAGTCAACTATCCTAAGTGTTTTAAACTCCAAAAACATCTGAGGGCTTACTGTTGAATATTCTGTGTTTGGATGCCTAGTAACATAACATAATGCAGCTTAAAATTGATTTTAAATCTATGTGAGCCAAATACTGCTTTCAAATCTGGTGGTATAAAACGACAACAGAATTTACATTGAGCTGTCATTGATACTTAGTGGTAAAAGCCACGAAAAACAGCAGTAACTAGAGTCCCTTTGAAAAAAACTAGATATCATTACCTCAGTGATGCCTCTCTAATCCCTAGGAATGCTATTAGAGCAATGGTTGGTTTCTCAAATAGCTCTGCCAGCTGATCTCACCTCGAGCTTCATTTAATGTGTGTCTTTATCAGCAAACAAGTAATGTTGGAAGAGACCTTTGGAGGTAAGCTGGTCCAACCGCCCTTCTCAAGCAGGGCTACTTAAAGCCAATTGATCAAAACCAGTTGTGATATATTCTCAAGGAGAAAGACTCTACAACCTTCCAGGGAAACTGGTGCCAGTGCTCCTAAGTTAAAAACAACAGTGTTTCCTGAAGTTCAGATGGAGCCTTCTGTGTTTTCTCTTTGTGCCCATTTTCCCCTGTGTCCTGAAAGTGAGCCTAACAGACCCTTGCTCCATCCTCTTTGCATCCTCCATTCAGATGTTCATATACACTGATGACATGCTACCCTGAGCCGTCTCTCTTCCAGGCTGAACAGCACCAGCTGCCTCAGCCTTTGCTCACAGGACAGATCACAGAATCACAGAATCACAGAATTTCTAGGTTGGAAGAGACCTTCAAGATCATCCAGTCCAACCCATGGTCCAGCACCTCAACTAGATTACGGCACCAAGTGCCACATCAATCTTTTTTTAAACACATCCAGGGATGGTGACTCCACCACCTCCCTGGGCAAACCATTCCAGTACTTTATCACTCTTTCTGTGAAAAACTTTTTCCTAATATCCAACCTATATTTCCCTTGACGCAGCTTGAGACTGTGTCCTCTTGTTCTGTC
>VXBB01013609.1:77667-133777 GCA_013399915.1 Illadopsis cleaveri | reverse complement strand
GCCCGGCCATCCAGCCAGTTCCTAACTTAGCAAAGAGTTCTCCTGCCCAAGCCACGGGCTGCCAGCTTATCTAGGAGTATGCTGTGGGAGACAGGGTCAAAAGCCTTGCTGAAGTTCAAATAGACAACATCCACAGCCTTCCCTGCATCCAGCAGGCCAGTCACCTGGTCATAAAAGGTGATCAGGTTGGTCAAACATGACTGCTCCAGGCCCCATAATCATCAGCCCTTTGCTGGATTCTGTAAAGTATGTCCATGTCTCACTTGTGCTGGGGGACTGCAAACTGTTCTCATTTATGGTTATTCTCCCATCTGAGTTAACAGGCTAAGTGTGCATGGACTACATGCACAGCAGTAGTTTTGTGAGTCTTCTGATGAGTCCAAATGAGTTTAGAAAAGGACCCTCTTCTAAATAAATGAGGCTTTGATTTTATGAGTAACCAAAAAATGAGCCCTATTATCCCTTTATTTATCTATACAGAATCTTTCTTTTGACTAGAACTTAAATTTGTTGTCACAAGCTTCCTGGTTTCCTTTATTATTTGTATAATTTTTAAAGATTTGATTGAAAAAAAGCTTACAAAATAATCACTTAGAACGGATAAAAGCTTTTTCTTCCTCGGCTTGCAACTGCAGTGATGTCAATTATGTCCCAGAGAGGGGCATATTATCAACCATAAAACTGTAAGTGACCTCTGCATCCCACTCATGAACTAAGCAACAATAAGAATGTTAGACAAAAAACCTCTTTGGCAGAAGATTAAACCATTTTAGCTAGCAGCATGGTTACTCAGTATGGGGACCATTTCTAGCGCAGGACTTATTGTTGTCAATTCCTAACGCATTCACAATGATTAGAATACATAACAGCAGTCACAGTAAGACTTCTTTAATAATTACTTTAGTGGTAGGGAAATAGAGTTCTTTTTGTGGCAAGCAAGAAACCACTGCTTGCCCTCAAGAGAGGTCCACATCTCAATCCAGCATGTTTCTAGACAAATATCTAATTGTAAATACATGAGTAACCTCATTGTACTGAATAATAATTCTGTAGAAAATTTTATAAAAATAAAAAGGCTCTGGCTAATTATGAGTACCCAAAAATCAACTCAAACCATACCATCCTTATCTTGACCAGTCTAAAGAATAACTGATTATATGTAAAATTATATGATAAGATCCTGGCACCAAATCATGCTTTCTTCTTTAAGAGTCAAAGCAACATGGTATTCCTTCCCTTCTTTCATTCAGGCACTAGCAATTTGTCTGTCAGCTTGTGCTGATACAAAGCCAGGTCCTAGGGGAACAGATTAACATACATTTTTGCCTGAGCCCTTACATGGCTTCCCACTAGGGCAAAAAATATATCATGTTTATTAAAAAGCACTGTAACTTCCACTGTAAAGCTGATTCCTTTTTTGCTCTGCTTGTCACTAAGTCTGCAGCTACAGGTAGGTGAGACACTGTCCTGTCTAACAAGTGGTCTTCCACATCCACAAATATAACTGCTGTGTCTCTTCCAGCCATAATTCACCTCCTCTCACAACAGTGGGCACTGGATATGTAATTAACATTAGCTGCAACATAAACATATTAAGATTGATTTTTTAATGTGCAGAACAGGCCACAGTATGACTGGATTTGCATGTGTGGAGAAAAAATGCTAAACATGACGCTTTTATGCAAACTTCTACATCCCAAACACCACTCTCCTTTTCACAACCAGACACAATTTCTCTGTGGAAACACACAAGTGTGAGGCAACTATTATTACTTTCAAACTCCACACTTTTCTGTTGGAAAGAAATTTCCGTGATGTAAAGGAGTTATCGCACCCTACAGAACCGAGTCTCATGAACCATCTGTCTAAGTCTGCACCACACAGGAAAGCCATATGCCTTGGTGGAACTCAAGATCTTCCTTTGAGGCCATCAAGTAATCAGGGGAAGGGAGACAATACAAAACAATTTCAAAGACAAAAAAAGCAATAAAATTGTACCTATGATTAAATTGCTGGTTCAGTGTTCAGCCTTTAATGGAGTCAAATATTGCTGAGGTTTTTTTCTTGTTTTAATCTTATTTTGCTCATTCTGTATCTCAGCCTTGTTTTCATAAACTTTGATAATCATGAAATATTCTGCTATATCATCCACTTCCTAAAAAATTTAATTATCAGAAATTATATTGAGCACTGAAACACAGTAGAAATGAAAAATCTATAGCAAAACACTCCAGTTAATTAGTACTGCAAAAGAGACGTATATCAGGATGCTTTTTTTTCATGTTACAACATTAACAGAATGATGAAAATAATACTAAAATTAACCTATTACTGTGGTCATTGGAGGTCCAAGACAACAGGTTCAACAGATAATCTCACTGGATTAACAGGATATCCAAAATACATTTTTTAGTTTTGTACGAACTTCTCTTCTCAGCATTATCATGGCACAGTTAATTTTCAAAGGGATTTTGAATTTAATGAGGTTCTTCAATAAGAAAGTTTATTAACATTTACACTTGGGAATTAAAAGGGCATCCCAGTCTATGAGCAGATGAATATTTTTCCTTTTCGAAGGTATTAGACAACATGTGTATGCCTTTTATTGGTGATCATTGCAGCTGCACTACAAGAAGTTCAGAAAATTTGATGTTTCTGCAAACAAGACTTACCCCACCTTATGAGGATTTACCTCCTCACTATTTCTCCCTTCTTACCACAAGGAGCTGCTGTTTCATCAGCTGTACTGAGAGACTGTGCCTACAATCCAGTGTCTTTAGCTTTACCCTTTAAACTCGTGGGATGTCAACAACAAAAGGAAAAGTACTAGATATGTGTATACGTGTTAAAGAACACACAAGCATATAATACGAGAGGTTTAAGAAAAATTACCAGATAAAATACAATCTGCCTCAGTTATTAGTTATCATGACCATTCTAGCAAGATAAAAATATTTAGCTTCTACATGTTAGAAATCAGAAGTGATAATCATTATTTTATAAAAGGCCTTCTAAATTTCTTTTCATGTCTTCATTCACATTCAGCTCTCTGAGCTTGGGAATGACCATCAAAATCCCCACTGAGGATACTGTGCAGATACAAGTGTGTATGGTAAACTCTTTAATTGATGGAACTTGTTTTTCAATTAAAAAAAACAAAAACAAAAAAACCCCCACGAACCACAATATTTTGCCCATACTTGTTCAAAAAAAGAAGTTTAATGCATGAAGCTATTAGAAAAATTCTCACCATTCTGTGAATAAAGACAGTAAAGGCAGTGTGTTGGGACCTCCTAATCTTTTGCACCTGACAGTTGTGCAGTCTGTCACAGCTGCTGTATGCCAGTCCCCGTGACCTTGGGCAGAGCTGCAGAAACTATTGCTGAGGGCAACCGGACAAGCACAATGTACGTCCTGCTTGAACATGCTACTCATACTTTGGTTACACTGCCATAGAATCACAGAATTTTTAAGGTTGGAGAAGACCTTCAAGATCATCAAGTCCAACCATCAATCAAGCACCACCACCACACTCACCACTAAGCCATTTCCTCAAGTTCCATATCCGCATGATTTTTTTGAAAACTTCCAGGGATGGTGGCATCAACTTAAGGCATCAACTCCACCATTTCCCTGGGCAGCATATTCCAATGCTTTACAACCCTCTCCATGAAGAAATTTTACGAAATATGTAATCTAAACATCCCCTTGCACAACTTGAGGCCATTTCCTCTTGTCCTGTCACTTGTTAGCTGGCAGAAAAGGCTGACCCACACCTGGCTGCACCATCCTTTCAGGTAGTTGCAGAGAGTGATATGGTCTCCTCTGAGCCTTTGTTTCTCCAGGCTAAATAACCCTAGCTCCTCCATCCATTTTTCATAAGAATTTGAAAAATAATTTCCCAATGGGAAGAAATCTAATGGAACAAGAGTTACAGGTGGAGAAATAAAAGAAGCTGCAAGATCTAGGAATAGAACTGGAAAATAGATTGCCTGTAGTCTGCTCATCAGAGAGGTGTGACTGATTTCTTGGGAGTTTGCTGCCTACAGTTCTGATTAGTGGTTCTTTACTGTACATATCAAGGTCCTACAGGCTTAAGTCACAGAATCACAGAATATTCTGATTTGGAAGGGATCCAGAAGGATCAGCAAGTCCAACTTTTAAGTGATTGACCCACAAAGGGATTGAACACACAACCTTGGTGTTTCAGGCTTGAATAGGGAATGGCCCCACATTTCAGTGTAGGTGAAACCATAGCCAAAGTCCTTAAGGATGAAATGGATGTTAAATTCAAAGATATAGCTGGATGTGAGGAGGAAAAATTAGAGATAATGGAGTTTGTTAACTTTCTGAAAAATCGCAAACAATATGAGAATCTGGGAGAAAAAGTTCCAAAGGAGACGATTCTGACAGGTACTGAGGAAGCACTTCTAGCTAAAGCTACAGCTGGAGAAGGTAATGTACCATTTCATCACAATCAAGGGCTCAGAGTCCTTACAGGTGTTTCTTGATGTGGGTCCAGCTCAAGTTAGAGACTTATTTGCTCTTGCTTGGAAAAATTCCTCGTGCATTCTCTTCATTGATGAAATAGATGCAGTAGGAAGGAGGAGAAAGGGCAAATTTGGAGGGCAAAGAGAGCATTCAATCAGTTCCTAATAAAAAGATGTNTACAACCCTCTCCATGAAGAAATTTTACGAAATATGTAATCTAAACATCCCCTTGCACAACTTGAGGCCATTTCCTCTTGTCCTGTCACTTGTTAGCTGGCAGAAAAGGCTGACCCACACCTGGCTGCACCATCCTTTCAGGTAGTTGCAGAGAGTGATATGGTCTCCTCTGAGCCTTTGTTTCTCCAGGCTAAATAACCCTAGCTCCTCCATCCATTTTTCATAAGAATTTGAAAAATAATTTCCCAATGGGAAGAAATCTAATGGAACAAGAGTTACAGGTGGAGAAATAAAAGAAGCTGCAAGATCTAGGAATAGAACTGGAAAATAGATTGCCTGTAGTCTGCTCATCAGAGAGGTGTGACTGATTTCTTGGGAGTTTGCTGCCTACAGTTCTGATTAGTGGTTCTTTACTGTACATATCAAGGTCCTACAGGCTTNATTTAATACAACCACAAATGTAGTAATTTTGGCAGGTACTAACAGGCCAGATATATTTGAGGCCAGAACACTTTGACAGGCAGATTTAAAATGAATTCTCAGATATAGAAGGATGTGCATCTATTTTCGAAGTTCACCTTAGGCCTCTGAAATTAGACATTATTCCAAGTAAATATAACCTAGTAAGAAAATTCACATCACTTACATCTGGCTTTTCTGGTGCTGATACTGCCCTGTAAATGCTGAGATAAACAATTGTGTTGTCTGCAATTAGAAGTGGAAGAAAATGACATACAAAGGTTTTAATAATGGTTAGAAATTTCTGGTGACAGATTTCTGACAGACCCAAAGTAAGAACTTCTCATGCTCTAACTGATCCTTTTTCCCTCCTAAGAATTTTCTTTGTAGTTAGATGGTACATTTTTTTTAGATATGGCTAATGTTTCGTTTGTGTGTTTGGGAGTTTAAATTAGGTCTTTTTTGTTGTTCTGGGAAGTTATGTGCTGCCCTTCAGCTTCTCAACATCCCTTCAGTAATTTTGGCTAAGAAAAGAGTGGTTGCATTTAGGAATAATACAGCTTTCCCTTCTTTCCTAGGATTTTTACTGCTCAATACCAATGACTTATCACAATATGTTGCATAATCTTTGCATACAACCTTAGAGAATCACGGAATCACAGAATGGTTATAGTTGGAAGAGGCCTTAAAATCTCTTAGTTCCAAGCCTCCTAACATGGGCAGAAAACCTTCTCCCATTTTAAAACAACATATATGTTCAGCAGTCCAGAAAGCATTCATGGGTAAAAAATGGCTGAAAAGATTGTATAAACAATTCAAGGAATAAGCATAGAAAGGGCAGGACACACAGAGAATGAGAGGAAGTTAGGCATAGGAAAAAAGAAAAAAAAAAAAAAGCACACTACTTGAGCTGAATATTTAAGGAAGGCCTGGAGGAAAATAATCAGGATGTCAGCACACCAGCCACATTTTTCTGCCTTCAAAAACTCAGTTTAGAGTCAATTTCGTGATCTTTAAAATCTTTGTAACATTCTTCCCTGTGGACTGTACCCTNTTTCGTTTGTGTGTTTGGGAGTTTAAATTAGGTCTTTTTTGTTGTTCTGGGAAGTTATGTGCTGCCCTTCAGCTTCTCAACATCCCTTCAGTAATTTTGGCTAAGAAAAGAGTGGTTGCATTTAGGAATAATACAGCTTTCCCTTCTTTCCTAGGATTTTTACTGCTCAATACCAATGACTTATCACAATATGTTGCATAATCTTTGCATACAACCTTAGAGAATCACGGAATCACAGAATGGTTATAGTTGGAAGAGGCCTTAAAATCTCTTAGTTCCAAGCCTCCTAACATGGGCAGAAAACCTTCTCCCATTTTAAAACAACATATATGTTCAGCAGTCCAGAAAGCATTCATGGGTAAAAAATGGCTGAAAAGATTGTATAAACAATTCAAGGAATAAGCATAGAAAGGGCAGGACACACAGAGAATGAGAGGAAGTTAGGCATAGGAAAAAAGAAAAAAAAAAAAAAGCACACTACTTGAGCTGAATATTTAAGGAAGGCCTGGAGGAAAATAATCAGGATGTCAGCACACCAGCCACATTTTTCTGCCTTCAAAAACTCAGTTTAGAGTCAATTTCGTGATCTTTAAAATCTTTGTAACATTCTTCCCTGTGGACTGTACCCTGTCTCTCTGAGGACAGTTGTTTGGGTTTTTTTCCCATAATCCAAACCACTTTCCCTCTACCTTATTTAGTCTGATAGGTTTTTCTTTGCAGTGATCCAGTTTTGCTTTTCTCTCTCTCCTAGCTTTGTGCTTTGACTCTAATAACTTCCCTTTTGGCATGTGGCAGTCAAACACACTTCTGCTCTCTCTAAGAGGACTTGTCATATTAATTTAAGCTTTACCTTGACAAACACGTAAATACAAGCTTAATTTTAGGTTTGAACTTAAATGAGATAAAACACATTTACTGACTTGCTTAAAGTGGCATCTCAGTTTCATAATTCTAACCTCAGGTTCTTTAAAGGTGTGCACATAGCGATTAATATAAGTTATTAATCATGCTAAAATTTTATTTGCACAAAAAAGCAGTAGTTCTGTAAAATGTAATCAGCTGAAAATTGCCAGTCTCTGGCAGAATACCTCTGTTTGAAAATGACTGTGTGGTATTTCTGTGTGTGTGCGTGCTCTCACTGTCTAAAAGCAAATTGTTACACTGCATTGGGCGTTACAATTTATGTTCTTTTCGAAAAGGAACCAAAAGAATCCTGAATATATTTACATAGAAAAATATTTATTGAACCTTTCCTTGTGCTACCACCACCATGCAATGTTTCCATTAAGAAAAGCAGACCATGGAAAATAAAAGATAATTTTAGCAGCAGTTCACATTGTGTGCTACTTCGGCTCCCATTATGCAGTGTATATGCATTCCTTAATATGTTTTCAGATGCCTTCCTTCCCACTTCAAGCCTTTTGCTATCAAAATTTATGCATGAACTTCGATAAATATAATAATTTGGGGCTCTGGTCCAGAGTCTGAGCATCATTCCATTGGTTTAAATCTAGAATAGCTATTATTTTCAGTAGGACTTGTGTGTATTTATACCAGTGTCAGGAAATTTTGGTAAGGTGTTTCCTAAGAGGAACAACTATTTTTATTCTCTTCTGAAATGGGTTTTTTGCTTGTCTCTTTAACAGTAAGGACTCCAAAAAGCAATAAATGAAGAAGAAGCTATTAGTCAAGGCTGTTAACAAAGAAGGGAATTTAGAAAACACATATAGTCTTAAAGTTCAGTAGTTTGGACTTGTTTGATTTTTTTTTTTTTTACTATGAAATGAAATATCAGGAACCTTGCCATACTATAAAAAGAGTCTCTGGGCAACTTCAATTTTCACTTATTTTTTCCCTGAAAACTTTCCAAAGCTAGTCACAGACTTCAATACCCTCCACCTGACATCTGAGATTGCCAGTCAACTAAGGATTACCTTCACTAACAGTTTATTAATTTCTGTCAGTTCTGGTAGTATCAATTGAATTTTCCAGTATATTTTTAAGAACTAAAAAACCTCCAAACCTCACCACTCCAAAAAAAAACCATGCTGAGAACTCCATTGTGACAGAAATCTTTGTCGAGCTCTGTGGAAAAATAATTTACAGGGATAATATCACCTTCTTTCAGAGTCTTAAGAACATTGTGAGCTCTTGCACTAATGCCCCTAGCATGAAAACCTCACTATTTAGCAACAGATTAGAACAGTCAGTGTTGCACACTGATTTCCCTATTGTCTAATAACCTTTATATTTTCACTAACATAAGAAAGTAAAACTATGGAAAATTTAATTTCACTTAATTTTGTATTAGGAAGAGGGAAGAAGTGACCTTTGACAGAAATAGTAGAAATGCAAGTACCTGCAGTGATCATTCTGACAAGAAACACAAGCTAGGAAGTAGGAGAAACTCACTCCAAAGACATATCTTCAAAAATGTGGCCTAAGGGCTTGTTTTCACTGATTCTCTTCCTATGTTAAAAAGAAAAAAACCCAAATCCCAAACCCTCATATTGTAAAAAGGTCCCACTTTTTTATGTTTGATGTGAATTTTTTCTATTCCCTAAATACACATGAGTTACCTCATTCTAAAAGCATTCACAGAATTATAGGGGAAAACCTGTATAAAATCAGTGACATAAAACTACCAAAAATTAAGCTATTCATTAGAAATTGAATCTTCTTACAATTTCAACTCCCCCCAACTCAGATCAACTCCTCCTGAACAGTCTATTAAGAAATTGTGGCAAGATATTTTTACATGGTGAAATGCCCTTCTACTGCCTGTACATTCCCACTTTAGTCATTGTGAAGAAGAAATGAATGAAGCAGAACAGGTTATGGCAGCCCTCTGAAAGATGGGAGACAGAGTTCTAACTTTTTTTTCCTGATCTCAGTTTTTTGCATTTACTATATAAAAAAATAAATATATATATTTCCTTCAGTCCCTTAGAAAAGCTTGAAATATTCTGGATGTAACCGATAGAGCCTTCTGATCCATACAATCACTGGTCGGTTTCAGTGAAAAGATAACAAAACCCTCTCAGATTCCATGCTGTATTTCTTTGGTTTCTCAAACTTACAGTAATCATCATGGCTTGATCTGACGTGTTTTAAAAAACGTGCTGGGTTGTGAAGGTATTGTGTAAAGTATTATCTGGTGGTACTTCAAGTGTGATTTGAGATCACCACAGAGCTCATGCCAGAGGCCTGCACTGAATACCATTGATTTGTATTTGGGCTGTTCTTTTCTGCTATTTATCTTTTTAGCAGAGGGTGACCTGATAGCTTTCTGTTAAACAAGTGCATAGGGAGATGGTTTCCAGCTACAGGAAGTTCTTTATCTGGTACAGAGTGATATGAGAAGATTTCAAGTTAAATATTAAGAGCTATAAATGAAGACACTGCTTTTTAGTATGGGTTTTGATGTTTGGGGGTTTTTCACCTATAAGAGTTCATCTGATAAAAGTCTTCTAGTACAATAAAAGTCTTCTATTACAATAGATTTAGAACAGCAAATCTGGGGTTTCACCTAGCTGTGAATGCTTAAAGAATAGAATCACATTTTCATGTGAAATATTCCATTTGAAAAAAAAGTCAAATTCTTGAAAAATAAGTGCTGTGTTTGTTTGCTTGTTTTATTAAAACCAGATATAGGAAAAACAGCCATATGTTGAATCCAGGCTAGAACTGCCAGCCAGGGATAAAGGCAGATTTTGATGCTGTAATTTACAAGTGTCCTATGTAAACATACAAGTCAACAAAGTAAGAACTGGTTGTGGTTGTCATTTAACTTTGAAACTTAGTCTTTCACCCAAACCTGAATAAGTTGCTTGGAGACACAGAAGTTAAGATTTAGGATTCTCAATAAAATTAATTACATAATGCACACACTGTTCATGCAATTATAGTCTCACAGTCAAGGGAACCTAACATTAGGCACAAATATAGAATTATGACTTAAACTGAACCTCTCTCTCTTAAATCTTTCCTCCTAAATACCTCCCCGATCATCCATTTAATTGAGATCTACAGAGAATATTGTGAATATCAAACTCTTAAAGGTCATTGTGACCTACGAAAAACAAGTGCACATTTCTCTAGTGGATGAGTAAACACTGATAAAGTTTAGGCCAGCGACAGTGAAATAACCAAGGAAAGCAATACACTGCAGTCCCAACAGAGACAGACGCTGTCTGCTACACCCTTATCTGCATTTACTAATGATTAAGTGTTGATCCTGACTTTTTTCCCTTCACCAGCTTCTTTTATAACTCACACTAAATTATACAGGATATGAGGCAGACTATTCAAGGCACAAGTTTATTATCAGTTTATTCTGTCTCATTAGCCAAAACCTTCATTGTAATACACAGGGGAATTCATTATGCCTCTACTGGAGTTTAACTCATAGATAAAATATTCAGAATAATCTCTTCAGCTTGAAATAGACTGTTTTGCTTTCCCTAAACAGCTCAGTTTTATTTCCAGGTCAGTATAATTAAGAATAGCTTCAGCTATAGGTAAATCTATTATTTCAATTTTCAGAAACATTTTCCAGGCTACACAAAAAAAAAACCCTAACCAACCAACAAACCCTCCTCCCCAAAAAAACCCAAAAAAACCACACAAAAAACCCCCACAAACACCCCTGCACCCCCTCACCCCCCCTGTAAGTAAAAGGTAAAACTAAATAAATAATCATGGAACCATCATCTTGCTTTTAATTTTTTTCATCTCTAAAATCTATAAATAGGACAGGAAAATTCAAGAAAGGGTTATATAGACATGATCCACTATCTAAGAATTGATAGCTTTCCTGCATCCTTAGCTCAGGAAAGCCTGTTCTTAAATGAAACACTCTGCTACCATTTCTAGAGGCATAAAATACAATTTCTGCACCAACATATTTTACAAGATACCTTCATTGCTAGTAGCACCATATCCCAATGAGCAACAACATTAAGTCTACTTACATAAAACCACTTAAGAACACTGATAAGTTTGCAAGTATATTTATAATATTTTTAAATGCTTACTTAACACTAATGAATTCAAGCTACTACTGAAGCATCATTTTGAGGCTTTATATATTGAATTCAGCATTTAGTATGCACACCCATACAACACTGCACAAGACAGAAATTTTTGATTAGAAGCTATAAAAATCTAGATTCTATCTGCTATGAAGTCCTAGTAATTCATAACTTTGAAGCAGCAACAATATGTAGAAAGCAGCAAAATTAATCAGGAGAGCCAGAGTTTTGGGGAAAAGTGTCTATTATTTCTAATGAACTCTCTTTGCCAGTTCAGAGATTCCAGTGCAATTGCTTTTCTGTGCAGACATAATACATTTTATGGTGTAATACTTTCTAGACAATTATGGCCACTCAACTGCTTAAATCAATAAAGTACACCTAAAGAGTCACTTTTGTTTCACTAGGGCAAAATAAATTCCCTTGTGTGTTTTAAACATCTTTTTTTGACAGGTAGATAATCTCTAATAAGGTAAAACATTTTCTTATTTTGTATGAATATGTAAGTTAAACCTGAAAATATATATTTTTATAAACAATAAAATACATGTGGGTTTTTTTAATTTTGTTTCATTTTTTGTTTTCGGGTGGTTTTCATTGTTATTGGTTTTCTGGTTTTGTCTTGGTTTTTGGGTTATTTTTTTATCTAGATTTGCTTTGATCTTGAAAAATATCAAAATGCCAGTAGAGATTGGAAAGACAACTTATTGCTAGCTAGAATTAGGACTAAATGAAAGGCCAAGTATTTCTAGCCTAGTGTTTAAATATCAACCAGACATCCAAACAAAAACTATAGCTACAAATATCTAAAGCCACTTTTGTGTTTCATACACCTGACTGATGCTTGCCTCGGGGATATTTGCTGATTCTTACAGGTTATACATGATTGATACCTCATGAATGAATAGAGGAGCTACTGCTCCTGATAAAATTTGGTTCCTAAACAGAAAGGATACACACAAAAACTGTGGAGTGAGCAAAAAAATGCCTTAATTTAGTGTAGCAAAGGCAGCCCTAGAAATTTCCTGGTGTTCTAATAAGAGATATTGCACATTAGGAGGGATCACTGTAGTAACTGTCAAATAAATCTTTCATGCAACAAGTTGAAAGGTGAAAGATTATCACTACAGAATATTGTTAAGAAACACAAACTACAACAACAAAAAACCAAACGTATTTGTACTGCTACACTGAAAATGGAAATCATGGGTTGATCAACATTTTTTTTTTACCAAGCACTCTAATGGAAAAATTCTTCATGTCAGTAAACAAACACACAACTTTTTTGACCCCTTAAAATAAGAGGTTAGGTTTGCCATATCTACAATTAATTTACAAACCAAACAGTTACAGGTGAGCCCTCACATCATGCAACTATAAAGCGAAATTCAATAATTTTGTCTTGAATGAGCTTACTTTCCCTGAAATACTTGATTTCTCAGGAGTCATTAAAATTTCCTCCTACATCTCTTGGGGGCTAACTCTGGGTAACACCCTATCCCATTAATATCTATGAATAATATCAGTATGCTCCATTAGTATAGTAATATATAATATACATTCACCAGTTTCACTTTAGAAGTTTCATATTATACAGGTCTTTTTTTCTCAGGCCAGAAATTACCTCCAAGCTACTGGGAATAACTGCTGTTCTCTATCCAATATTGTTGTAAAAGGCCTTTGAGCTCCTTTACAGAAACAAGTGGCTGTTGAATGATAGCCTCCAAGTCACAGAAAAGGGAACATACATCTGCCTAAACCAGTAGCTCAGCAGCTGCTGAAGTAATCGTTGGCTGTTGTTTTGAGGCAGGTGTAGTAATATATTTAATGGAGAAAAGTACAATTACAGTAGCTTCAAAATACAGGTAGAGGAAAGAGGAAGGTTTATGTGTTCAAACATACATAGTTTCAGCCAAACTCAAGTAAAAGGAGTTTAACTACTGAATTTTAACAATCCAATTATTTCAAACTGCACACTCTGAAGTAGGTAAGGGCATCCATTTGTGTAAGAAATCTACTGCTACCTTACAGATAGCAGATAAAAATATGAGTTGTAACTTCTAGATCAAAGAATGTTTTTTTGTGGTTCTTCATTGTAGACTCAGATATTTGCAGTTTAGCAGAATTATTTTGTAGGATTCTAGATCTCATGGTGGGTTTCTGCTGAAATTTTGCCTCAAGATATATTGATATGGCAATAATAATATTCTCCTAAATCTGTCTGATGTTAGTTGTGACAGATAACAGATGTTAATTTCTCATTTTTAAATAATGAGAGTAAACAGTTTTTAATCCTAGATGTAGGAGGTTTCAAAAACAGTTCTCTTGGAATGACTTTGAAAATCTGGAATGTCTAATAACCCAGAATTATAAAATCACTAAGAACGGAAATTCTAATTTGAAATACTCAATGCATTTCCAAAGTTCGTGTTACACTAGGGAGAATTCTTTGCCTTTTTTGAATGTGGGAAAAATGACAATTTCTTCCCTTCACTAATGTTCAAGTGCTTCATCGAGAATCTTGTGAAAATCACCAACAAAACATTATTAGTATATGCATGAGAAAGAAAGCGGATGAAAAAGTGGAGGAGTACCATACAAGACTAAGAACAGACAAGCCCTTGGTTGTCTCTCACCTTTGAAGCTGCTGTCCCCTTGGATCAGCGCAGTGACCTTGCTTTGCACCTCTCACACTGCAGGCCAAGTCCATTTTCCTAGGCTGTGAATAACTGGTGTGGGAAGAAGTCAAACTCAAACTTTCTTTCAAGAAGAAAAATTCCCCTTAAACTGAGGCCCTCACCACAAACAATTTTTATTTCAATTATTGACATCATTAGAAATTATTGTGCAAAACTAGTCATGATAACCAACATAAACTATGTTCATAGTCTTAGGGCAGGGTGACTTAATGTTACAGTATTTGGATCTCCAATGTCTTTTGAGAAAACAACATAAACTCCATCTTTCATGAGCCACTGAATGACCTAGGGACTCATTATAATCCCAATGGAAATGGTTTGAATCATAAAAATACTGAGATACTGGCCTGTCTTCTCTGAGAGCTGTCTCCTGTTCAGCCCTGGCCACAGCATGACCGAAGAGTATGAGTGGTGGGCTGAGGAAGGAAGCTTGAAGGTAAAACAGCACGCCATTTGATTTTTGTTAGTTTAAAGGAAGAAAAACTTTAGTTACAATTATGTTTAGCCCCCTATATTATGACCTTTCCACAAAATTTTATTTTTTTCTACCTCTCACTGCTTTAAAAGAGGGGGAGGATCAGAAGTGTATATATATATATATACACACACACATATATTTTTTCATATATATGTGAATATGTTTGAGTATATTCTATATATATACATTCACACACACACACCCCATCTATGTAAGTATAAAATAGTTGCTACTCACAAAAAGCATTTATCCATAGGCAGTTGTAGACGTACTAAACTAGAGGAAGTTGACACTGCATTCAGACAGTATGTACAGAAAGAAATTAGATGAACAGGGATGCCTCATAATGAAATCTGCTTTGTTGATAAGAGAACAATCTATCTGCTGATTTCTGCTTGCTTCCTGTTGTTGCAGAAATGTACTGTGTAGAGAGATAGCAATGCAACAGTCATTTCAAAATTGAAATTGAAGATGCAGTCATCATGAAAAGAGGAATTGATTTGAAAACCCTATAAATGCCTCCTTCACCTCCCATTTGGATTTAAACCAGAAAAACTCTTCATGTGGAGTTACAGAAGGCATGTGTCATCTGGGATTTATAATTTTGACACAAAATTCTATAAATATGCATTTAAAAACATAAAAAGGAAGCTTATATTTAAGATTTATGTTTATATTTTGTGGCTGGATAGCAACTACACCTGGAAAATCACTAGTTTACTTTTTGGAAAATAGATGTGAGAAGGAAGTGTTTTTAATGTTGACATCACGCAAGTCTCTGATATTTTGCAGATTTATTGAATCCCATGGAGGAAAAAACAAACAAACAAATGAGGTAAATATTTTTCCACTTTCAGCACCAAAAGAAGAAAAAATCCACCAAAAATGTCTTGCAACTCTCCAGAATGTGTGGTTGCTTAAAATATAGTATAATAGAAGTACATAAAATTATAAGATGTGCAGCACTATTTGCAAACATTTGTATAACTTCCTGTTTAAGAGGTTAATATGTACTTGCAATAAGTTTTGTAATCCTTTTGAATAGTTACAGTATGCCACATTTGCTAAATGTCACCCTATACAAGCATTATTCTTCATGAGAGAATGGAAGAAATAGATCTAAATAAATTTTACTCTACAATTAAAGCAAATGTACATAAGCAAGAACCAAAGAGTAAATCACTTCCTTTCCTGCAGCATTTGTTTAAAGAACATTTCTTCTTTAACATGTCAAAGAAACCTCTAGACATAACCATATGAAAGTATGCCAGTATATGAAAAAAAATGACAAATGGACAGAAAGTAAGGAGAGAGGGAGGGAGTGAGGATGGAAGGAAAGAATGAAAGAGGGAGTAATTTAGGAAATCAGCTACCAAAAAGCAGAATTACATACACATTGAATCCTTAGGGGAAATTTTGAGTTTGTTAAATTGACACAGTCATTCTTAAAAGAAGGTAGCATTTATTCACAAAGGAATGATATTTTTTGCCTCCTACTGCAATAGTGAGTCTCCTCATATCAATAATTTCACTTTTATCTTCTTTGAATAAGAAAACTATCAACAAGATTAAGATTGTATGTCAATATTTTTGGCTATACTTGGACATTCTGAGACTTTTTTTGCCTTTATACATCCAGATTTCCAATGCAGTAACATACAGCTTTAGTAGTAGTCTCACACTTCAATTATTTTTTTAAATCATCAAGATGGCAGGACTTATTTTTGTGTCTTTAGATCTCTTTGAAGCCTTTGATATACAAGATGTCTGAAGATACAGACATGAGAGACAAAGAATAACTTACTGCATTCTTATCTTTCCTCTGAGTGAAATGAAGACTAGAATTATGCATCATGTGTTCCTGGTCTCAGTCATATAAAAAATTGAAGTGTTTTACTTTGCTCCTATTCTGGTGAGCATATAAAAGCCCACATACAAATGTTTGAGATACTGTGAAAAACTGACATCTTAAGAATATATCTGAGAAAGTGTAGCCTTTTTGGTCTATATATTTAGATGCAGACAGTATAACCACTCATGTTGGTAAGACTAGATTCATTCTCTGCTTTCCCTACACACATATGCATACAGAGATATTTTTTCCCATAAAAATAGTGACCTGAAATCCCTCAAAACACTAAAACTAGGAATCAACTTTCATATTTTCACTTTCTTTCAGAGAAGCCCTAGCAAATGGGAAGAATGGCTGGAAGGTGCTTGCTCACTCACTGAAAATGGTTTAAAAGCTACTGTGGAGTACTGGAAAAATAGATTCTCATCTGAAGGAACAGGTACAGCAGTAGTGAGCAAGGTTTATGTTACCAGCATCATTAGACCACCAACTATTTCGTACACACGGCTTCAAGCTACTGTTGAGAAATATGGTTCCCATGCTCCAGGAATGATTTATTGCATTACACATGCATTACTTAGAGCTGTCTCTATCCACCTACACAAAATATTCAATCACTTTCTGCTTGAGCTTCCTTCTTATTCAATTATTAGAATCAATTCTGACAGTTACTCAAACAAAGAGATATCTACTTATAAATATTCATCTGCTAATTTTTGGTTTCAAGAACCTACATGATCACAAAAGGACTAAAGTGATCTTCCAAACCATTTATGTTTTCTATGTAATATTAATTATTATATATATCCTGCTACATAAACCTGATCATCCTGGAATTTTTGCTCATTGCAGTACAACAACTCTTCTGAAATAACAAGTCCCTGAAATAAACATACTATAGCATAAGTACAGTACTCAAGAATTAGCAGTCCATCTCATTTGACTGAACTGATCCCCATCCCAGAGCGATTTCTGAACTATGAATCTGTGCTGTCTTACAGATAGGACTTCCTGCACGCATCAGTATTTTGTTATGCATAATCAGACAATATTTCTGTGTAGCTTGAGTAGCTGTCCTCTCAGCTAGGTCCCTCTCTAATCTCCCAGCTTCCACACATCTCTACCATTGAAAACAATACTAATCTTTGTCATGCCATTTTTTGTCTTCACTCCATCCTTTATACTTGACTTTCAACCCTCTTGACCTAGTGCAAATCTCATGGAAAATGTAACTTGTTTAATCATCCTTGGCTAAGAATAGATGATAGTAAATTATTTCTTCTTTCATCTGGACGATAAACTCTATCTTTTGTACTTTAAAATGGATTAGATCATGAGACAAAGAAAAGGCAAATTTCAAATAAAAATTATTGTGTTCAATAAATAACTGCCTGAAATAAACCCCAAATAATCCTCACTGAATTAAAGATATACAAAGTTGCCATGGGACAACCATTTAATTATTATGACTTAACCAATTATGCAGGCAAATGTAGTGTCCAGGTTTTTTATTTTTTTTTTTTTTGCAATGTCACACTATAAAATATCTTTTAATATGAGTGAATGGGATTTTTTTCATGTTTTTTTGGAGGTTTTTTTAGTTGTGTTTTTTTGCTTTGTTTTGTTTTGTTTTTTGGGGTTTTTTTCCCCCGAATGAAATTCTTTTCCTGACAGGTCAGTTCATGGCTACTGCCATTTCATAACATCTGTCATAATTGCATAACTTAAGCAAATAAATAAATTCCAAACCAATCAATGCCAGTGTGATAGGATAGGGTTAAAATGATTTCTAAAAGGCACCTAGCTTCGCTGTAACCAAAATGTAACTTCATGCTATTGTTTTAACCAAACCAAGTATAACCTGCCTAAGTAATAAATCGGGGGGGAGGAGGGAATGGTGTGATTTCTGAAACTAGATGTTCTTAGCAAAATGTTCTGTACCTATATCACCATCCGTGTTTATATCATAATCACATCGTAAATTGCCTCATGATTATTGCAAGCGTGATTATTATTTTAAATACGAATCAATTGTTTCAATTTCAAGCTTGGATGAAATCAATAGAACAATGGGGTTTAATGATTAACATACATTCTTACGTAAGTGAAGAATATAAAACTGAATCTTTCCTGAATCTCTGGTGAAATCGGATTTGTGGTGTCTTGGATCCCCCAATTTCCAGAGCTCTCCAAATAAAGCACCGGCACATACTCTCTGGGACTATGTGTTTCTTTCCTGCGCTAATAAGTGTATACAGGGTAAGAGCAGACTGATTTGTATCAGTACAATGTCACAGTCCCAAGTTTCCTTCACAATGAGATAAATGAGTGAGAATTTGATGCACATTGGACAGTAAAACTGCAACAGTGATTCAGCAAGGGACATTAAGAACATTAATGAACAAACATAACAGTCTGAGAATGAAACACTTAACAATGCAGAACAGTTCTCTGTAAAAATAAAACCAGGAAACCGTAACAGTTTAAAATAAAGGCATTCCCAAAAGGCACATGCAATGCAACTGAAAGCAGAAATTCTTCAAATAGAGTTGTCAATTTAGAGTAAAACTGAGTCCTGCACAAAGAAACTAGCAAGACCATATTGTTAATTGAAGTCAAAGTTGTGAATTAGTCTTAAAACAAACATTTGATGGTGTCAGATTCCATGGATTATACATTAAATTAGTCTAGTTGTAGACGAAAGAGATGTTGCATTCATCCTCTCATGGCTGGAAAAGTTTCTCATAGTGGAAGTATTTTCTGAACCAAATGAGTTTCATCAGCAATTGTCACCCATTTTTTGGTTGATCCTGTTCCCAAAATTTCCTTCAATACCAGCAAGTTAGTTTGGCATTGTGTCCCCTACAGAAGATTTAAAGGTGACTGTGTCTGCCTGCACTCTGAGGCCCTATTGTGACTGCTGTGAGCAGCAGACATTCATCACTTTTAAGTGCTAAACCAGACGGCAGATGGTAAATGCCTGACTGCTATTTTTCAGCACGCTATGCCATGTATGACTATCTGAAGGACTTCCACATTAAGGAATAGTCATAACAATTTCTGGAAGTGTTTAAAATAGCTAAAAGCTTTGTCATTGAAGCACTGCTGGTCTAGAATAAACCTTTTTCTTCAAAGAACCTCTGGAGGATACTTGTTTGTACACCTCTTTTCAGATAATCAGAAGTACACTCTTTTGGATGCTTCAATACTCACTGGGCTTATTCAGAATCTATGCAGTATGTGATACTCCAGGCCCAATTGGAAGAATACTGCTAAAGCCAATTGCTTTTCTTTGAAGTAAAAATGAGAGCTATGTTTCCCACGTCTTTATATAAAATGAATTATTACTTTACTTAAAAGGAGAAAAAATGTGATTCTGTAACACAACCTGAGCCATTAAATAAACAATTTGGGGAGTTCCTAATGCTTCCCTTAATTCTTGCCTTCTTTTTTTTTAACTTCATCCTTTTTTTTTACTTTTATAAAGCTCAAACATAATCTGTCAAAAATAAATTGGTAGAGGTCTTAGATTAATAGTGGTTAAAGAGGTATATAGGCAATTAACTTTCTGTAATTAGCCTTGTTGTTAACTAGAAACACTTAAAAATTGAAAAAAAAACCAAACAAACAAATTTTAGAGCAATATCTGATGAAGGCTACCACAAGAGGGAGAAGAGAGATAAATTGATTCTTTCCACCAGTTGCTCTTTCACATCATTTTCTAATTGATTCTTTCCACTAGTTGCTCCTTCATGCCATTTTTAAAGTGGCAGAAGGATCTTGGCCTAGGAGTACTGCCATCTAACAGATGGCTGTAAGTGCTGCTAGTCAGGAGAAATCAAAATGTGCATCAGTTTTGAGGATTGGGATTATAGTCTTATCCAAGGGCTATCAAAGCAAAAGCCTGAGCCAGATTTTCTTCTCAACTATAAAAGTGTAAAGGTATGCAAATTAAAATATTAATTCCTTTTTTATGGCCTTAATATCAGAGAATGGAAACTTTTGGTCTTATAAAGGACCATCACGATTAAATCCTGTTTTAGATTTTTTTTAGATCTAAATCTTTAGAGGTTGCTTCTCAAATCTGATTTTGTTAGTCAGTCTTACAAGACCGACTGTGCACTTGATCCTGACTTCTGTGAGTAGATCTACATTGACGTTTAACTTGGAGCCTGGTACTCTATTCAGGCTCAAAAATCCTACATTTTCCACACAACCTGTACAGTGCCTCACTTTTCCTTCTCAGGTCGTAATGCTATTAGGAAAACAGAAGGAAAATAAATGGATTGACAGTAACTCAAACACTTTCCTACAAGCAATCCGGATACACCCCATGTAATAGTTACTTTGAGTACAGCTAATGAAAGAGAAAGAGTCCCTACGAACACAGGGTTTGGGTTTTATTTATCTGCTCTGACCATTTCTGGTGTTGGCCAAGTACACTGTATTTTACTGTATGTTATACCAGTAAGATTGGGTTTGGATATTTTATGTTCTTTTCCTTTAAAGCCTCTACAAGAGCAACATATTAAAGCAACATATTTTATTTGCTATTGTAATACCTAAAAATCATCTGTCACACTTATCTAGTATTTCATTGGTAAGAGAGCTTGAACAATGAACAAAAAATCCTAAACCCCCCGCATCTTAGGAGACTTTACACATTTTTTGCATAGACAACTTAGAAAATTATGTATAGATAAGACTAGAATCGTTACATGAGAGTCAATTAATCTTATAAAGCAGGGGCAATATATAGATCCTGATCTCAAGACTTCTTCACCTTCTCAAATCTGTAGAGAAGAGCAATTTTTCTTCTGAAGGAGTTCTTCCAAACACCTTATTTTTGTAATAATTTAGATTTTGTAATAATATTAGGTGCTTTATGAGCACCTTTAAATGTCAGGAAAAAGAAAAGAATCAGGTAAAACTACTTTAAAATAGTGGTTCTTTGAAATACACAATTTGTTTTCTTTTTATCTTAAAATGTGAACAACTATTCCCATTTAGCTTTAAAAATTCCTGCGGCATTATTACTAAAACTTCGCATTATCTTCTAATCAAAACCAGGGGAAAAAAATCCAGCGCAAGCAGATGTGAGTTATATCTAGGAAAACTGAGCTAGAGGTCAGATCAAACAACTTAGACACCCGTAAGTAATGCTGGAGGAAGAAAAGAGTTTGAAAGAAAACCATAACCAATATTTATAGCTTGGACAGGTGCATACATCTTCTGTCAACTGCCTCCAGCCTGGGCCCAGCTGACTGCTGTCACTCTTACATCAGGAGCTATTTATTGCTCTTGGTGGTTTTGCTAGTTATGGGTCTCATATTAAGTCAAAATGATTTAACTTAGCAAAGATCTGAGGCTTGCTTTGTTTAAGCTAGTATTTTCTAGTTTGTCAAAATAAATTAGAAATTCTTTTTGGAGAGGGTAGAAAGTTGGCTAAAGAATGTCACACTCTTTGATCTTTGTATTGGTTGTGATCTGCAAATAATCTGTATGAAGGATACTGTTCTTTGTACATTAATACAGCTCTTTGTACTTTGCACTTACAATTTCTTCATTTACATTTAGCTAAGCAACTTGGACTGGTGCCTTAGTGTTATTTACCTATGGCTGAACTTTTCCAAAATGTATAGAGGCAGTTTATATAGCTTTTTTTCATGAAATTTCACCACCACTAAGTACAGTATGAACTAAAAATGTCTGACACTGTAAAATTCTGAGCTATCTGCATTTACTCAGGCTCCAGAACTGAGTCACAATAACTGAAAATGTTGGTTCCAGCATCAAGGTTTCAAAGTAAAACCTGATTCTGCTGATGGGACTCATTACCCCTTCATATTGCCTTTGGTGCTCTTAAGGATATTAGCTGCTACACTGAGAGGGAGCATCTGAGAAAAGATGTAAATCTGCCTCTGTTACCTCTAAAGGGCAATAACATTTGCCTACAACTCTGACAGAAGAGACATGTTGACTCTTCTTGTAGTAGAGAAGCTACTAAACTTTATTTAAAGAATTTTAAGTCAAAGATCTAATCCTGCAGGATATTTTAATCCTAAATTTTGATCACTTTATGTCGAATATACATAAAGAACATTTTTAAGTTTAAAAAATTCAAAGGAAAATCACAATGAAGTATGCTATCTACTTTTCTCACTGTTTTTGACAGTAATTTACTGGCAATATTTACAATGAGGGACAAAAAATTAAATTTAGTTAGGATCTTAACAGTAATTTATTGCTTCACTAATATTAATGGAGCATTCCCCACCAATTTAGAGGAAAAAACTGTCTCATTATGATAACATATTGACAAATCCTCCAATTTTAAATTTAAATCAGCATTTCATATGCATACTATTATTTGTTTATATGAGCACAGTAATAAAAACTTCTTTAATATTAATAGGTAATGTATGTAGACATGTAATCAATATTCTCTTTTAAGTCTATATTTCCCATGTTAAGCTTGAGGAATTGTTGAGAATTGCAAAGGGATTTCAATTTCCATACTGTTTCTAATTATCAAAGATAACTTTATATATGTTTAAACTATGAAAATAACACTTTTTCCCCCAATTGACTATTGATATAGGGAACCAGGCAGACAAATAACTATGTAAGATGTCTTCAAATATAACCTCTGGGTTGTAGAAACAATGAAATGTAAATGCAGTTATATTTAATTAACACTATTATACTATCGTTATTCTGAAGTATGGACTATATCAGGGCAGAGTAATTGTTGTGCTTATCTTACCATGAAATTGCTGACAAAGCAAAAGTACATTTATGATTCCACCAGAGATTTTAATTTAATTAACTCTGTGGTGAATGGGATACCGTGTACTTTCACTTGAATTTCCAGTGAAGTTTCCATTGCTTCTCCTCTCTCCACCCCCCACATCTTAAAAAGAATTTCAGACTTGTGAACTCTATTTTTTTATCAGTGCTCTTCTGAAAGGTACAGAACAACTCTGTGTCTGATTTGGATTCAGAATCAAAACACTTAAGTCTGACCAGGATAATTGGTCAACACTGTATTCAATTCCTGGCATACCCACTGACCCTTTCAAAGGGGAATGGCAAAGCAAAAGCCAACTCGAAAACTGTGTTACCTGATCATGCCATTTAGTTAAATCAAACATAATAATGGATTAATAAAAATCAAACTCATGTCTCTTGCTTTTGACCACCTCTACTTTTTATTCACTACTTAAAATACAAGCAGATAAGATATGACCTCATTACTATTGTCAATAATAAACACCTCTTTTTACTAATGACAGTTTTTACCTATAAATTAAATTTACCATTCCTTTCATGGTATTTTAATTCATATGCCCAAAACTACAAGCCATTTTTGTTGTAATCTTTACAGAAGATATGCCTTTGGAAAAAGTTTGCAATGGAATCAGTTTATGAAGAGGCATTTATGAAGAGGTTGTAGAGGTAGGGGTTTTCTAAATTTGGACTTTTTCTTCATGCTCACAAGCTTCCGAAAACCAAACATGCAAAACCAAAAATTGAATGAAAGAATATGGATAGTCAAAAAATATCTGAGAACTATTTCAAGCTGTCAGCAGCATTTTAAATATGTTTATAATTCATATGCTACGTGATGATCATATAAAACAACCTATTCACAATATTTGCTGCCTTTTATATCCACCCATATACTTTATGTGTAGGGGTGTTCAGAAGAAAAGGGGCTTAGAAAAGTGTATAAGAGCACATATTTAACCAGGCTATCTTCTTAACAAGTGTTCAGATGGAAAGTGAACATACTCTGGAAATCAAAGATTTCAGTTGCTGCTGCAGATTTTCCCTGCTTTGTTCATGCAATATTAGCAAATGACAGTTCATTCCAGTTCTGGCCTACATTACCAATTAAATCCTTATTTTGAAGAGTCTGAAAAATCAGTTAATTGTACAAATTAATCTGAAACATGGTCTACATTACAGGCTCAATTATATTTTATTTTCAGGTCAATAAATAAGTAACTTATGAATTTCTACTGCTCATATCTGACCTGTCCCTAGACTAAAATGCACAATATGTTTCCAGTTTGGAAAAGAACAAAAAAAGACCGTCCTTTTTAAGTGGACACACTGGTCCGTTACACACAATGATTGATTTGCTCTCATGTACCAGCCCAAGAAAAAGAAAATTTCCCTCTCAAGAACACAAACCATTTATAAAAGCTGTGTTAATTTTCACCACTGTATTTCTAAGGATTCCAAAACATCAGGCCTCACAAAACTTTCCCCAGAGGAAGAACCAGCACAAAAATAAGGACAACAAAAATAATTCTATTTTCCCCAATCCTGTCTTTTAGTGAATGTAGTTCAGAAGACATTTTTTCAGCCATAGGACAGAAACAAAGGTTGTTGCTGCATTGCATGATGAAACACCATGCATCTAAGCAGATATGACAGATTATCCCTAACAGCAGGCTGATAGCACAGCTGTACTCCACTCCTTCTGGTTGTTTCTGCGACAATACAAATAATTCTACACATCATAACACATTATGGGAATGCCAAGCATTCTCTCTGCATAATATATACTGCACATGATTTCATTTTTAAAACCAAGATAAATCTAAAACTCTGTGCAATCGCTTGCTAATAACATTAATGGAAAGTACTCCAACTAAAGAAAACATTAGTAACTGAACTGAAACTATTTTTCAGTTATACTTTTCCTGAGAGTTACCTAGCATGATTTGGTTGAAAGCAGCCAATTCTTAAAGAATATGTATTTTGACCTAAAGTATTTAGTACACATGAACAAGATATCATATTAGACCACATAAAACAAAATAAAAAAGGAAGCTATAAAACGTCCTTAAATTTTCTGGCTGCCAGACAGTGAGATATTCTGTTTTCTTTCAAACAACAAGGAGAAAAACTCCACCCAAATCTTCCAATTTGGAGGTGTGGGGAAGCATCCAAATAAAAGTTATGTTTATGCTTGATGTATTTATTTTTCTGTGTAAAATCTATATTATCTGTAGTGATGTGACACAAATCACCCTCAGTTTTCCTATGGAGAATTATCCCATGCACCAGTACATGCTGGCTTCCCAGAGAAGCTGTGCTCTCTCCATCTGTGGGTATAATCAACACCCAGCAGGACATTATCCTGGACAACCAGCTGTAGCTGATCCTGTTTGATCAGGGTGGTTGGACCAGATGATCTCAAGAGGTCCCTTCTAACCCAAATCTGAGATGTCAGGAGATGTCAGCATGTCAGAACAGCTCACTGCATGCAGAATGTAACATTTAATTTACTTAGCTGTGTTTTAATAGGTTTATGTGCCTTGACTGACATTTTTAGAATAAGCCCAACAGCTGAACATTATTTTTTGACACAATTGTCTTTACTCTACATTTAAATGAAACCACAGACTTTTCTTAAAGTTCGTGCAAGGGAAAAATGGCTCAAGCAAAGCTAAATGACAGAAACGTTTTTCTTTTACAGTGCTTACCAACTCTCAGTGGACAGAGGAAAAGCTTTTGCAATGTCAAAATTTGCAGTTCGCTTGTTTCCTACTAAATGACATTATGCCACAAGAATCCAACTTGCAGCACTGAATAATTAAAAATTAGTTGCCTGCTATTTAAAGCTCCCAGTGGGAAACACACAGACACGTCTGTACAATGTACTAAGAAAGGTCAAGCCTTTGCACTGCATTCAGTGTTTGGATTGTGTTTCAGTGGCTTAAAACACAAAGAAGCTTTAATAGAGTTAAATTTGCCATTGACATATGTGAGGGTAATGGGGACTTCCAAAATGACATCGTAATTTTACCCTTTTTATAAGTGAAATAAGGGTGAGCAGAGAACTGAAACCTTACGCAGAAATGGAGTCAATCTGTCTTCCTTTCTATGGGAAGACATTTTGGTAAGTATAAAAATGATACTGAGAAATCACTCTTAACGCTCAACTTGCCACTCTTTCTAAATATCACAAAACATATGATATCTAAAAGCAGTTTTGATTTATTGATTAGGAACTTAAGGTCATGTTATCTCATGGGCTTGTGCAGAAAGAAGAAGCTAGAAATACCATTATATATGAGAGCTATTTGTCATAGAAGAAGGTTACCTCTTTTACCATAATCTGAAGGAAAAATGTATCATCTGAGTTTCCAAATCAGTCTGCAAAAATGATTGAAGGCTGGATGCCTAGCTCCAGAAATATTCCTTTGAAACCTTCTCTTAGAATATTAATTTAGATTATTTGAAACCTGCTCTCAAATATTTTAAGCATGTTCATTTAGACTATATATATGCAGATTAGTCCCATTCAGGACTGGTCAGATGGTCAAAAGATTACTGAAGTATATAAAATCCACGGAATTGATGTTATACAAATTTGGTAGCATTTTGTTCCAAACTGTTTTTTAAAAGCAGCTATTTAGAATCACACAATATCCTGATTTGGAAGGTACCCACAACAATCATCAGAATCATGTGTCTCCTTATTTTACACATGTAGAAAAGTTGAAAGAATTGTGATCTTTACAGTAAACCAAGATCTTAACTTTTAAGTGAGTTAACTTTAGAAATACATGGATATTTTCATTTTTCCTAAGTGCCCACTTCCTCAAAACCATACATTCTCAAAACAAGTTTCTAAATATATACATTTCTCACAGAAATAATTATACTTTAAACCCAGAAGGATACATTTCAAGTCTTTTTACATTTTGCATCAGATATTTCATACAACAGACTTTTCTTTGTTTTGAAATAGCTTGTAGGAGTCTTAATTAATCTCCTTATGGTTTTTGAAACTCAGGTATCCATTTCTATCTTTTGACCTGAACTCATCTTGATGTTAGAAGACAAAAAAAGCAGATGAGAGCAGATTGTATATGAATAGTTTTCTTCCAAGTCATGAAAGCAGGTTATGAATTAATTATCATTGCAGCTGCTCAGCAAGTGGCTATGACAGTGCATTTTGACATAATGCAATAATAGGAAAAGGTTGAAATGATTTTTTCCTCAGGAAGCCAAAATCTAAGTGAGACATATGACTTGTAAGTTATGTGACAAATTTGTGTCATCAGAAGTAGGGCCACATTCAGGAGTCATATGTGAGCAACATACATAAATGTGTATAAACAGGGAGATAGTTCTTGGATGCAAATACATTTACTATTAGGATGACTACACTTTGGAGTCTACACATGTACTAGAGGTCTAATTCCTACTGTTGACATAAAAATCAAACACCAGTAAGCTTTAGGTGCCAGATTTTAGTTCCAGCCACAAAATGAGATTCCCATCCCTTGCTACATGTCCTGTTGAGGGCGTCTACCAAGCCACTTCAGTGCCTCAGTAGGTCATTGCATGTATGCAAAGAAACACAGGGCACTCGTGGTTTCAGAGAATGAAACCCATTGCTGTCCTCAAGGTTTTTCCTACTGCTAATCCTGCGTAATGTCTAGAGTAGGTCTGAGTGTTTGAAAAAGCTCAGCATTGGTTCATACTCACTCCCTTAGAAATCAGTTGAAAAGGCCTGCTTTGACAAAAGGGGATGCAGAGATTTTTTACCAGAATAAACCCTAAGTCTAACTACAGCAATAGGCCTGGGGCAGTATTGTTGAACTCAGCATAAATCAACACCTGCTAACTGCCAAGTCTCTTAGTTTGTCCATCTGTGCTGTATGGTGAGATAAATAGCCTAAGTCACTGTCAATATTTTAGGCTGGCACAATGATTTATGACAATGAAGATTAAGGGCCAACAGGTAGGGGAAGATCTATAAAAAGATATGCATTGCCTTTGTGTAGATCCCATCTTGAAACATAAGTACAAAAATAAATATATTACCCTTTTCTTATTTTATAAAATTCTGCTTTTCTTTTAATGTTAAGATTTTAAATTATGCTTTAAGACATTAAATCTACTTGGTTTGTACTTTGTTATTAGCTCTCAGAGAATGTCTGTAATTTTGAAGAGGTTGTCATACTGTTCTTCAGTTAGAAGCTTTACACATTTTTGGAATTTCTCTCCTTCAGAGAGAGGTCAGTGAAGGGATGAGGTGTGAAACAATTGGTACCTGTTGTGAGAGCTAATCTACTGAAATATCTGTATTTTTAGCACAGAATTTTTTTTCTATTAATAAAAATCTAATGCAATTTACTAGGAATTATTAATCAGTTTCTCTCTGCCTCCAGATTTACTGGATAAAAGGAGACTTGGTGGAAAGTAAAAGAAATTTCACACAAATTATGAGCCTAGAGGAAATGTCAGATGAATATAATCAGTATCTTCACATTCTTTCTGTGTATTTAGTTTGTGCCTGAGCTTCCAGTAACATCCTCATGGGTGGAATCGGTCAATGGACACAAATTACAAAATACGAAATTCTATGTCAATATGAGAACAAATATTTATACTGTGAGGATGGTCAAAGGCAGAAATAGGTTTGCCCAGAGAAGTTGTGAATTCTCCCATTTTGGAGATATCCAAAAACTGACTGGATGCATCCAAGACAATCTCATACTCTGACCCTACCTGAGAGGTGGAAGACATGGTAATCTCAAGAGGTCCCTTTCAAACCTCAAAAATTCTGTAATTCTGTGAATTTCAGTTGTGTTAGTGTGAGAGATTTAAAATCCTCAGAACACATGCTCATGTTCAAATAAAGACAATTGTGTTTTTCTGTGGCACATAACATTTAAGTTTCAATACAGAAAACTCTGTGGTTAAGTAGATCTCATATTAAATGAGAGAGAAAGATTTAAAATGTTAAGAAAAACCCAACCAACAAAAAAAATTAACAAAGAATACAAGAATGAGGAACCCTTAACTCCTGAACTCCTATCAACTCCTTGCTTCCTTTGCAATCTTGGCTGCACTTGGTTTCTGTAAAAAAGCCAAAACTTAGGAGACAGAATTTTAGTTTTTCTGATTTGGATGAGTGACATTTGAGCTTCCACTGTGAGCAGTGTTTTAAAAAGCATAAGAAATACTTTCTATGCATGTATGGCTATGACCTAAAAGGGAAATGTCTCTTCTAAATCAATCCAGGCCCAGGTTACTACTTTCGTGTTCTATTTAATTCTTGGCAATGAACTTTTCTTATGACAAAAATTTTGCTTTTCTTCTTCTATAGAGATATCCTGACTTTCTAAATACCAGAACTTGTTTAGCTCTCTTGAAATAATTTTACAGATTTTTATTAAATAAAGAAGCTGAATTCTAACTGCTTAGGACTAACCATATTTTAGGGACACAGAAATGGTCTAGCCAGATTTCTCCTTTACCGATTCAGGTGTAGAAAGTGGACCATGAATACTGGTATCCTGCCTACTTTTCAGTATTTAAGATCACAGCAAATTATTTTAAAAATAGAGCTTGTTCAAACTTTTCTATCCAACACAGTCTGTTACACAGCATACCAATTAACAGAAAAAAAAAACCCAAATCCATTTTTTCCCATTTGGAGAGAGTGAGTCTCCACTATGAGGGATTTGGTGTATACTTTTAATAAGAATTGGTTAAATTAACACATTTTGTGCTACTTTCAAAATTACAAATAACTTTGTTAAATCAACCTTAACTCTTCATTGCAAAAAAATTCGAGAAAATGCAATAATGAACCATGAATCATCAGCTAAACTAATATCTAAAAATCAGCTGAGAACATTTGTTCCTGATGGATCTTTAACATTGTGGACCAAAATTTTACCTTACATGCACAACAGCATCAAATTCAGAAATGTCATGGAGATTTCACAGGGTCTAACTAGACATGGCCCAAATGAAAAACACCTGCAATTAATATTTTTCCATATAAAGTGAGCAAGTATTACAGAAGTTATTGAAGGTGGAAATGTTAAAATATTAGATTTACAGCTACATATCAGGAAATACAGAGGATGTACTTCCAGAAGTACAGTTTTTTTCAAATTTTCCCTTAAGATGTGATTTGGCACAATAATGCTAAATAATAGAACAAGAGAAGAGATGTATGGAAAGCACTAAATAGGGAACAGTGTAATGAGAAGTCACCTTTAAGAAGAGTAAAAACCCTGGAAAGTAAAAGGAATTGATGATAACTAATATATGATATAAAATTGGAAGACAAATAACACTTTCTCTATCAGTACAATATGCATAAATAATACATACATACTTTAGATGTAATCCTATCTTCTATATATCATCCAGCTAAAGTAATAAGCAAAAATGCCAAGAACAAAAGGGGAATGGTTGTTAAACACACTGCTACATATAGTACCTATTTTTTTTAAAGAAAGAAAAGAAGAAAAAAAATTATTTCAACTAGAAAGATGAAAATTAGAAAAAAAAAATTACACTTTTTAAAATTTTCATACAAAGACAGAAAGTGTCTGGGCAACAGTAAAAAGGATGCGCCTGCATGAAATGCGTCAGAAACTAAGTAAGTAAAAATTTGGTAACAATTACTCCAGTTGGAGACCATCAATAAGGAGGTAGTAGTTAAGGCCCAGATAAACAAGATACACAGATGAAACAAAAACCCCAACAAATTAGGCACCTAGGAGTCAGCTCAAAACAAAGTGACTGAAGGAAGACGAGATGTGACAGATATAGATGTGGGTAAAATAAAAATATAATTGAGAGAGATGTGAAAATAATCCCAATGTGAAACTGAAATTGTACTTGAAAACTGAAGCAAAATAATAAAAGGGGTGTAGAAAAGCATTTTCTGTAAGATGACATTTAGATAACTAAAAAGAAAGCAATAGAAGCTGTATTAAAAACAAGGAGATCAGTAATTTCAGTTTCAAGAAGTAATGGAAATTGGGAATATGAACATTTTAACTGATTTCTGTAGGCTGTCTCTTAGGCTGTCCCATAAATCAATAGATGGTGGCCTGATTCATCATTAGAAACTGGAGCTAATCAGACATTTTCCACATTTCTTTCAGTTTAACCAGTGGCATTCCTACACCTGTAGATAGGAATGGAGATCTATCAGGCAAGAGAGAAAACACAGAAACTGATGTGGTTTCAGGCTTTCAGTTAAGGTACCTCCATCCTAAGTAAGTGAAAGATACATGTTGTGGTCCCTGCCACAAGCAATGTTTGACCTTTGAAAAAAATTACTTTCTACCAGATGAACAGATCACAGAGAAGCAATTTAATGGGTACAGCTATTCTACCCTCAAAGATGCACTGTGTAAAGTTTCCCTTGACATATTTTATGCATTGGACTCCAAGGACTGAGAGAGAAAATAAGACACTGACGTGTTTTAAACACATCCAGCAATTAAGATCCATGCAGTGGACTCTCCCATTCCCCTCCTCTGCCCCACTGCGATAGGGAGCAGAATTGTAAAAAGGGAAAGTTCATGTATTGCGATAAGAACAGTTAAATAATTGGAATAAGGTAAAATTATGATGATGAAAGCAGGAAGCAGGGAGAAGGAAGGAATAACATCCATAAAATACAGCTGCTCACCACCCACTGACCAATGCCCATCCCATCTCCAGGCAATAATTGGCTGCTCCTGGCCAAGTCCCCCAGTTGATACACTGAGCATGATGCCCTATGGTATGGAATATCCCTTTGGCCAGTGCGAGTCAGTTGTCTCAGCTATGCTCCCTCACGACTTCTTGTGCACCTCCTCACTGGCAGAGGATGAGACGGTGAAAAGTCCTTGACTTAAGGTCAGAACTATCTGAGCAACAACTAGAATATCAGTACCAACAATACTCCTATAGTAAATCCAAACCCCACGGTATTATTCCAGTTACTCTGAAGAAAATTAACTCTATCCCAGCCAAAACAAAAAGAGAAATCATATAAACATGAAACATTAATTTCATTCTGATTGTCAAAACAATCAGAGTGCAAAGAAGAAAAACTGCATTAATTAATAAGTAGGAATTTGTTTTTCTGTTACTTTTCTGAAAATCATGTAAATAGTTTTGAATAATTTTCTCTTTTATTAAATCAGTGGCTTTTATGAGCGGGCTTGGCATCTATAAGTCACAACTGTAATAATCATTCTCTGTGTCTGATGAACCAAATCCATCAGGAAGTTCAGTCCCACGTTTTTAAAGCAGATTGATTTATTAAAGAGGATGAAGAAAAAGATGATCCCATCTAATCTCTGTACATTTGCATTCTTATTATCCTTCTTGATTACATCTGAAAAACTAACCTGGAGTTCATTGATGCGTCCCTTAAAGTGTGACAATAATACTATTTTTAACAGTTGCCTCATTGCCATAACCCACAGGGCTTGAAAAGCCATGAGGTGGCCCCAAGAAAACAATCTATTTGATTAGGTTTACCAGCAGCCTAGTTATGTTTTGGAATCTAAGACTGAGAAAATAATGATGTAAGAAAAAAAATTTCTATATTCTTGTGTCCATTTTCCATATTACTTTCTTTATTTCCTCACTATGTATATATATCGCCTTGACTCCCCTTGAGAGATTTTTGAGAAGTGATGATTGCTTTGTCCTGTGATCCAGAACACTCAGAAAAATATATTGTTTTCATTCTGTGAACCTATTTTGTAATATTGTAATCCAAAGGCACATTATTAAAACAGATATATAACAGCAAACAAAGAAACAAACAAACAATCCCCTAAAAAACAAATACACAAAACCTCAACATATTCCCAACATTAATATTGGTGTGATGTTCAAGCACAGTCCTTACAGTGCTCAGAATTACTCTCAGATTGAGAAACTACATACTGTAAAAATTTCTTTGGGAATTACTGATATATTCTTTGTCCTTTCTCTAAATTTTCAGGGTTTTTTTTTTTTTTTAAATCACTCTAATATGATTACATTCATACTGTTTTATTTCCAATACTTAAGGTGATTTTGTACTTATCTATTCAACCAGCCTGGCTCCAAGCATGAATTTTTAGTCTGTGTTTTCTCTGTACACTTCCAGACATTACTGTAATCTTTTATTTCCTGTATTTTTTATTTACAACCCTAACAGTTTTCTGACTGTGAAAAACATTTGCTTCATTTTTTGAGGAAAGACTTTTAGTCATACATCTTTCAGACTGCAATCATCGCTGTCCTCGGCTATGGGGAATCTTGCTGGCAATGAACTAACTTTTGACCCAGACATATGCTTCCACTTTGTTACCAGAGTTATTTTAAATGCTATTTCTGCTCTTCTGAAAAAGATCTCTCAATCCAAAAAGGTGGATTGAGCAGTTTGCATGTGGCTAAAAGATAAATACAGTTTGAATCACCTGGGAGTAAAAGCCTTCTCCTGGAGGCTCTCTTGAGCTGAAAGACTGAATCCAATTTTGTTTTTACATTGCCATAAGACAAATGTGTTTTGAATGCCATTTAAGTTAAAGGGAAGTAGTTTGGTTTTTTCCTGTAAAAAAAGCTGTGCTTTTCTTCTGGCAGCAACTCATTTTCTTAAGAGCTCTCACTTCTCAGAATCAACATGTAATAAAGATTCCTCTGTGTTGATAATACTGCTGTAAGCACATTTGAAATACAATGCAAATTCTTTATAAGCTGTTTTTTAAAACTCTTAATTTAATAAACGGTTATTTTCCTATAAAAAAGCTGTTTCTTTCCACATTGTCTTTTCTTTCTCTATTTTTCACTTATTTCTCCATCCTGGAAGAGTGAATTTTCTGCAACAAGAAATAGCCATTTCCTAATAAAAGAAAATGGCTTCCTCTCATTTCAACATACAACATAAACAAATTTTGTACAAAAAGAGACTTATTATTTGTTTTGTGCTGTTTAGCAAGAGCCTTATCCTGTCTAGAACAGCAAATGCATTTCAAAGGGGCAAATTCAACATCTGAGATATTATCAACTGAATATTTAGGAATATTAGCATTTAATAAGCTGATTCATTTAATTGTGAGTATTTCACAAGCTTTTCCTTTCCTTAAACTCAGTAATTGACTTTTTTCTCCATTAAGATAACTTCAATTGTCACATTTCAAAAATAATTTTGCCATTCCATTTTCCAGGTATTAGTGTACAAAGCAAGCAGATGGGAGGTGCAGAATCAGAAGGGCAAAAGTGAGAAAGCTTGTGAGTTGAGACTAAGACAGTACAATAATAATAATAATAACAATAACTATTATTGTTATAGCAACTTGCAATGAAAAAGGAAAATATCAAAGAGAGAGGAAATAAAAGCAAGAAAGACAAGTAACGAAAATGAAAAAAATTCCTCGCCACCAAACGATTCATATCCCTGAGAAGTGGGACCTCACTAATTCCCCTCATTTTATTGCTAAGCATAATGCCATAGGTATGGAATTTCCTTTGGTCAGTGGATTTCAGCTGCCCCAGTTGTGTCCTCTCCCAGCTTCTTGTGCTCCTGACTCCTTACTGATGGAGTGTGGTGAGGAACAGAAAAGGCCTTGGACCCATATGAACATTGCTCAGCAATAAGAAAAACATCTGTGTATTACAAACAATTTCCCCCATAGTAGCTACTGTGAATAAAATAAACTCTGTCCCTGCCCAAACTAGCACAATACTATTATTTGTATTGTATACATTATTAGTATTAGTTAAGGCTATTTACATAGCCTTATTTACATGGACACTGAAATTCTTTCTGTTTGACTGAATTGCACCAAGTAATTTCACTGAAGTAAGTAAAAGTCATACCAGCCAAATCTGACCCCTAATCTTTCCATTTTTATCCATTCTTTGCACCTCTTGCCCCTCCACTTCATAAATGATTGTTCTGAGACCACCATGACTGAATAAGAATTGCAAGGCTACTTTTTCATGTGAAGCACCTGACTGGGTCAGGGTCAAGATCAAGAAGCTAGTATGAAAAGCAAAGAGCACACAACATGCCATATCCACTTCAAAGTTTAGTGAATGCCTTTTAACTCTTGCTTGTTCTCAGACAACACAAAGAGAATTAAGTAACAAAGTTGCATGCTGCAAATTGCTCCAGGCAATTTTAGTCCCAAGTGTCTCACTGAGACCAAATTTCAGAACTGTGGCATGCAGACCTATCTCATCTCTGCATCATATTTATCTTTTTTTATACCTTTAAAGTTGGTTTCATGCAACCAAACATCTACTTTTTGTCACCTTATCAAATCTGTTTACAGGAAAAAGTAATTTAGAATGCTGTTCCCTTCACATTACAAGCTTAAAAGTTTATATCTGAGTTTAAGATCCCCAACATAAATTTTTTTGAGGGTTTGATGACAAATATATTTCCCTTCTGTAAGACTCTCTGTTAAGCAAAAACTTCAGAATTGTATGAAGATGGACGAGTTTCTGTCCAACAGAAATGTCATCCTGGTTTTGGAATTGAATAGTGCAATTTGATCAAGAAATTATCAGCGCACAGTGACATTTTGATGTATACATATATGTAAGGGGTTTTTTATGCCTAAAGATTAAAGTGCTCTCTCTGCTCCTCTGTCACCTGTTTAAGCACCTGACATTTAAGATCAGTTGTTCCACAGCTCATTACCTGTTATTGTGACCTACCTCTGATGTATTACGGGTGCAGGGTCTATGATTTTGCAAGGCACCCTACCTGCCTACAACAGCCCCTCTTGTAAGGCAAATCAATCATTCACATTCTGCTCATCTATTATCTGCAGCTTCAGCTGACAGAAGCTGCAGCTGCACATCTCTTCTAGGACTCCCTTATATTTCTTTCTACAGTGTTATCTGAAGACTTTTTTTTTTTTATTCCAAGAACTGTTTTATGTCTGCAAAATACATTTGGCAAGGCACTCAGCATTTACAAATGCATAGTAGAGGTTCAGTATAATATCAGACATAGTCATTTTATAGTTGCAAAACTTGCTTGCACAGATGTAGAATTTCAAGTTTGTAATACCAAAATTCACACTCAATGTCCAGTTTTTAGAATTAAGCCTGAAAAATCTATTTTTCTCAAACATTTCAAGGACGTGGAGTTAGATTCTTTATTTCTTACCCACAGACCTTCCTATCCACCATGACTGTACAAAATCTGTGCAAATTTCAAAAGGAAGTAATCTAAAAGATTTGTTCCTTTAGTGAAGCTTAAAATTCCTACTAACAACAATAGAACCAATGACTGAATCACTCAGGCATTGGGAATACTTCAATCATATTAGACAAAAGTTTTAACTGACTTCTTTGTCTAATGCTTCACAACTAATTCTCCTCTATATGGGCATTGAAGCATTTAAAATTTCAAGAAGAAAATCAAACAAGCAAACAATCCATTTTATTTCAGTAGACATGATTCAATAACAGAAGATGTATTTGTGTGTTTCCCAAAATTAGATCATATTAGAGGGTACTACATGTGTAACAAAGTTGCCTGAGTATAACTTCTACAACATTAAAATATTGTAGCAGCCTACCAAAGTCTCAGTGGGAAAGGTTTTACCCTGCTACCAAGACAACAATAATTGTCCTCACTACACTAGGGAAACTGTAGAACACAAAGAACAATTGGAGGCATGGATGGGCAGCTCTGGGAGCTAAGACACCTACATAAGATGTCCACAGTGACCAAGAGGACCAAAAACAGAGATGAGCAAAACAGCAGCCAGCTCATGGTTGTGTGTCCTAGCATGAGCAAATAAACAGTAACCACTCAAGATTTTATTTTGTTTCTGCTATTTTTCACTGGAGAGAACAGAGATTTGATGGTATGATCTCAGATGCCTAGGATTTTTTTTATTCCCAAGAAGCATTTTGTTTAATATAAAAATAAAAATCATAAGCTCACAACAGGGCTACTCACAGATATTCACAACTCCCAAACCTCTCTCCAGCTCCATTCAGAATAGCTGAAAATTATAACAATCATAGCCTTTGTAAAATTCATGAACCTATACTGCAAGCACCTTATTCTTTCCAGATTTTTTTCCTTAACATCATGTTACCAATCATCTACACTAAGTTCAAAATTCTAAAAGCAAATGCTAACTCTTGATTCCAGAAATGAGTTAATTATCTTATAGATGTGATCAGGAAAATGACAAGGACTAGCCACAACCTTTTCTGTGTTTACAGAATGACAGTGGCATAAAAATCAGACAAGAGAAACTTTTTAGATTTCGCACTCAGTATTTGTAGCATGCAATAATGTTTTCTGATCGAGTCAGCTGTTAGAAAAAATAAGGCAGATAAAACTTTAGTCCCCATCTAGCAGCAATAACTAGATATCAACAAAATGTGTTCCTCTTCAACAGCACTGTGTAAAAGCTTGCTTATGGAAAGAGATCTAACTGCTTTGCAAGATCCTCTGTAGAATAGAATAGAATAGAATAGAATAGAATAGAATAGAATAGAATAGAATAGAATAGAATAGAATAGAATAGAATAGAATAGAATAGAATAGAATAGAATAGAATAGAATAGAATAGAATAGAATAGAATAGAATAGAATATTTCAGCTGGAAGGGAAAGCATGTTATTAAGGATATTATCTAACCAAAACCAACATTTGAAGCTTGCATTCCCTTTTTTCTGATTATCCAAACTATGTTTCATAGGTAAGTATTTCATTTCTAGGTAAGTATTTCTACTCATAGCTAGAATATATTTCCATGAATCAGCAAACCATCTCTCTACATACAAAAACAACCATTTTCTTCAAAGCTATTCTCTTTGCAACTGTTTTTAAAAAGCAAGTGGAACTGTCTTCCAACCTCCCTGAAACTGGGCATGGAGCATCTCTAACACATATATTTGTAACATACATTGCAGATAGTGTTTGCCTTTACAAAGAAAAGGACACACAAAATATTTTTAGGGGTTCCAAGCCTCAAAATATTTGTTCTATTTCATATCTACCTTGACTGATCTGCATGCAGTTTTAATTTCAAAAGGAGTAACAAGGTGTGAAGCGTTTGCGACTGCAATTAAAACCAGTAAACACTCAGTGTGCTCATGACTGAGAGAATTGCTGTTTGACTGCTGTAAGATTTTTAGCCTTCCAAATCATTTGTAAAATCACTCAAGAGTGTTGTTATCCCTTCTTTTTCTTTCCTTATTTTTGTTCTTAAATAGTAACCTGGTATTAATGCTGTCCTTGTTAAGATTAATGTGAAAACACATCATGTTTTGTGCTTAGTGGAGAACAGAATCTGTTCCACACAGTACAGGACGCATGTCAGGAAACTAAGGGGGGTTTTTTAGGTATTAGAAACAAAATGGCTATTAACTCATACTGACTTAATGTATAACTGATAGTAATTTCTGAATGAAAGATATGAGTTGTTTTCCTCCATTTCATTACTTCCTTTATTTTTGCCTTTTTCATTTAAGATATGGATTAACATCTCTTCTGTATGGTATGGCCTCTGTCCCCCAAACACAACTCAATCTGGTGCTTCTAAAATCTAAATAGATTTATGAAGACTGGGAGAACTTCCACTTAACAAACTTATCAAATAAAACACACATAACATTCATACACAGATATACTCCAATTCTATCAAACTGTTTGTATTTGTGAATTTGCTCACAAATATTGAGACTATTTTGAAAGCTAAGTTTAGTTCTCTTTTGAATACATAAATTTGTTCACAAGAACTTAATCTGTGAACTGGAGAGAAAATCTCTTATTCTTCCTTGGCAGTAGCCTGTCAGTCTGGGAACTGCACAGTACAGACTGCACAAGGTTACTAGAAGGAGCTGTGAAGAGACACACACAAACAGTGAATGCTTTTCACTTCAGAAGGTGTTTAACTGTAGATCAATTAAATATGCAGCTGTAAGTTTTGCATAGATGTGACAAGGGGTGTGACAATGTAGGAAAGCTTTATTCCAAACATTTGCATAGGCCCTAAATAAAGTAGAAATGAGATAAATAACTGTATTCTCTTGAGAGCAGTCAGTAGATTTGAAGAGTAACTTACAAAGTATTATTTTCATATTAGACAGACAAATATTGTTCCTGAAGCTGACTGCAGTTTAGTGCACGGCTCATGGTTTCTTACCATTATCCACTCCATCACAAGTGGATGAAGCAAGTGAAGCCCTCTCAAAGCTTTCCTAGTGTTATCTATACATACATTTTTCAGTAGTAATTTGATGCACCATATTATTTTATGATAAACCATGCCTTCAGCTTGCTGAAAACTCCAAACTTTGCCAGGAGCCGAATAGTTCAGAGCTGCGAAAACATTTTTCCCCAACAGAGGCTTTTCAAACTCAGGAGCCAAGATACTTTAAGTGACTGTATTGAATTACACCACTTTTGAAGCTTGTCACCAGCATTTCAAACATAAAGGAGCACCTAAGCCTGCATCTTTCTTAAGAACAGCCCTAAGTAACTGATTGAGTTGCACAGCACAGCATTAAGATGCTGCCTTTAGAAGAAGGAATCTTAATACTCCAGGACAGCTGTACTGTGTGAAGTAGAGATATCACAATTTGCAGCTCACAGCAGGGCTCAGATGCTGCCTGGTTAAGTAAAAGTCTTAGCTGCACATTCTGCTACAAATCAACCAAATGCTGCTTCTACTGCAGCAGGCACATAATCTTGCAAATGAGAATGGGATGCTACTTTTGGAGCACTGTTTATGAGTCTTTTTGCAATAGATAAAGATCATACATCATTTCCTACATGTCACTCAGATTGTGTTAAAAACATAAATTACTACTTATTCATAAAACAAAAGAAGGAAATCTATTTTATTATTCCCCTGGAAAATCTAAACAAATTATGCAACATCACACTTCCACCTACTAGAAAGCAATAAATTATGTATGTAGACAAGGAAATAAGAGTGGAAACATCAAAGAAAAACAGAATCTATAATAAAAATGCTGTTCACACTACAAGACATAAGGCTTTATCAGTTTTTCTATTCTGATCCATTATGCTCTGGGGATCATCTCAGCTTCAGAGCAATTCTTTTCAGTTAATGTATAACTCTAAAGTAGATGTGCTGGTAGGGTTTCTTTTGTTTTGTCCATCCTGGTAACCAAAAATGAAATTATAAATGTCACTGTAAAGGTGCCTGTACTGGTGAGATACAATGGGCAATTTCCTCATATAAAATCTCCGGCACGAAAATGTATTTAAACTAAGGCATAAAGGCCAGCATCACCAGATACTTAGGGTTTGAATGAATCCACTAAGTAGAGACTGGGAATTACTTCAAGATGCCATGTACAGGATAACAACTGCATGCCTGAAAATTTCTGAATGACAGAGTGACAAAATTAACTGACTAAATTACTTTGTCAGGGAAAGAGGTAGCTACTCACAGGCTTCCTGTTACTTTTTGGTACACAAGCAGCTCAAATTCCTCAGTTAGATGTATCTGGAATACAAACTGGTGGGATTGGCAGGGTTGTATTTTCTGAAAGGGGGGAAAAATAATAAAGGATGTTTCAAAACATTAGCCTAAGTCAATACTGCATGTCTTAATTTGTTTTCTCTTTTGTCTAAAATTGCCTGAGTTGAACCTGATTTTTCACAGAGTACGAGGAATCCTCGTTGTTCATTTTCTTGAGAGGAAGTTCATACACAGTGCCAGGTTTGTGGTTGTTCTGAAATAATTTGTTAATGGGCATTCAAAGCTGTTTCTCATCCTCCAGAAACATTCCTTGGCTGCATCAGTCAGCCCAACAAGGGTGTAGCTATCAGTTAAGAATCGTACAGCAGCTTATTGTAGTGGTTGACTACAACTGAACTGTTGTGCCAAATGACAGAGTATAAAGTAGATCTGAGTCATTTGGCTCATGCCTACACTTGCAGTTGCTTTCATCTACGTAGACTCATCTGTTTCTTGCACAATATTCCAAAACTCTTCAAGCTTATTTCTATTTACTATTAATTGCATTACGAGAAAGCCGCAGAAATATCACATTCACTTTTCACTCTTGGATAATTTGCTGTAATAGGAAGTCAGAAAGCAGGCTGTTTGTCATGCTAAAACACCTCTAAACTGAGACAGCTTTGGCTAGTGCAGGCAATGCAATTTTCTACCACACTTTTTGAGCCACACTTTGCAAGAAAGAAGGATACAGGTGATTTCTCAGGTTTTAGCATTTAGGGCAATAAAGTTTGTTAACAGAGGGCATTTTTTTCTGGGTTACCTTTATACTTATGTTTTTGAGTTTTTTTTTTTACAGAACTTCCAATCACACTTTTTTATATATTGCACATTTTCCTCTATACCATTTCAGAAAATAAATTAACATCACAAAGTATGATTTATGAATTATTTCCCTTTGATTCCCTATTTCCATCCTTCAATTTTTAATTTATTTACAGAAAATTCTTAATTGAAGACCATGTAGCCTCATCCAGATTTCCCTATAATTTATCATAAATAATTATTAAAAGCATTAAAAAATTAGAATCACAAATGCATATCACCATCTCTCTAAGTTCTTTACTTTTGTAATCCCCCTTTCCTACCTTGTTCTATCTACCTAGAGGAAATGATATGGTAGACACAGCATATGTGCTCTCAGTTTGTTCTTTAAGTTTCTCTAAAAAGAGAGATAGGGTTAAAAGAATTTCCTTAAGGCTTGGCCTTGCTTTAGGTAGGAGCCAAGAGCTTGGGGATAGAAGATTCAGAGGTTACAGAATGTAGTAAGTGAACAGGGGAGGAAAAAATTAAAAGAAAAAGAAGGAAAAAAAGACTAACAGCCCTCTGTTAGAATGGGACAGAAGGAACCTCCAATGGGCTGGTGGTGAGGATTGAGTGTGCTGTAATGGAGAAAATCAAGGAACTGGTAGGAATCAAACCTTGAAACAAGTTGCTCTTCTGCTAGCAAACTGTGGGCACACCATCCTGTATGTGACTTCTTGCAGTTACTTAATACTGAACACACATGACAAAGTAATCCTCACCATATGTGGAAATATCTACAAAGAGAGTGATGTCAACTATTAACTGTTAAATTAACTGTCATGCAAAGTACCCATAATGATTCCCTATTCCATTTACTCCAAAGTCATACAATCAGATGGGATTCCTTGATTCCTTCCTTGATTCCTTCCTTGATTCCTTCCTTGATTCCTTCCTTCCTTCCTTCCTTCTTTTTCCTCCTGATCTAGTAAGATTAGCTTAATTGGTTAGAGCATGGTGCTAATAACACCAAGCCTGGGGGTACAAACCCTGTATGGGACATTCACTTAAGAGTTGGACTTGATGACCCTTGTAGGTCTCTTCTAATTCAGAGTATTTTGTGATCTGGAAATAAATTCCTAACTGCCTCTATTTTGGAGACAGACAGGAGGCCATATAATTTTTTTTAAAAGTAAAATAATTAATGGAAAAGGCTATCAGTCTTTCCTTTAATAATTTATTCCTTATCATGAATCAGACCAGAATCATTAAGAAAAAGATAAGAAGTCTTAAGGTGCTATGAACTTCTGTTAATCCTTGCATCCATACAAGATGAACAGAGAGGATAAAGAAAGATATCTTGGAAGAGAAGTGCTGATCTCATACTGCAAAACATTAATGACTTAGCTAGCTACGCTAACTAGCAAACCATATTTCTGTTGGTTTTTGCAAGAGCTGAAGAAAGTACAAAAACTATTTCTGGAGAAATGTGTCCAAAATGAATTGTGTTTGCACTGGGATAAAAATTCATAGCTTGAAGCACACAAAAAATAAACAGTCCAACAGAACTAATATTAAATCTAATATTGGGACAGGCTCCTGTGAGCTATTTGCTACTCTGTTGACATGTAATAGTCTGTTCAGCATTGTAACTTACATTTTTGTACTACAAATATGAGCACAACTCCTGGGTTAGGTTAGAAAAAATAATTCAAAAAAAATTATTTCTTCTCTTTAAACACTCTGGTGCTTTGTAGCTTAAACTAACAAATCTTGATTGTCATATTATCAAAAAAAATTCTATCTTCTTGAGTGTTTGATTGTCATCTAGCCCCTGAACTTCTTATACATGGAAAATTTTTTGTGAGAGGGAAAAATTTCAGTGTATATTTAGTTTCTCTAGATTTGCAGAATCCACAGCAAAAGAAGATTACAGGAGTATCTGAAGGTTAGTTACAAAAAAGCCCCATAACAAAACCTTCAGGACAATTCAATAAGTACTATTTGACATACATATATGCATGCTCAAATGCATAAATGCACAATCAAATCAACTTTTTCATCTTTTACTTAGGCTCAAATTAACTTTCTGTTAATGGTATTAACAGAATTAACACCACTGGCTTAGTCTAAGGATAATCACTTTTGAAAAATTAGTAAATAAAAAATTCCTTATGTGTGGTGTCTCAGTTGCTGGGATTGGCTCATATTTGCACAAGTTCTTTGAGGCAGTCAGTTGATGGCAAAGGAAGCTCGACAATTAAAATAAATTACTGTGTTCAGGAGAAAAAGACAGAATATTTTATATGAACATAGGAAGTGAGGGGACATCAATTGGTATGAACAATGATGGGGAAAAATAATGGCTATTGTTCTTGTAACAGGTTTTGAAATACACTTTGCTTTCAGAAGCTGGCAAGTCTTCAATTTCTTTTTTAAATAAGTAATTGGCTTAAGAAAAACAGGTTGGCTTAAGAAAGCAGGTTGTCACAGACTTTGAAAGTTTTCAAGCTGCATGCTGGCACCCAGGGTTCTAAATAAGTGCATGTCATACATTGGAACATATTCTGAAAGCCTTCTTTTTGCTTACCAGTAGCCCAGAAAAATGGGCAATATTCAACTTATACTACATTAATCAATTCTTCTACCTATTTTTACTAGGTACAGTAGATCTGTTAATGTCTTGATGCAACAAAATATAATGTCCTGCAATAATTATTAGCCAGGTATAATATGACATATAGCATTTGCTCCTGAAACTGAGGTTGATGCAGAAGAGAGTTATAATCTTATTTGTAACTTGACTGCATGAAACCTGGAAACTCCTCTGATGCCTGCCACTAAAACCTATAAGCTGCCATAAGTAAATCCAAGCTATATAGAATGACAAGAACACACAGACACTGGTAAATAAATCGTGTCAAAACATCTTCTATAAACAGCTTCACAACAATACATAAAATTGTCTGGTATTTTGTACTGCCCCTGTGAGAGAAGGTGTCTTCAGTGAATCTCCTGTATTTGATAACATCTCCTCAGACTTAAGAAACTGAGATGAAATATTAGTCTCCAAATGCCAAATTTCTTAATTTTTAACACTATCTGATTAATTTGATGTTTTATCCCTCACAGTAATAACATGGATATATGTAGAAAGTTTGTAAAAATTCTTAAGTAAAACTTATGGAACACTTCATTAGAGTTCATAGTCATTCTAGTTATCCTCTATAGTTCCCTAGTTCATCTTCTATACTTAGCAGGTCTCATGAGTCATTGTAAAAAGTTTTAAAATTATTTAAGCCATATTTGGAGCAGGTGGTATAGACAGAGTGAGAAAGGTTCACCATATGTCTGAGAGACCTGCTCACATCTCTGCTGAGACCTGTCACATTGATTCACTTTTCATGCATATGACATTGTCTGTTGAGAACATCAACATCATTGGTCAAACACCGTGAATTCACTCATTCTGACACTTAGGAGTAGAGAGCTGCTATTGTCCTTTGACCAAGTCATTTGTGTGAGAACTGGTGACGGACTAAGCTGAGTTTCTGTGCTTTTAACTCTGTACTAGCAACGTGGCCCAAACGTCCTCCACAAATTTCATCTCTGATGGAAGAGCATCAGTAACCTCCCTCTTGACTGTGTAACATCCCTTCTCATTCCAAACTTTCCCACGTTTAGACATTATTGTCACTCATTACAAAGCAGAAAAAATGAGATTGGTTTTACCACCAGCTACTCCCCCATTTTTGTCATTAAAACTTCCAGCTTTAATTTATTTATTAATCTCAAATGCCAATTTTATTTTCTGGAATAAACACTGAACTTAGTAACTTTCCACTGTGCAACAAAACCAAAAGAAATTGAAATTCATTGAAATTGTGGATTAGTATTGCTACCTGCAACTCCAGAGCTTATTGTAATATCTTTCCTATCAGTCTATTTTAAGAGAACTTAGAGAAACAAACAAAAATCCCAAAACAAACAAGCAAAAATAATAATTTAAAAAAAATCCACAAATTTTGATTTTGATTCTAAAAATCTTAATTTAACAGCATCAAGGTTCTTTTTCTTTTCAACTTTCTCTGTCCTTATATACGTACAAGGTCAACTGTGTAGCTGTTGTCAACCCCTGGATGAAAGGAACAATATCTTAGACAAAGATTGCAAGTGGAATGGCTGAGAAATAGATGTTTAGGACCTAAAATTAAACTTCAGAGATGATGCTTAATGGAGGGGGAAAAGCAGACCAAATTTAAATCTATTTCATACCTACCTCCTCAATCCTACCTCACCCTCCCCCCAAAATTACAAAAGAAAAGCTATCTAGTAGCATCATAATTGCTATAGGGAACTGACTGCTATCTTTCACTGGTTAAACAGAACTTGAAAAAGAAACTGCACAGAAGAACCAAACAGCATAAATCTAACAAAATAGCCCCATAAAACAGTTCAGGAAGATGCTACTTCACCTGAGGGAAAGAAATATAGAACTGGTTTAAGATCAACCCCTTAAAAACAACCTTCAGATAAGCAGTGGGTAGGGAAGGCTTTATACTATGTAGTCAGAGTAAGAAGTTTAGGAGAGAGTGACTGAGAATCTGAAATTGCTAGAATAGCAACATGAAATAATTCAAGCAAGGTTCAACGACTGCTGTCTTTACCTTCTGAATCTTCCTCGCTTCTTTTTGTCTGCTAGCTGCAATTCCTCTCCTTTACTTCTCACATAGTTATTCTCAGCTTTTGTCTTTTCTTGGTTGTTTATATTTTCCTTTTCCTTTTCAATGTTTTAGCCATGTAAGTGGTACCTTGCTGAGTTTCAGTCAGCAAAACACAAACTTGCTTTTCCTGATTTTTTTTTTTTAACTTCAAACTAGAAGCGTTGGGAGCTGATACAATACAACAAGCTGAAAATCACTGATTTTCAAATAAAATTTTACTAGAATATGCCTCTCACAAGAGCCATGTGGTGGGATACTCAGGATGCTGTGCTGTCAAGGCCAAACAACGAAGTCTGATAACCTTCTCCAAAGCCCTCTTCCCCATCTCAACCACTCAGATATTCCCACTGCTTAGTTATGCACATATGCCTAAACCCACTTCATTCTTTTAATTTCTTTTTCTGCTTATCATATAGAATTTAAATATAAGTTAATTTTGAGTCTTTCATACTGAAGGCTTAATACTCTCTAAATTTAATTTTATTGATTCTCCAGGCTGTTGCAAAACTCAACCCAAAACATTATAACATAACTCACAACTCAGGATCTTTTTTGCCCCCAAAACTGTGCACAGTTTGTTTGCAGCTAGGAGTCAGTCTGTTGTTTTCCCTTTACCTGAACTGGATTCTGTCTTTTATAAACCTATATTGATATATGTTAGGTCAAGCAAGCTTTGCCATATTTTTCTCCATTCTCTCACCACCAAAACCTCCTGCTGCAAAACACATACAGCTTAACCCACATCTGACATGAACAATCTGTTTGTATCTTTATTTCTTACATTTTTAAAATATTTTTATTATTAACATTCTAAAAGAGGGATTTTTCCTAAATTTAAAAAATACCCTTCATGGTTAAATTTTAAATACAACTATAATAACAGTCTAAATAATAACAGTAAAAAAGTAGAAAAGTTATATCTTTCTGTCAACATCCAACAGTCCTATAATATGCTGCTGAGAAAAATCTGGGCATGATATATCTTAATCTTTCCATGTAGCTGCCATGTTACGTTAATAAAAATACTGATGTCTGAGATGTGAGATTATAGAAATTACTTAAACCTCTCATACAATAATTTTAAGTGAGTAAAGGAAGTCTCTTTCAACTATTCCTTTTGTTAACATCATTATGAAATAATAGCTACACACCTTGGATATGTACAGCATAACATAATTTTCTATCGGAGAAAAAAAAAACAACCTAACACTAAAACAGTACTGCAAATAAGCAGAAAGCTGGATGCTTCTGCGGGTTTTTCAACATAGATCTGTATGAAATACAAAGACTAACAGGCATTGAGTGCAGCTTACTAGCTGGATTTCATTTATTCTGAAACTTCCCCATGCTATTTTCTGAAGGAGATTGGAGCAGATTGGTGGTTCTCTTTGCATGCCACTTTACCCCATTTAACATCTACCATTAGCTCCATTATTATTTCCAATTTTTATGGTGGAATGTAATTGATAATGAGCACTGACCCCAGAAGGAGCCAAAAACCTAGCTGGAAGATTCTGAAGTCTTTACAGAAAAGGGCATCTCTAAGCAGGACATTTTATTCCAATGAAAAGCTTACTCTGTAGTACAATGCAATATATCTAGTAATAGTAAAAAGTCCTCTCTAATCTATCTAGTACAAGTAAGGCCTGTTTGAAATTCAGTCCTACTTTTCAAAGAGGAAATTTCTGTGAGGTACCTTAATCTATCTTGAAATTTGAAATTACACAGATTCTGTTCCTATGCAAAGCATATTTTGTATTTAAGATTGCCAGTGGAGTCCCACCATGCTGCAAAAAGATGAGCAGAATTGCCAGTAGGAAAACTGTTGAAATTCCAGCAATAAAACTAATTCCTAGAATACACCAAAATTTCTTTAAGGATATTTTTATGTTTTTTTCTCTTTATACAAAGGAAATACTACTTTAATTCTCTTGAAAACTACTGTACTTTGATAGCATATTTGTAGAAAAAGCTCTAGGAGTAAATTTGCTTCATCATTACATTTTACTGTTTTACAGCCACACATGGTTTGCTTATTTGGAGTCACTAGCAGCCTTTTGCTGTCCGTAGTGTTGGTAAAAATAGACAAGAAAAATATTTTTTCTAGAGAAAGAGGAAAAAAAATTAAGCACTTCTCTCTGACTTTTTACTTGTCAACAGAAGTCTAATGAAAAACAGCTTTTAACTTTGGTCTTGCTAATAACATGTTGAAAAGTTTTCATTAAGAGGCTTACTTTATTTTAGCCTGTCACTTTGCAAGAAAGGCATAAGTTTAGCACTGAAAAATACACAGTAAAGTCAGTTTAAAACGGGTCTGCTCAGCTGCTTCTCTTCATAGAGAATAAATTAAATTAAGTGAAGTTGCTGGTTGGCTCTTGTGTATTTGAAGTCTCTTCATCAATATGAGTCATCAAGCACTCAATAGGGTTTATCATAGATAGCATGTTGCAAAAATGACAGTGTAAGGGAAGTTTATATGGAATAAGATGTGGAAGGAACATCCTTCTGTTTTCTTTCCACTAGAAATGCTTGAAAGAGTTTTATGAGACAAAAAATTGTATTTTACCGTCAGACATTTCTCCATCCATTAATAAACCCATAACCCCTGTGAAAAATAAAAAGAAATTGAAAGCTTTTGAAATGTATCCAATGCACTTACAGAGCAATATTTAAAGGAAATGGATCTTGTAATCACAGCAATTCAAAATAGCAACATTTCAGCTTTGTACTGCAAATTTACTTTTCATTTGAAATTTTCAGGCACTGCAGCTGCAGAGGGATATCTTGTGGTTAACCTCAGGAGCCCAATAGCAAATTTGCAAACATGATGTTGAGGTCACATGCACTCAGTGAAAATTTGGAAACCTGTGTTAGATACGCAGGAAATCCCAGCGGAAAGTGACACAAATCATCCAGTCAGTAAGGGCCAGAAGCCCTTATATAAGGACAATACCCCTAAGCACAACATCACTAGCTGGTCAAAGGAGGTGACTGTCCTGCTCTGCTCTGCACTGGTGTGGCCTCATCTTGAGCACTGGGTGCAGTTTTGGGCACTGCAGTATGAAGGAGACACTATTAAAGAGCATCCAAAAGATGGCTATGAAGGTGGTGAAGGCTCTGGAGGGGAAGCTGTGTGAGGAGTGGCTGAGGTCACTTGCTCTGTACCATCTGGAGGAGACAGAGGGGAGATCTCATTGCAGCCTACATCTCCCTCCTGAGGGGAAGAGGGACTGGCACTGATCTCTTCTTGCTCATGACCAGTGACAAGACTTGAAGAAAAATCATGAAGGTGTGTGAGGGGAGGTTTAGGGGGGATATCAGGAAAAAGTTCTTCACCCAGAGGGTGGTTGGACACTGGACAGCCCCCCCAGGAAATTAGTCACAGCTACAAGCCTGAGTTCAAGAAGCATTTGGACAATGCTCTCAGGCACATGCTGTGATTCTGCTCAGGGCCAGGAGTTGGATTTAATGATCCTTATGGGTCCCTTCCAACTCAGCATATCCTAGAATTCTAAGTGTGCAGTTCCTTACTTATTCAGAAGGCTAATGAATGAAATACAGAAGATATAATTTGTCTTAGCTCAAGCAATGTTATCAGACATTATCAGTTATCAGACATTATCATTTCATGTCTGTTATCATTTGGTATCTGCATTCAGGAACACTTTCCTAAAAATTAAGATGGCAGCATAATTTCTTTTTTCCTTCCCAATTTAGAAAAACTACTAACCCCTGATAATGTTAACGGGGGTTAATATAAGGTTTTTCAAGAACCAAGAGAATCTACTTTGAAAGTACTGTATATTTTATCCTTTGTTATAATACTTTTGTTTAAAATATACTAGATCAAAAAATTATTAAAATAACTTGGGGAAAATGGATACTATTCTAACTGAAAACAGATTTATTGTGTAGGCTGTTATTTTTCAGAAAAAGAAGTAAAGGTGAGGGAGAGTAGATGAGACTTATTTTTGAGCAATTTTCAGTTTCTTTTGGTTTCCCTAGCTAGACTCACTTGTCTCACTGGAATGAATGGCAACCTATAAAGAGTTAGATAGCAACATGAAAGAGCAAAGAGGGTCAAGCTGCTTAACATTACCAAGTACAAGGTTAAATAGTGAATTGATCTCAGTTTGTGAGCATCTACAGCAGGACAAAACTTTTATAATGAGTTCTTCAGTCCAGCAGACAAAGACACAACAAAGATGTAAGAGCTGGAAAACAAAGCCATACAAAATCAAACTAGCAACATGGTGCACACTTTTTATGATAAGAAACTAATCATAGAAACAAGTTAAGCAGGGATTGCAGTGGATTCTCTGTCACTGTCACTGCTAACATCATCTGATGGGATAGTTTTTTTCATTTCTAAAATCCAATATTGCTGCTCAGGGATACACAGGAGTCCTATTTAGTGTGCTACAGAATAGCTAGGATCATATTGTTTCCTCCTTGCTCGATCATATATGAGTAATTACATCAGATATCACTAAAATGAACACACATTAAGGGTTTCCATCCACAAAACAGATTTTTCACTTGAAGTGTAAGTGATGGCTTATTTTTCCTTGCCTTGAGGACAATAAAATTCCTAGAAATCTTGAAATTAGTCAGGTTATGATTTGGAAAGAAGCAGATGTCCCTAAAGAACCATAAAAACTCTGTGTGCATTTATTTTTATTCTTTCTGTTAAGGGACTGTACTGTTTCAATGCTTCCCTAAAGAAATATCCCATGTTTCTGTTTACTTGTCACCCACAGCCACTACTCTTCTGTAAAATGGCTACTTCAAGCAGCAGAATCTGATTCTCTCTCCGTGTATAAATCAGCTGCAAGCTGTGGGCTTTGGGCTGGAATTACAAAGCAAAGTTCTGTACTCCCTAATTATTCTGTGCAAGCTAGTAATACATCAATAAAAGGGGCAAATATAAAGCCACAAGTATAAAACACCCTTCTCACTAAATGTATAGATTTTATGTACTTACCACTTCCTTTTTCTCACTGTATAATTTCTTCCCCTTCATTTATATACCTAAAGTTTCTCTTGGGTGTCAAAATACACATTTATCTAAGGGAAATCAATGTTTTTGAAATACTATGATGCCAAACTCAGGTGCACTTCAGCAGCAGTTCATCACATTTTCTTATGCAACATCATTCCAATATGATGGGAATGGCAACTAAATTCCAACAGACTACATAGACTCCATTTTTAATCTCTCCAGGGTAATTTTTCTTTACCTGAGAGCTTTATGGCTTTACATCCTTCTTTGCATCCCAGAACTAGCTACATTTCCTATGAGCATAAATTTGGAAAGAAGTGACTATAAAATGTGTTAAACAAATGAAAAATTTTAATACTGATGATTTTTCTGTCATATGTTCTGTCATCCAGCAGACTTGTTCAGCTAGTAGCTGCACATTGTAAGAACTCCCTTTTAATATGGTTTTAAAATTGGTATTGACTGTACCTCCTAAAGGTCAGACCTGAAGGTATTGTGCTCTTCATTGCTATTTCCCACTTTCTCTTCTTGGTTGTCAAAACCAGTCAATGAATACAAGTGCATACACCTTGAAAGGTTGCCCTGACTGGATTGCATTATGCTAAATTGCCATGCATTAGTCTGTTTTGCATCATATTTGGTTCAGATAGAGCTAAGTATAAGTTTTTTTCTTTGGATTGGCCAGGGGAGAGGTAATTCCTATTGAGCATTAGTTGTGAAAACTATCTTGGTCTTTATTGCCTGAAGATTAAGTAAAAATAAAGCTAAGGGGTTTTTATTGGTTTATGACTGCTACTTTTTTATTTAAAGCATTTAATTATTTCCATTCCCCCCCCAAAAAAAACAACCCAAACAACAACAACAAAAAAACCCCAAAAACCCCACAAAAACAAACAAACAAAACCCCCAAAAAAACCAAACAAAAAAACACACCAAAAAGCGCCCCCTCCACCCAATTCTTCTGGCTAGGAAAATAAACTGTACAGGAAGCAGTTTCCATAGGAAATAGAAAATGTTAGGTTCTCATTTTAAGGATGGAATGAAGAAGCAAAAAATCCTTTTTGCATAGGAGTATGCTCAAACCATTTGATTTTATTTAAAGCCTGTGATATGGAAGAAGTGAGCCATATTATATTTAGCCCATGTTCCACTGAAAGATGAAATTCAGGGTAGGTTTTTTTTTTTATGTGGAGAACTCCATACACATTTGATGGAAGTGCAAGAAATGGAAATCAATGTTGATCTTAGCCCAAGAACATTGGTTGAAGAATAATAGCAGACTGGGACTGGATAAGAAATGAACTGCAGATAAAGCATGAAAGATTTCTTGCAGACTGTGCTCGTGTAGATCTTAACCTTTAGCTGAAGAAACAGACCAGGTTCTTGAGCAGTCAACGGTTTCTCTTTCTGTCCCATAGAGGATTTTTTTACATAAATTACTTTTAATTGCCCATTTATTTTTGTATAGGGCTGGAAGCAAGTATATATTACAGCCTCTGGTAGTACTTACACAGAAAAGGTTAAACTACAAAAGTTTTATTTCACAAGTTCAGGAAGAGTCAATAATTCATATGTGGTGTAACTACAAGCAAAATTCCCAGGTGTTTCTACACATACCAACTAAAATGTATCCATGGCATACAGTCTACTGTATTTTTGTGGGAGCTTCATTTCACAACTCCCCGTTATTCTCTCTTTTACTGAATATATTTCCTTTCTCCTTTCTGTGGTCCCTAAGGTTCTAGTTCCTGAGAATCTAATTTCATTTGTTGAGAGCCCACCTGCTGCAATTCATTCTTAGCAGTTCATTGACTGAAAACAATACAATTTAAAAAAAAAAACCAAAAAAAAATCACCACCAAAAACAATCACAAAAACCCAACGGCTAAGTATTAAGGCTACTTTGAAATTCCATTCTGATTTAGAAATATGGCAAAAATACAGAGGCATCTGAGAAAGGAGTTCTCTGAAATGTACAATTTACAACACTGTTTCTGCAAACAAATACATAGTTATGAGCAACCACTGACAAACAATGACGTCTTTACCTGCTTTGATTGGTTGGGCTCTAGATGTGCTAAAACTTCTGATTTATGATGGGTTTTTTTAATTTCCTGAAAAGTAATTTTGCAATGATGCCTAGGGCATGTGAGAGGCTCTTTCCTTAGCTTTGTCATAAATCTAAACAAATAAATTATAATAGCAATATTACTTTCCTCACGGACAGAACTCTTAAAATTCTTTGTGCTATAAAAAAGGGGGAAAAGGAAGAGGTAATTCCATTTTTCATAGCATCAATTTAGAATCAATTTAACTTAGCTACGTAATGAAAATTAAATGAGAGAATCATGCACATTTAAGTGTCAACAAGATATACTTATGCTAAAATGTCGTCACCTTCAGTTACTATGATGCTTTTCATTTTTATACTCTTAAATTCTTTACTTTTACAATCGTCATTTGCATTAGAAAGATAACTGTAGTTATGTTACAGAATACCATCTGCAAACAAATCTAGAATAAAACAATGTAAATGTGCCCACAGAAAATTGCACCAAAAAATGAGTGTATAGAAGAATGCCCCCAAAATACATTGGAAATTTATACTGCTCATAATTTCTACTCCTATCTAAATCTTTAGTAATGTGCTTAACAATATGTATACTGAGAAGACTTGGATTTCAGAATGCCACTGAAATTAAGTGCTCCAGAGACATACTAGATGAAAGACGTCACGTCAGACTTCATAATATAAAATAATAGGTACAAGAAGCCATATCTGGACAAGAACTTAAGGGTATGGATCATTACAAAGAGGAAAATTCTACCAAGAACTGAGATATTAAAGATAAATTGAAATAAAATGATAATGTCATGCATGATAAAAACTACCTGGAAGTACAATCCAGAAATAGCTCTGTTCAGTGCCCATCTATTTTTAAAATTTGACAAAAATATAGAAGTTGCAATTGTGTACATCTCAATGACCCGTATTAAGATGTGGGATTCCTGATTGATGCACATCTTTCACAGGTTCTTGATTATTGGTTTCTCCAAATTTCCATTTCATAGATTTTGAGAGTGATACATTATGAAACTTTCAGATATCTTTTGAAGTGATGGTTAAGGGGTGATGACAATACACTGGAATATTTGAATAAAGATTTTTCGACAATAAAAGAATAACCTAAGTAATTTTAAAATCCAGCACATCAAAGAAATGGTCAAAAAAGATAAAAATTGTCATTCACTTTTATACTAGAAAAAATAAAACAGACCTAGCGAGCTAAATGTAAAACTATAGTAAAGCAAAGCAGGTGATACTTTGAGATGAAACTTGAAGAAGACATAAAATAAAATGTTTCTAAGCACAGAAGAAGTAGGATGACTGTAGAGTCCGTGGGGCCAGCAGATTATCAAAGTACAAAAGGCTCACTAAAGGAAGTGAAGACCACTGTAGAAACCACAAGGGAATCCTTTCATCACTGCTCACTATGGAGAAGGTCAGGAAGGTTCCCTTCTTCACAGGGCATCAGATGGAGAACTATTTTTTAAAGAAAAGCATCAATAGAAGAGGTTTTAGTACAAATTAATAAATTTAACAGTAACAGTTGTCAGGACCAGGCAATTTGTTCAAGAGTGAAGGAAGTTTAGTATGAAGTTGCTGAGTTACTAACTGTAACATATAAAGTATTGCTCTGATAAGAGGAATAAAAAACAGAATTTAAGGGCTAAAACTCTGGAGAAAGGACTCATGCAAAGACTTAGGGAACTACAGAAGAGCAGATTGGATAGCCATCCGTAAAATAATTAAGGATTACTATTCTAGAATTATAGATGATAGATAAATATGACATATTTACTAGAGCTCCACATGGCTTTTATAGATCCTTGGGAGGACTACTGCCTATCAGATTACTTTGAAGCTGTTAACAAATGTAGATTAATTGATACAACTAATCTGGATCTTCAAAAAGCTTTTGACAAGTTTCCATTCTCCAATATTTGACCCATATTGTTCTTCCTTCTTTCATTCCTTCTACTAATTCTGTTTTTATTAAATGCATTCATTTTAGGTTAACTATGTCAATGTAATTTCATACTCTACTCTTTATTCTTTTTTTCAGCTGCTATAGTTTTAAGTTACTAAAAAATTGAAAATCAGAAAAAGCCTTGATGCACATTCATAGAAAGCTATCTAGGCTATTGATCAGCCAGTTTGCAGAATTTCCTTAGGTCTTTTCACAATGAAATTCTGATCCTGCTCCCTCTTAATTTAATGATAAATGCATCTCTTGGGATAATACACAACTCAATTTTCAGCCTAGTGTTTCTTTTCTTCAAAATGTAATTAATATAAAGTTAACAAGAAACACTGTCAATTCTCAGAGGCAAATGTCCTGTACCATACAAAAAAATGCACTGAAGTCAGTAAATTTCTGTGGAAGCTGGGCAGAACACTCCTTGTAGAATTCTGAAGAACAATTTTGAAATATGTAAGATAAAAATATTTTTTTAAAGAAATCCAGAGAAGGAACAGCTTCCAATTTTGATGTCCTCCTTCTAATAGCCTTTCAAATACTCTTTTGTAAATGAAGAGGTATTAGAAGACATATTTGCACCTAGCCATAGATGGTGGTTGTATTTTTTTTTTCTTAATTAGTTTTTGCAAACTGCAGGTGTATAAATCAAAATAAGAATATAGTTGAGATAGACAATGTTGGTATGACTGCAGTTCAGAGTTTTATCTCAGCTGTGAACTCTGTATCTTCATCATGAACTGGGTTAAATTATTTCTCTTTATAACAAAAGGAACAGGCCCCCATTAGCACTGATTCAGTCCTATGTTATTCAATTAGAATATTTAAATTAAATTTGTTTTTTGCAAGCAAATCCAATTAAACCTTACAAGAAAATGTCTCCACAGGTTCATCTACTAGAGCTTTGTTTGTGGAGGACAGAAATTTACCCTTTGAGTGGCATCTACAGCATTCAGCAATATCAGATACAGCACATAACTATCCTCTTCATTTCATAAAACATTACCAAAGTATGTCCTTTTAAAAGTCCTGTTTCTTTCTGGTTTTTTCTTCCTTTT
>VXBB01013609.1:60543-77643 GCA_013399915.1 Illadopsis cleaveri | reverse complement strand
TTTTTTTTTTTTGTGTTTTTTTTCTTTTTTTTTTTTTTTTTTTTTTTTTTTTTTTTGCAACTAAAAAGATGAAAAAGCAATGATCGAGAACACAATGTTTAATAAATACCAAGAGGAAGCTATCCAGCCTTTGTTCAATTTGTTACTACTGCTCACTGTTACGCTTCAATTTGAATATTTATCTGTGATTATTTCTTTTATTGCCTAGTTACCATCAAAGATTATCATATAAACCAGAGAAAGGAGAAAACAATATGCCTGTCCTCCCTGCTCCCACAAAAAAAAAAAAAAATATAAAGCCTCCAAGCCAGCAAAAATGTAGCATATGTGTCAGTACAGAAAAGATCATATGGGCTAACATCTAAAACCTTAAAATATTGCCAGGTAGTCTATTTACTACAATTAAAAATATCCCTACCAAGCTCATAATACTGTTTGCAATAAGATTATCTTCGCCTCTGCAATTTCAGTTTTGTGTATTTGAGCTGTATCTGACATTGGCACTGGACAAGATAGCACAGCCTTTGAAAGCAAAAGTAAACACAACCATTTTTTTTAATAATCATTAATCTGAAAAAGTTAAAACAAAGATCCAAGAAATTATTTGCTATAGCCCAATATGGCACAGAAATAAAGAACAAGCAACTAACCACTTGTCTATAATCAATTTAAAAAATAGCCATAAAATGAAAAAGATAATCTTAAATCTTCAACTTACATAAAATTTTTTATAATCCAAAGTGCCATTTGTAGAGGCATTATAATGCCAAACAGTTGGAAATGTCCAATAAAAATGCTCAAGTTCATGTAATATACCATATGTGAACACCTCCACCCTTACTATAAATCACCACGGCTTTATTGTTCTAAAAGTTCAGAAATTAATGCATTTATTCTTAACATCAGTGAGAAAGAATTCCAGTAACTGTTTAAAACAATCTTGGTGGGAGTTTTGAGGGGTTTTTTCCTTAACTTCAGCGCTATAGTTCTAATACCACAGAACTGAAAAGTGGTTTTTGTTTCTGAGAGAAGTCTTCCATTAGATTCCAGCCATAAGTGGGATTGCACAAAATTCAAAGTCACATCAAAAGCAACAAATCAAAAGGCAAGGAATGAGATGCCTTTTTTCAGGATACAGTAAATATTTTCAAACAACCCTCCCACTGGTGATGACTTTGTGTTTGTGGCTACAAAGACACATCGTTTAGATGACCAGAGGTTGACAGATTTCACATTTTTTCTTTTTGTATAAAGAAAGCTTGTCAAGATCTTTTGAAAAACTATTTCTGTTTTGGGGGCAGTTGCTATCAAACTAGTTGCAAATTTTACCATTTCATTCATGCTTTTGGTAAGTTCAAATTTAAAAAAATCTTCTATTAATGTTCAAAAATGTGGCTTATCACATTAACTTGTATAAGTTACATGCTTAGTCAGTAATGTGCAGAATCCAACACAGTACAAGAATTCCTGCTTCTAAACATTTTTCAAAATGGTGTCATAAGTATTCTGAAGATTTTTTTGGTCTTTACAGTAAGTTATGTTATGCAGGAAAACAATATTACTAAATAGAAATGGAGAAAGAATACAGGGAAAAAAATGAACAGAGAAAAACAGAGATGACTTTTAAAAAGTCAAGGGAGTAGGCAGAAAAATAATACGTGTAATTTGAAAAGAAATGGGAACACGATAAATGAAAATTCAGAGATAAAAGAACCCAGGAAATGAGATGACATATTTTTAGCAAGTCCAAATATTATCTGCACTAATGAGCACTAGACAGAAAAAAGTTTAACCATCTTTCTCAAAAATGAGAGAAAACTCAGAGAACGGGACTGCAAAGAAACCAACAGAAAAGTTTGGCAATTAAAGACCATAGCCAGCCTTAGTGTTTTTATACAATGTTCTGTATCCCCTGCAGCCACGAGGAAAACGGATGTAGTTGTAGTGAGTGAGGGATATGAATAATGCTTTATATTATTCCTTAAATGATTTTTTTGTACCCTGAGAATTTATTTCTGAAGTCAGTATAAGAGTACTTGTAGCTACACTTATCTAAAAGGATGGAGGAAATATTTGTCTGCTCAGCTGTTACTCCTGTACTGTTTTTGGTGTTGCTACTCAATCTGCCTAATAGGGTGAAACATGCTGGCAAGGAACAGCGACATACCATCACTACTCCATAAGAAGCATCTAAAAAATTACTCAATGTGCACTTCTGTTAGGATCTGAGATGACCTGAGATTGATCCTTTAAGGTGAAAGGAAGTTTAGTAAATTAATGCTGCTATAACTCCCAAAACTAAATTTTAGCTCTTTGGTAATACAGAATATAATCTTAATGTCAGTTTTTACTCTAAATAAGTGTTTTTAATGAGAAAGTGGGTAGAAACCATGCATAACCTCAGGCAGCATGGAAAGGGATTTCTTAATCCACAATCTGCTTCCTAGTTGACTGGCAGCACCCAATGCAAGACAGCAAAAAGAAAATTCCAACCTATTCATGTCAGAGACTTAAAAAGCAACAATTCCCACCTGTTCCTTTCCACAACACACTCATCAATTTTGATAATTATTATGATCATATACAGTTTTAAATATTCAAATTAATTCTGCTAATTATGCAACATCATTGGGGTATGATCAATTAGCCTTCAGCATGCCCTGCACTTGTCTTAGACCTTTGTATTACCTTATAATTATCAGGTCTGCTATCTTCTGCTCTCAGACACAGGAAAAAAACACAGTTGCTGATTATAAAACATTTGCAGAGGATTTTTCCTAAGTGGAATATCTTTCAGGAAAAAATAGCACCTGAGTGCTACTGGTTCCTTTTATAGATTCATTTCACATGATTTCTACAATAGATGAAGAGGCTTTGGTCCCCAGATTATACACTTTCCTCTTCCACTAAACTTTAACCATAGTTTCTAGCACTGCATGTTTTCTTGTTTCCGTTTTTCTCTGGAGAAAACTGTCAAGAAATGGAGATCAATACTTCATGCTTCTCAGTACTCCTCAAGTTTAGTTTCCCATCCTTTTCTAACTCATTTTTAGCCTTTTTTTCTCTTTGATCATTTTGCATCTAATGCATAACTTTTACTTCGGTCAAAACATGCTTCTGTGGTGAGCTACTATGAAGAAAAAACGATAGAAAAAACACCCTCTTGGTACTAGCACCAAAACATGCTGAGTCAAAGTGTCCTTCTTCTTTTACGTGCTAGTCTTACCAACAAAGGGACGCCTCTATCATCTCTAATGGCCAGTAGTAAGAGCTACAACACTAACCCACATCCCAGTGGGTTGTGTTGCAATGCGGAGATTTCATTTGTGCTACATTACAAATATATTTATGTTTAAACAATGACACTTCCTAATGCTTTGCTTGACTAGATTTCATGTGATGGGCATAATTGGGGTATAATGGGTATAATCGATAATTATATTAATTAGGAGAAATGTAAATTAAAATATTCAAGTAAATTAAAATATTCAATATCAATTAAGTAATAAGGAGATTAACTCTTCTAAGTGATCTAGAAGGAAAGCTGCTCAGTATATACATTATATAACACATTTTATATATTACATAGTTAAGCAAAATAGTGTATATAAAAGCAGTGTCAGTGACTAAGGCAGCATTTAGAACTTTTTTTCTGCACCTGTTACCATTTTGAGTCTGTTTCTGTCACATAATAAACTGCAGTAGGCATACTTTCATAGAGTAAATAAAACTATGGGTAAATCCTGCACTCTTCAGACTCCATTAAATAGGATTTTTATTTTTGTACTGAACTGTGTAGCTCTAAAGAACACTGAGTAGTTCAAACTCCAACAGAGAGGCCTTATTAATAAAGACCACAAAAGAGAAACAGTTCATGATATCAAGGACTCAGAATTCAGATCAAGTAATTTATGAATTATTATATGATAGTTTCCTGTGTTTGAAACAACTGCCATCTACTATATCCCTTCCTAAAAAACAAGAGATACTTGATTTCAGAGCAGTGAACAAACAGCATGCAATGACTTATTTTCCCTACAGTCTTCCAGTGTTTCATGCTTTTTTTCTCTATGGAAAAAGCACCAGCAAAACACAACTGCTGTAGTTGTAAACTGGCATTTGTATTTCTTCGTAAAATCTGTAAGCAACATAGATTGCACCAGGAGAAATATGATATGTTCTAGGTTGAAAAAATTAATCACTGTGCCTAGAAATCGGATAGATGCATTAGTACAACACTGCTCTTGAATAAGCCCTGCTTAGAGACATGAGAAAGCACCTAAGAAATCCATTTAATATTCATAGAATAATAGAATTGTTATGTCTTGAAAAGGCCTCTAAGATTATTTTATATTATCTAAGACTATCCAGCTGTTAATCTAGTGCCACCATGTCCACCACTAAACCACATCCCAAGGTGCCGCACCTACATGATTTTGAGCACTTCCAAGGATAGTGACTCCACAACTCCCATGAGCAGCCTGTTCCAAAGCCTGACCACTCTTTTTGTGAACAAAATTTTCATAATATCCAACCTAAGCCTCCAATAATACAACTTGAGGCCATTTTCTCTTGACCTGGCATTTGATACCTGGTGGAAGAGACTGACTCCCACCTAGTTACAACCTTCTCTCAGGCAGTTGTAGGACACAATAAGGTCACCCCTGAGCCTTCTTTTCTCCAGGTTAAACATCCTCATCTCCCCCAGCTGGTCCTCATAAAACTTGTACTTCAGACCCTTCACTGCTCTGTTACCCTTCTCTGGACATGCTCCAGCACCTCAATGTCCTTCTTATAGTGAGGGGCCAAGAACTGGACACAGAATTCAAGGTGTGGCCTCACCAGTGTTAAGTGCAGGAGGACAATCACTGCCCTGGTCCTGCTGGCCACACACTTCCTGCTCCAGGCCAGGATGCCACTGGCTTTCTTGGACACCTGGGCACAGGTGGCTCATGTTCAGAAAGTTGTTGACTGGTACCCCCAAGTCCTCCTCCACTGGGCAGTTACCCAGCCACTCTGCCTGTAGCACTGCATGAGGTTGTTGTGACCCAAAGGCAGGATCAGCGATTAGCCTTGTTAGAATTCATACAACTGTCCTCTGCCCATTGATCCAGTCTGTCCAGATCCCTCTGTAGAGCTTCCCTGCCCTTCAACAGATCAACACTCCCACCCAACTTGGCATCAGTGATGAACTAAGGATGCACTTGATCCCCTCATCCAAGTCATCAACAAAGGCACTAAACAGATCTGGCCCCAGTACTGAGCCCTGGGAAACACCATCAGCGACTGGCTGCCAACTGGATGTAACTCCATTCACCACTCCTCCCTCAGCCCAGCCATCCAGCCAGCATTTTATCTAAGGAAGAGTACACCTGAGCTAAAAGCAGCCAGTTTCTCCAGAATGCTATAGGAGATGGTGTCAAAAGCTTTACTAAAGTCCAGATAGACTACAGCCCAGCATCCACAGCTCTTTAAGGAGATAACCTTGACAAAGGAGGAGATCAGGTAGGTCAAGCAGGACTTGCCTTTCAGAAATCCATGTTTGTTGGGCCTGATTCTCTGGTTGTCCTGCACGTGCCACATAATGGCACAGACAATTATCTGCTCCATTTTCCTTTGCTCTGAAGTCAGCTGACAGGCCTGTAGTTCTCTGGATTCTCCTTCCAACCTTTCTTGTAGATGAGCTAGCCTCCAGTCAACTGGGACCTCCCCAGCTAACCTGGACTGCTAGTAAATGATGGAAAGTGACTACTCAATGAGCGCTTTCACCAGCTCCTTCAAAACACTTGATTGGATCCTCTTCAGCCCCACAGATGTGTGCCTCCAACTGGCGTAGCAGGTCCCTCACCATTTCTCCTTGATTATGGGTGCTTCATTCTGCTTCCCGTACCTGTCTTAAAGCTCCTGTGCTGGGTAGCCTGAGGAAAAACTCATCTTACTTTGAAGATTGAGGCAAAGAAGGCATTAAGTATCTCAGACTTTTCCTGAGCCTTTTTCACTATGTTTTCTTGTACATGCATTAAAGGATGCATGGCCTCCTTTTGTTACTGAAATATTTGTACAAAACAATTTTCTTATCTTTTACAGCGGTAACAAAATTAAATTCTATCTGCACTTAGTCACTTCTAATTTTCTCCCTGCATAACCTCACAATATTCTTTTAGTAGTCCTGAGTTGCCGGCCCCTTCTTCCCAGGGAGATACACTCTCTTTTTTCCCCCTCCCTGAATTCTAACCAAAGCTCTATGTTCAGCCAGGCTGGTCTTCCCTGCTGGCTCATCTTTCGACACATGGGGATATTCCTGTTCTGCACTTCTAGTATTTCCTTCATAAAATGTCCAGACTTCTGGGACTCCCTTGCCCTTGAATGCCTCCTCAACAGACTCCCTCAACCAGTCTTCTAAACAGGACAAAACTGCCTTCTGAAAATTCAAGGTAGTAGTTCTACTGACCCCTCTCCTTACTTCTAGGATTGAACACGGTCATTTTGTGATCACTCTGCCCAAGGCTTCCTCCAGCCACCACACTTTGCAGCAGTCTTTCTCTGTTCACAAACAGCAGATTCTGTGGGTCAGCTTCCCTGGTTGGCTCCCTCATCAGCTGTGTCAGGAAGGTATATTCCTCACACTCCAAGAACCTTCTTAGACTTGGAAACACTTTCTCTCTCCTATGTTGTATTTCCAGCAGACAGGTTGCAAGTAGAAGTACCTCATGAGAACAAGGACTAGTGATTGTGAGACTTGTCCCAGCAACTTATAAGGTATTTAATCTGTCTCTTTATCAAGAACAGGATATCAGCTGGTTGGCCCTCCCCCTGATCCTTAACCCTAAGTACTCAGCCCTGTCGTGACCATCATTAAGGTCTGGACAATCAAAACACACTCTAACATACAGGTCTACACCCACGCCTCTCCTTCCTTTCCTGTCATTTCTGAAGAACTTGTAGCCACCCACTGCAGCATTTCAGTTGTGCAAGTCATCCCACCATATTTCAGTGATGGCAATTGTCATAGTTTTTTCCTCTGCACAGTGACTTCTGGCTCTTTCTGTTGGTTACTCATGCTGTGTGTGTTGGTGTAGATGTACTTCAGCAGTGTATTGATCCTGCCACCTTTTTGGGGGGACATGTCCTAATTCCCACATTAGGAGCCATCTCCAGGCTTTCCTCTAGCACTCCTGGTTTTATCCCCTTCTCCCTTTAAATCTATCTTAAAATGGTCATTGGGACCTGCTAACTCCCAAGGCAAGGATCTTTTTCTCCCTTTGAGACAGGCATACCCAGTCTGTCATCAGCAGGTCTAGCGACATGTAAACTGACCTCTGATCAAAAAAACCAAAAATGATGTTGGTAACAGCAGGCTCTGAGCCATGTATTTGTCTGTACAACGTTCCTGTTTCTGCATCATTGCCTGCAATTGACAAGATAGAGGAGAACACTGCTTGTGCTCCTGATGCCCCAACTAGTTATTCCAAGACCCTGAGATCTCTATTCACTGCCCTCTAACTTCTTATTGTGACTTCATTGCTGCCCACTTGAATAAACAGTAATGGATAATAAACCACACCAGACTGGAAAATTTCTTGGTGACTTTTCTTGCCCAGATCCCAAGGAGGCAGCAGTCTTCCTCATGGGTTTGTTCAAATTGCTATATTGGAGTCTCTGGAGAGACTGGAGTCACTGATAACACCTACACTTCTTTTTTTCTTAACAGAAGATGAATGCTCTACAGATGATGGCAAAATACCAAAAATGCAGAACAGTTTGGAATTCTCTGTATATTAACAGAACTGGATCTCCAAATTCATTAATCTGAATTGTGTTCTGTGCTTTGTTCCGCCTGAAAAAATGGACATACTTCTCAAAATTGCTACCCAATTAACATGTAGAAGGCCCCTGAATATTTAAAAATCTCAGCCAGAGGACTGACAGTCTCTGATGGAAAGGTCAGTTTTCAATTGAGAGTTTGTTTTTTTCCCATTTCTGTGCAATAGCCCATAATGAATGAGCAAACTGTATTTCAGGATTGTAGCGCAACTGGAACACGGAAATTAATTGTGCCAATCAGTCAGCAAGTAGCAACCTGTCGCAAGTGCCTGAACATATTAACTATGAAATGAGTCAAAAGAATAAATAGTCAGCATTAAAACCTTCTGAGAGCCTAGCACAGTTATGTTTGCTTCCAGTAAAATTCACAGCACAGCTGTATTTGTTGTGCCAAACAGAGATAGAAGTCTAAAGCCAAAATTGGATTAATTAAGCAAGGGTTGTAGGATCACCACAGGCTGATCCCAGCATAACAAATGAGAGGATGCTTCCAGTTCTTCCTGTGTGCTGGCCAAAAAAATTGTTCTGTAGCAGGCTGTACTTGGAAAGACAGCTCTGAAGGCCATATTATTTGGGTAACCTTTTACAATTAAGCCACAAATTAATCTGCTTGTTAATGTTTGTCATCATGGAAAGACAGTTTAAAAATCCTAGATACATTATTGCTGCCCACTACAACCATCTGCAACAATCAGCTCCTTGGAATAAATTGTGAACTAGTGCATTTTGAGCTAAGGCCGTGCTGAAAATTAATGGCTTGGAAAGGTTGTGGGTTTTATCCATTTTATTATATATCGTGTGTTAACCATGTACATATGGTATTATTCATGTATTGAAATCATTCTAACAAAATAAAATTACTGAGATAAGTATTGAATTCTCTGTTTCTGTTGCTGGAGAATGGCTCAGCTACCACCCTTGTTGATGTACCATTGTTGCTCAGAGAAAACAAATCTAACAAGAAAAATAGAACCACCAGAGCTGCATTCCTAGGAACTGAATACAACAGATGAAAAGCTTGAAACTAAGCTACCCAAAAATCCCCCTTTGAAAAACTGAGGAGACATAACCCAGAATCCATGAGACAGAACCCCAGGCAGACAGACTCAGTCTAAAAGGGAGCTTCTTAACAATTGCACAGCAAAACGTCAGGGCTCACTATTGAAGGGCAATAGACATCCCTAAATTTAAAAGTTTATCTAAGCCAGATCTCAGCAGCATTGGCTGAGACATAACAGAGGAGGCAAGATTAATTCTTCTTGTAAATATTGGTAATTTTGCTACTTACTTTTACTCTTCATCACCCAGTTTGCCACCTCATAATTAAGAACACAATTTTTTATTTGCTGAAATGATTCTGATTTGATTTTAGCCAAAGAACACTTTTTGACAGAAATCAACTAGGCGAAGATTATAAACTTGCAGCACATTGAAATCAAATTGTGCATACCTATCACAAGTATATACAACTTTAAAAGAGAGTATTAGAACTAATGCACTTGGTTTAGAATTTTGTTTCCACTGTCCCTCTTTTTGTCTTTTATTTTTCTTAAATACTGCTACTTGCACCTAAACAAAAACTCTCATTATACCTAATTCTGCAAAAGACTTACAGCTTCTTACTCACTACAGAAAATCATATACTATCGTGTCTTGCAAGGCATCCAAAAAGATCATCAAAATACTGGCACTGCACAGGATCTACCCAAAAATCACACCGTGTGCCTGAGAGCGTTTCTAAAGCGATAGAAATGCAAATGGAGAAGAGGCACCTGGAAAAGGGACCTGTATGCACATGGTCAGAACTCTAGCTGCACCTCAAGCATCCCTTCCTGGGAACATAAGCTTTGTTAAAAGAATCATGCAATACTACAAACAAACAGAGTTTGCATGTTTTCACTCACTGAAAGATTCATGAAGCCTAACATCTTCCATCAGGGCAGTGATTACTACTACTGCCAAATGTTTAGAAGGGAAAAAAAAAATCTGGGAAACTTGAGCACAGTACTGTGGAGGGCTGTGTAATTTTTACAACAAAGCATTTTGTGACAGAGGTAGAATTAACCTTCATCCAACATTAAGAGCTGTCAGTGAGACTGAAGGAAAATAAAAGCAAGAAAAAGGTGGGGGGAAAAAAGAGAGCTACTATATGGTTTAATATCAAATAGAAATTAACCAGAAATTCCTTATGTAGAAGTTGCTTGAAGCATTATAGTAACAATTAAAAGACTTAACTGCAATTTTGAATAAAGTGATCTAAAGGCATAAAAAAGATGATTTATTACTTTTATAAATAAAACCAAGTGTCAAACAACATTGACTCTAACACTTAGTGTCTGAAACGTTAAAAACTGTTTAATGGAAGACAGGTATTCAGGGTTGTACTACATTGGGTTCTCAGAGTTAGCACCGAAAGATGACTCTAATTAGCAAGGCTAGTGTAACTGTTCAGGTACAAGTTTGATATACTGACATCCACTGGCATAGAAGAATTCATAGATTTAAGCTAAAACTTGCCAAGAAAGAAGAAAAGACAAATTAACTACAGGACTTGCAATATTTCCACATATACAATGGAAAATAGAAAGGCAAAAAGTCCTACAGCCATCAATAAAAAGATGGGAGAAACTTATGTTCTAATTCCATAACTTCTCCAGTAAAAGAAGACAACTAAATTCAAATCAAACCTCTGAACTTTATAGTGCGGTTCGTAAATAGACAAAACTTTGCACTGCAGATAAATGATAATAGCTGCTACGTCTTTGACTACCTTATTTCATCTACGCTAGTAGACAAAGTTCTAACTAGATTGTGAAGTCAGATATAGTGGAGTCACTCTCACAATGCCAGGTTCCAGAAATATCAGGAAAGTGCTTGTTTTTAATGTCCATTTATAAATGCCTACTACAAGCAAGAATTCCATAAAACAAGGAGCAGTCGAGATTTAGTTAACACAGGATCCTGCACTTCTAAGAAGCATAGAATGAGTTCTGTGGCTTTTGAGCACAATTGTCACCAAGTGAATGAGCAGGGGCATAAATCTCCTTGGACATAGTTTAATATTTATCAAGATATACTTTAAGAAACTAAACATGTAGGAAGCTGGTTTGCACTAGAAACATTTTCCCATGTGGAATTCATCAGGGAATCAAATGCAAAATTCTGTCTCCCAACAGAGAATCTGCATCATTATAGCACCTAAGACTGCTTCTAGTGCATCTGCAGTCTAGTGTGACAACTCTAAATTTGTACTCACAAAATTACTAACAAGTTGTTTGTTAGGTTTTACAGGAGGGCAGATGGGAGGAGAATCAAATTATTCCAATTAAAGCATGAAAGAAATTACTTATGGGCATGATCAACTATCTTTTTGAAGTAGGTACATACAGAAGCTTGTGGGATAATATGCTGAAGTGTTTGATGAAGAAAACCATAAATAAAACTCCCATCCCTGAATGTTAAAATGATGTAGTGCTCATGCAGTCATTTTGTAAAGCAACATGAGGATAAATGCTAGTGCTTAGCCAACATATCTTTGTAGTAATTACTAGAGACAGCACAGAGATAGATAGTGGTTATGATCAAGTACAAATGTACAACTTGATGCACAGATTTTGGAAGTGAAAAATCTAGTTTTCACCTTTGGACCAAAATTATATTAGGAGTTATGTTGCAAACCATTTCATCACAAAATTTCTTAGTTGATCAAAGCTCTGCAATAATTTCCACATGATAAGCTGAGGCTGATAAGGTGGTCAAGAGTACTAGAAGGTGGTTCAAACAGAACATACTTTAAAGTATATTTATATATAAAGAATAAATGATCAGCATATTGCATTAAAGATGTATGTCTGACAGAGAACTTGAAGATACCAAATAAATCACTGAATAAGATGACTTGCCACAGGCTCTTAAAAATAAGTCTTATTCCTGGAAAGAGTACTTGTAAGATAGGTTGGAAGTATTATTATATTTATCTCAGGAGTTTTAAACATGACATCAGGTCAACAGTCCAGGCTGTAAGAGGCATATTTCAGAGGTGATATGTAACATATGTAGCACAGATGTAACATTTCAGAGATAAAGCCAAAAGGGCACCTCAACAAATGAGGCATAACTTAAAATCTAGAGGAGTTTGGACAAAGTCTGATCTCCAAAGCTGGCTGAAGAGGATGGCATAAAATGAGAATAAGTACTATTAACAATGGTATAAACCTGTGGGTTGAGGAATCTGAGTTGTCATTTTGCCCATAATGTGATATCAGAGCTATTCTCCTTTGTGGGGAACACATCTTTTATTAGAGGGACACAAGAAAACAAATGCCTGTACAAAAGATGAAGTGCAAAACTGCTAAAAAGAAACAACAAGCAGGGTGCAGTACAGGTTAAAAAATCAGAAGTATGGAAGCTGGACTAAAGCCTTCCTCTCTGTATGTTTTTTTGAACACTATAAAATATCACTGTATCTCAAGAAAATGAAACCAAACCAAAAAACACTTCCATGATAAAAAGCCCATCTAGTTTCACAAGGCTTGCATCCCTTTGTATTATTACCCAGCATGCAGCACATAAAATATTTTGAGAACATCCTGGCCTTACTGAAGTCAGTGGGAAATTTGAAATTGTCTTCAGAGGAGCCTGGATGAAAGTCAACAGTCCCATTGATTTCAGAAGGCTATTAGTCTGAGGCTATGCACAAACATGAATCTTTCAAGAAGCAGAGCTTTGAACAACTGAGTTTTGTGTATTTATGAATTGGGAAAAATGCTGTAAATCTGGCTGCAACTCTGGCATAAGCTTCAAATGAAATTAAATGCACTATTTCATTATGTTGAACCTCAGCTATATGCAGATTAACTGAGATGAGTGTTCTGGATCAGCAGGTGTCGGTCCCCTGGTGTTAAATAAATTTAGATAAGGCAAGAGCAGCACTCTGCAGCAGAGCTGAGGAGCCCTGTGTGCTCTAGCTCTGCATTAGGGAGCCTGAGCAGACAGGGAACCATCTTTCACACCAAGATTCTGGCTCCAAGACCTGCAGTTTTCAGTGTCCTCATTTTTATGGGATACAAAAAATGGGACATGTCCAGACTGAGAAAAGATCTCAAGGTATCTAGGCTGTTCGCTTCTAGACATAGTATTTCCTTAAATGCTCAGGTTCTTTCCAGCTTACATGGGACAGCCCAATTCCGTCAGCTGCACAGTTTCTGAAGTGAAAGGCACCATGGGGAGATCCTAGAACCACCACATTGCAAGACACTCTCCAAAGATAGAAAAACTCTACAACCACTTTCCTTCCACATAAAAGACAAACAAACTCAAAAATACATGGGGGTTCAACTTCTCCCTTATCTTAGTTATAAATCTTCTTTTTGTTCTTGTTTGTGTGTATATTAAAAAAGAGAAAAAAAATTTACATTCAAATTTGCAACCTGTACTAACATTGCCAAGATTTTTCTTTGTGAATTTTGTATCTCGTTCACACAAGCAATTTCATTTCCTGTCAAATAAAATAAAAGTGAGAACTAAGAAAGAAACAAACTGTAAAAGCTAGTAACACCTAAGTGGTACAGCTTATTCCAGGTAAGTGCATTCCAAGTACAAAATGTACTCAGATGACTTCCAAGTCATAGAAAATGCTTTTTTTTTTTTTTTTTTTTTCCTAAATAACCACTACTATCTAAAAAATTGGATCTTCTCTTTTTTTTTTTTTTTTTAATACCTTTGTCATCACAGGCTGGGGGGACTGCAGAAACGTATTTGAGTTTTTTTTGGTTTGTTTTCCTGCAGTTTTGTTTGTTTAATTGCTTTGCACAGGATAAGAAAAAGAATTAAACACAAATTATCTTTCTCCACTCTTATTCTGTTTAGTGCCTTACACCAAACTATGAATATTGGGCATGACATGCACAGCTGCTTTTTCCAATGCACAAGGAAAACATAAAATTGCTCTTGTACAAATAACACTTCCTTTTAAGGCTCTATGTTAACTACAGCAATCTGATTTGCAACCACCACTCTATAACTTGGCTAATCAACTCTGAAATGAATATTAGATCCAACTCACCAGCTGGCTCTTTTCCCTTCCTATAATTTCTTCTACAGCTGATCTCTTAGTTCCATAACATTATCCACTGATATAAAGTATATATTTAAAGCAATTAGGCTTTCAATTCTACTGGACAATACCAGTTGTATTGTAACTATTTAACTTTAGTCTTTTATGATCTTATTTACTTCAACTATATATTTTTCACATTATTTGTATTTCACATAAATCCTGTCATCAGTATAATTAGAGAAACATATAGCTAACCTTTTCTCGAAAATCCATGACAAAATTGAACACGGAATCCATTGCTTTTTGTTTATCTCCACTTATAATAAAGCTTTCATTTAAAAAATGCACCCTTTAAAACAAATACATTTAATTTACTACATTTTAGAAACTGTCACGTTAGTTTTAACAATAAAGAAAAGAATACTGAAATAGTCGTTTGCGACCATTGCTTAGTTTGGTCTGTTAACTTCATATTCAAGAATACTTTTATTTAAATAAAAATATAAAATGTAGTTCATAATGTGCAATCAGGTCAACTTGTTAATATTATGTAAAAAAAAAATAAATTAGAAAATATATTCTAATATTATTTACCACACTTTGATATTTTCCCTGCCCAAAACTAGTAAAATAAGTCATGTTCACCATATGAAAAAGTACCAAAGTCGCCTATTTTTAATTATTGCTTGGAAAAACAGATCAATTGAGTCTTTAACATTAAAAGTTCAGTTCTTCAATAAAGTTTTCTTGTCATTTTATTAGCATCATGTTCGATTTTGTTTAAAGGTGTTTGGGTTTTTTTATATAGAGGATGTTTGAAGGACTGACTGCTAAAGGTAAGAAAATTTAACGAGAAAAGCATATTTTTAATTAATTTTGCAGAATACTTTTGATAAATGAATCTCACCTTTCTAGTGATTAACACCTGAGACATTATTTGGGTCCTAAGATTCATTCAGCTATCCAGGGAACAGAAACTATATGTCATTATTTATATCACTGATCAAAACAACAAAGATTCTACACATAAGGAGAAAAAACACTGAAGAGGCTCTTTATTGACAACCTACATATTAATATCTGATCATTAAGGTTTCTGAAAAAGAACCTATTCTGGAGGGATTTTTTAATATATTTTCAGCTTTTAGTTCTTATTATGATCTCCAGGTAAAAAAACTGGAACGTGCTCCACTAGGTAAACTGTCCACTGTCACTCTGCCTGGAGACCTGCCTGGAGCATCCTCTTTGTTTTCTTCTTGAACTTTTCTCCTTACTGAAAACCAAGGGTAAGGAGCAGCAAAGACATCACCTCCTATCCCAGCAAGAGCTAAGGGCAGGGAGAGCCCAGGCATCCTGAGGTTCACTGTATTCCTGTAGATAAACACCCATACATGCTTTGGAAGAACTGAGCCAAGGCTATCGGCTAGTGGGCTGTATCATTGTTAGCCAAGCAATTCAACTCAAGTTCATGGCAAAGCAACAACAGAAAAGGATGCTCAGGGTCTCCGTTTTCAGGGTTCATATTGAGTATTTGCTTGATCAGACATAAAGCAAAGCAGTCCGGGATTACCGAATACACAAAAATCTCAATCTTCCAGAAAGCTGAAAGTATTGCTGGAATTGCATCTTCGCCTTGGGTTTACAGTCTTTGTGGGAGAGCCAATTCCAACAGCTCCTAGAGACACACAGTGGCTGGATGAACTTTTCCTCCATGAAGTGTGTGTGTGCTACTGTCTGTGCCAGTCTATCAGGGCCTCAAATATCCAGACTGAGGACTAAACCAAAACCTGGAGTATCTTCTCACCTTTGTATGCTCCAGGACAATTTTGCCTTTGTTCTTGGATTTCCATACACTGAAAACCAGTGCATAAATAGATAAATAAGAAAGAAATCAACATTAGATGGCTTAATTAAACCCCTGTAAACTGTGGTTTTTATCTCACTTATAGAGAGAATAAGTGAGATAAAATCATGCCATGTTAGAGTATGTTCACATAAAACGTGTGCACCTTCCACCTAGTAATTGCCAACCACACAGGAAAAAAAAAAACCTCCAGAATGGGAACTTCTCCATGAAATGTATTCTATATAAATATATATATTATTTCTATGCATAAAAGTACAGATTTTTTTTCACAGTAACAATACTGTGGGGGAAATACAAGGATAAAGACACCTGCTCTTCTGCAGGTCTGAAAAAAATTGAGATGACAGCACAGAAAGTGAGTTTGCAGCATGTAAGACAAAGTGGTGTAAAATAAGTGAACTATCCCTAAGCAAGCTCTAAGGGGACTGTAAACTGTAATTGCACTAACATGCTGTGTCATGTTGCTGTGGGTATTTTTTCTCTTCATCTAAAATCATTTATCTCTATGATACCTTAAAATACACAGTGCATTTTTAAATACACTTAAGTACACAAGAAATTAATCTGAGAAACTCTTAAGTGACACAAGTACAGAAACATACTGAAGAGTGGGGTGAAGAGGGGAAAAAGGAGAATGTGCTCACTTATATATGAATTATTGGTGCATATGTCAATGATAGGTACACAGTCATCTTGTATTTTAAAAAATAGTTCATATAATATATTTTTTTATATACAGGTGAAAAAAAGGTAAAAAACTAACAGGTGCTACCTATCAGGTACAAACAAAAGTATTCTCAGGTGTCTGATCTGGTGTATTGGATCAATATACTTGAGTATTTAAAGTGTTTGTGTTTTCTTTGAAGTGCATCATTGAAAGTATGAAAAATACAAAATATTAATATTTCTCAGATGTTAGTACATGCTATGTTGGCAGTAACTCCAAGTACTGTTCTCAGACCTGATTTATTTCAGTAGCCAGATGGATTTTTAAAAGCTCATAGAGTATCTAGGATAGGGACAAGCAGGCAACTTGAGGTACAGCACAGAAAAAAGTCTTTTGTATATTAAGAAACAGAGAGCTTTGTGAAGAAGCCTAATTAGTTTGCACCCTGCAAAGAGTAACTAAATGATCTGGAAAATGAGAAATCTTTGAAAGTATTTGTTCCATCCATACCAGGCATTGGAACACGGGCTGAATTTAACAACAACATCACTTACAAGCTTCATTATCACAATCCAAAGGAAGCATTCATTATTGAAAATTAAAAAAAAAAAAAAATTGTTTCATTTTTGGTGTATTTTCTTACTCAGTAATTGCAATGCATTGATCAACTTTTCCAGATTTTCA
>VXBB01013609.1:44805-55581 GCA_013399915.1 Illadopsis cleaveri | reverse complement strand
CTTTTTCTTTTTGTTTTTTTCCCAGAATGAGGACAGAAATCCAAGGAAATATTTATTTGCTGCCGGTTATTGTAAGTTGGTTTTAGGTTTGCTGATTTTTTTTTTTCCTTTTAAATAAGCCAAGCTGATGCTATTGCAACAAAATCAGTATATTGAAAATAGAACAATAATTAAAGTTATTTGTCTGTACCATGGACTACTAAATTTTTTATCACATGTCAGGAAGTTTTTATCTCTAGCTGGAAAATAATTCAATTAATTTTACAAAACTAAAATTGAGTTCAAACCAAAACCTGCTATGAATGGCAGCAGCACTATAATACTAATTTCTTATCACACAAGTTTCAGAAAACATGAAATATGAGGGTTTTTTTTCCTACAAGAGAATATTAATCATTTCATAAATTTTATGAAATACATAACCTACACATAAGAAATGCACTACCAAAAATACATTAATAAAGTACTTCACAAAAAGTAAGCTAAAAAAATCCCAAACTATGACATATAGTGTCCAGGTTGAATTTCTTTGATACACTGACATCAAAGTAAAAAATAAATTCTGGAAGCAAGTAATCCAAAACTCTGCTGCAGAAATAAAGCAGTGCTAGAGCTGGACTAACAGTTGGGATCCCTATCTGGGTGCTTGCTCCTAGGACTCAAAAGCAGAGCTGAGTGCTTAAAGAACACATTTTATACTTGTTCTAGTCCTCTAGCAGCAAGAAATTGTAGCAGCAGAACAGTGCTTACTATTTCCCTTCCCATCCCTGGAAACTTCAAAAGCTGAATCTGTTCATATTAGTCTGAGGAGTCTGTTTCAGGGAAAGCTTTTGGCTTTGTGTCTTTTTTGTTTAGTTGGTATTAATCTGTGTTTAAAACTTGATCTTTAAAACTCTCATCGTTGTAATGAGGTCTCACTTGTTACAATCATTTTTAATATTTGCGGATGAGTAAGAAATCAATGGATGATGTCATGCTCTAATGAGAATGTTAGCTGTCATGGAAATTAATAGGGAAAATGGATTATACCACCAACTGTTGGTGCATTGGATCTGAAATCTTGACTATGTGAATAGAATAATACTAATTAGTGATGATGGAGTGTATGACAGAGTGTAAATACATTTGTGGACAGTTCTTAAATTATACAAATTCTAATCACATAGTACATTAATTTTTTTTAGATTAAACACTAAAATAACAAAATAGCTAAGTAGTACAGTCATTTATGGGATTATAGTTTTGGTAGAAAGAAATAGAAAAGCTAAATTAATACTATAAGTAGTTGCAGAATTTTATAGAGACAGTACAATCACTTTGTTCTGTGGCTTCCTTCACAAGATAACAGAAATATTCTAACTTTAATAACTAGTATCAACAACTCTATGTGCAAAGAGAAGGGATCATACATCATCACCTGGAACTGAGGCTAGACAGTGTTAAAGGAATAAAGCAGGTATTTATTAAAAAGAGGCCTTCAAAGGATACATCTTGGGCAGTACAAGAGCCTGGCCAAGGCTCCACCCAAGAGGGATGACAGGTCATGAGTTTTCACACTTTCATAAGTTTTGGTCCATTTACATATGGGAGTTAATTGTCCAATTACAATTTCAGGTTATGAAGTCCCATCCTCCCAGTTTGCTCTCCTCAATTCAGTGTTGTTGATGCTTTTGTGCTCAAAGGTGCCATGGTGTCCTTGGTTCTTGGGATGGAAAAGGATTGTTTAGTCCAACTATACTGTGAAGAGAACTTGCTAACCCTTTATATGAAGTTCAGAGCTATATACTAATGCAGTACAGAATCTGGAAAATACAAAAGCTAAAACTTAGAGCATCATCATACTTTTTCCATTTGTGCCAGTGCAAGACTTGGTAGTCACTCTTTTGTACAGTTATTACACTTATTTGTGCAAAGATAAACAGTGCTCTTTAACTGGTTATTTTCTTTCTACTAAACAAACAAGGAGGCCACAAACAGGAATACAGAATGGACCTTTAGGACAACAACTGTAACAGAGATGTAGTAGTATATTAAGAAAAGATTTTGCAGAAAATTTTTTGAAGTTTCTTTTTTATCTCTGCAGCTTGAGACAGAGCCTGAAAGAGCTTGTAAGTTAAAAAAATAAGATCTAGACACTATTTTCATAGATATTCCTGGAACAGGGCAAGTTTTGCACTTTTCATTTTTTCAGCTGAATGCAAGCTTGTTATCAGCGCACAGTAATTACTCAAGAGCAGTATGAACCACGGTCATGAGAGGAAATGATGACCTACAGAAGTTATGCAAGTAGTCACATCAGCCACTTGTCCTAAAGCAGATGAGAATAAATTTCCATCTCTCACAAGTGTAGTCTCTTTCATCCTGTATTTTTCTTAATTATATTTTTTTTCTCTTATTTTTCCCTGGCTGACACATTGAGTTTTAAGACCATATGCTTTTTGAAAAGCCCATAGCAACCTTTTTGTTTTGCTTCTTCCCCATAATACAGTCTTATGGAGTTTGTTGCAAATGAGCCTATTGAAGTGAACTTCAGGGAGGTTACTTAATTTATTTTTACAATTGCTTGTTGGTTTTTTTCCTAAAAAATCCGTGACACATTTCCTGACATCATAGTTAAAGGGATATTAAGAATGAAGTAAGAACGTACTTGTAGAAAGACTAAATTGCCAACGCCAGTTTCATGTGGAAGATTAAAGCTCTACAGACAACAGTTATTTGCTAGCAGTAAATTATACTACTATATACACAGTATGTATATAAAGTGTGAGGATAATGGCAAAATGAATACTACTCTGTCACATAATGAAGAATAAAATGAGCTCTAAGTTACATAGAGGATTGAATAGTATAGTAGTTGGTGACAGCCACGGCATATTTTGATGACATATCTAAATATAATTAGACATAGTTATTTTATTATCAAAAGTGAACTACTTCATTAAGAAAGAGGCTCTGAAGGACATAATTTATTTCCAGTTGCAGAGACAACGAAATACCTATTTCTGTGGGAACTTGAAAGGATTTCCTGTGACGCAGATCAGTGTCCTGTTTAGTCAAATCCTTAACAGCTTTAAATTAATTACTTAACTCAAACTTTCTATCATTGATCAGAATCTCTATCTCTAAAATGTGAAGGGTATTTAAATGATTAAAAAAATTGTTACGTAAACAAAAGAAAATAAAATTCAAACGTCTTCCTTCCAAAAGTTTTGAGCACAGTGAAAAATTAAACATTGGGAATTTATCCCATTGCACATTTTGAAGATTGATGAAACTCTATCCACCTTGAGTAACCTACTGAATACATGGAACTGTGAAAGTGGGAGCTATGAAGTGAAACAGCAAAGTTATTTGTGATTTATAATCTCCCAAAGGCTTTACATCAAAACAACAGGAAGGGTTTTCACATGGTCTAGAATGAATTCTGCCTCCTAGCAAACAAAAAAAAAACCAACCTAAGAATGAAAGTTGATTTAAAGGATCTAATCTTCGTGCAGGTGAAAGCACACCCCTATTGCTACTTACTCTAAATGAGACCCTCAGTTTTATAGCTAGCGCCAAGAATTTCCTGTCTTCTGAAGGATTTATTGCCCTCCAACCTGAGTTTCCAGCAAATAGTTCTCTTCCTCAAAAGATGAGATCAGTGTCTTTAAACTTTTAAAGGCGTAATCTTCATAATTTTGAAATTTTAAGTTATATTAAAGAAAGTTACAGTAGACATAGCCTGTCACAAACTGAGCTATAATTACAACAGGTTTATGCAGCTACTCAAAAAGCTCTTCTGGAAGTAAAGTAGAAAAATTTGCTCATGACTCATCTAGCCATCCAAATGCACTCATATAATAACTGTATCCTTTCTTCCTTTTAGCAAATATTGTGTGTACTGAACACAGGTAACACTGGTACACAAACACAGCAACATCCCACCACAGCATGGTGAGACAATGACGGTAGAGCAACACCACCCTTGCTAGCACAAAGGCTTTCACAAAATAAATGGGGGAAAGGCTCCTTCACTCTCCCTCCCCTGCCACATATCCCACAAGGGCCAGTCCCACCCTGACACACTGCAAGTTCCTGCAGTACCCACCAACCCACAGGATCCAGCCCTCATGCTTGCACTGTCTTCCTGGGAGTGCCTGGGGTCTGCCTTAGGCACCTTGAGGCAGAATCACCCATCCCAGGCCATTCTTTAACCACACTAACACATAAGGACCTATTTTGGAAGGAAGATAGATGATCACAACAATAAAACACATCCATATAAGGCTTATGGAATAAGGTATATGAAGATGCATCTGTGCAAATAAACACATTCTTTTTTTTGCAGCTTTCTGGAACTCTATCCAGCTCCCTTTCTTCCTATGCTGAGAATGCTTCAAAATAAAATGTATGCAGTTTTAACATTTCATCATCTGCCCAGAAAGCTTTGGGTTATTTCCTTTGAGGGTTTGCTTTTGTTTCTTTGTTTTGTTTATGGTTTTTTGTTTGTTTTTTTGTTTTGTTTTGTTTTGTTGGGTCTGTTTTGGTTTCATTTCTTTTTTTTTTTTCCTTCTGCAATCATCTGACCTTTGTGAAGACCATTCACATGGTGCTACTGGAACCTGGGAGAAGTCACAGTAAGTTACTTAACCTGGCAGCTTAATGCTGCATACTCGTATGAAAGCTGATTTGAGAGAGATTTCAGGGAAAGCCTGAGGCTGTGTTACCTCTCCAGGGTGCTCAGAAGACAAGACTGCTTGGAACATTTGAGCAGAGTCCTGGCACTCAGAAAGGAGGTCATCTCCACAGTTTGAAAGCTGGCAGAATCCAGCTTTCTGTTATGGCATATCCAGAGCAAATATTATTTGACATAGGTAAAATATACCTCTATGTCACTACTTGTATTTTTTCATTGATAGGAATACTGCATTTTTTTTTCCTTGTCTGAAGGTTTTGGCCAAGTTCTGCATTATGTCTCAACTAAGAGAACTGAACTCTATTTTACAGTAATCTCACTTGCTGAAAACTTAAAACAGCTCATTCAGACACTGCAGCTCTTAGGGTTGTATCATCTGCTCCAGTGTGGTGGGAGCATTTATTTCATGTTACTGTGTTTCAATTGGATATTGAAATCTAAAAATAGAAGGTCAAGATATTTTTTTCTCTCTATTTCTATAAGCAGAATGGCTACATAATTTTCTACTGTTCTACTTGAATTATAAAGATATAAAGTAGGCAAAGATGACCAAGAAAATTTAGTTTCATGGGAGATCTCACCTTATCTTTTTAAATTTTTTCCCCTCCTACCCAGAGATGGGGGCGAATCTGCTCATATACATGTAATACAACAGAATATTCAAAATCTATAATTCTGGAATTTCCTCAAATTTTTCTAGAGGAAACCAAACCTTTATCAGGCAAAAAACCCTACTTTCTTAATATAGCCCAAACAGACAGGTATTCTAAACCAACCTTCCAAATTACCATTAAATATGTACTTCTTCACCCACGAACGTTTCAGGAAACTGCATGGTGCATAAATAAATGATTGCATTGCTGCTTTCAGCAAGAAATTTGCCAATGCAATGGTTTAAATAACAGAAATATAGAGGCTTCCTGTCAAAATAATGGCAAGGGTGAAGTTTGTCAACTATTTCAGTCTTGCCCACAGAAGTGTGTGACTGAAGGCATTTCAGTACAGGTGCTCAGAGCAGCAGCAAACCCTCTTGCAGATAAAACATCTTGAAAAGCAGGATTAAACATTTCTGAGATTTTGAAAACCTAACCACTTTTATATTGTTGCTGAGTGATTGAAACAGACAACTGATGCAAATTCCTTATCATGATGTTTCACAGACTTCTGATGTTACTTTACTGCAATAACAACTGTTAATTAAATTCACTCAACTAGAACATATTCTAGTAATCACTGACTTAATTTACTGAGATTTTCACATTTTAAATTATTAAAGATGAAAGGTACAAAAGAGAACCATTTATCAAACCTGCTACACTTTTCATGGTATAACTTCTATTGATTTCTTATAAAGAAGCAATCTAAATCAACATGTCCACTATGACATGATTATGTTTCTTTTCCAATGTCAGAGCTATTATTCATGCCAAAGATGATCCTACTAACTCTTTTTTTTGATGTCATAAATAAATGTAGTCATTTGTCAATAGTCTCATCCTCCCCAAGAACATCTTTTATGCAAAGGGTTTTATTTTGTTTTCCCTTTTTCTACTTGTGAAGAGGTCACACTTTCCCATGGATGTGCTATTTCCTTGTTCTTCCTATATATGAAAAGTCTTAATATTCAGGATGCTAAGTTGCCAGTGTTCATTGTATTCCACTACTTGGAGTCAACAGGACCTTTAAAGCTCAAATGCATCATATTAACTGTGTACTGCACCATCACCACCAGGGCAGGAAAAAATTATAATTTCCACTGGTCCTGTGTAAAATCTGAAGGCAACTTTACCCTAGTTTTACGTAGCTGACAGCGCAATGTCTTGTATAGTGACATGGCCATGTAGTGTTAACTGATAATGTCACATCCCCTGCACGTCAGTGACCATTTTCTGAAAATAGTTGGAAGATGCCGGACTCAGGTACCCAGAGATGGAAAAAAACCCCGTAGCCCCAGTAATTTATCCAGAGCAGTCCTGATGAAGCAAGAGACACCTCCAAGCATCTGTCAGCTCCCAGAGGTCTGCCTTGAGAGCAGACACATCACAGCCCAAGGAAAATAACACAGCCACTTTTCCCAAACTCTGGTTTATATACTAAGGAAAAAAGCAAACTGTGGATCGTTAGACATGACAGTGACATCCACCTATGGACTATCAACATGTCAAATTACAAAGCATTTATGTTGCTGACCAGAAGAAAACAGGAGGCTCTGAAAATCTGTTCCCGCTATTACTCTTTGATTTGCTTAACCACATAGGTAATCCATGCAGCAGCTAGTCAAATAAATTAAAGAATTACATAAGACCAGTTTTAAAGAAGAATAGAATGGCTGCATAGCTTATTAATGTTACTTTTCAATGTTTATCATGGCAAGGAGCTACTCTTGAAACCACTTTATGGCAGTGTCATCAGAATCAGGAGCTCAAGCAGTGCAGCACTGCAGCAAAAATAAAATCCAAGGTTTTCTTAGAAACAGTATCTTTTCTATTTCCTTTTTCCTTTCCTATTTTAACTGCATAAAGAGCTGTAGGAAAACACTATTGTTACCTCTTTGCCTGCTTCCCAACAGTTATTGTATTGAACAATGTAGATAATGGACATCTAATGAGTATTTCATTCTCTCTGCTTCAGATCAGGCAGAGCACAGTGAGTTTCCCCAAGACTGATTAGTGTTCGTACAGAACGTCATAGAGAGCAAAGTGTAAGCAATTACTTTCTTCTGTAAAAATACAACTACCTTTAACACATATATTCAGTGGAGAGGGGAAAAAGTAATCCTGGATACTGCTAACACTTTTAGGCTATGCTTCTGCAGTCATTATTACAGTTATGCTAATATGGGGATTCAATTCTGCAAATGCATTTTGCTGCCTGTCATGGATTTTATCATACATCAAAAATAAATTACTATAAAATGAGCCTAGTATAACTAAATTTCAAGTTTTCTGAGAGCTATTGATTGCCTTCTCTCATTAACTGCTACTGCAAACTGTTCAATAAATTATAACAAAATAATAAAGGAGATCATTGCTTTTAATAATGAAGTTTCTGTGTTGCTTATCTGTGGAAATGACTAAAGAATATATTAAACTTAAAGAATAGAGCAAAGCCTCTAAGTCACGAACAGACCATATTCCTGTTTTGTCTAAAGATGTCTTATTCCCCTAGCATTTTAGTGAAGCAGTGTGTCCATATGTCACAGGTTGTGCTCAATGACAGCAATGCTCTGGGGTTCAAGCAAGCAGCTTGTTTTGGGGAATATCATTCCTCTGACACTCTGCTAACATACTCATTCTAAACCCTTTTTGGAGAGATCCAAAATACGCCTTCTTATTGCCAGAATTACTTCCAAATTCAATAACATTTGTTAATGGGGGCCAGAAAGGAAAGGGGAGGGGAGGAGAAGCAAGAGGGTGACAAAAGGATAAAAAGGACATGGTGTTAATCCTACTGAAAGTAAACATGGGATTTTATTTACTGGGTCTTCAGAATGACAAGAATAATTCTAGTTCAGCAAAAATCCCTAATAATAGAAGCCCAGGATGCTAACAGAGCTCTCTGAGTGTAAAAGCACAGCCCAAGGAGGTTAGTTACTGCTGATTAAAAGAATGTAGTGTTCACAGCTATGTGGAAGTTGATTTACAGGCTATAAATGACAACAAGAACATATCCAATAAATTTGAAATGGTCAGGTACAAAAACAATATAAAAGTGCTAACAAGAAAATATGCAAGAGACTCAGTCCTTATGATGATGAGAACCAAGAATTATTTCAGCATTATTCTCTGAAGTTGAGGATGCAACACCTGACCTGTGTCAATACTTCAACATTGACATGGAGCCACCTCCCCTTCAGTGAAAGAAAAATGCTACTTTTTTGATTTCCTTCTTCCTATATTTTATATATGATTTCTGAAATTGCAGTATTTCAAAGAGCAACCTCTGCATGTGTCACGTGTCTAACACAAGGTAACTGATATCACAGCATCGATTTGTAGTAAAGGCAAATGCAACAATAGATATGTGACAAGGAAAGACCTAGGATGATGGCAGGGGAAGAAATTTGTGGACAATGGTAAACAGGGATTAAAGCATGGCTGTAATGCAGGAAAAAGTGGTCAGGGAGTAAAATGCCTTGGGCAACTGAGAGGATAAAATCTTCTGTTGCACTTAAAAAACCCTTAAACCAAATAAAACCCAGAACCTCAACAGAGGTACTTGGTTAGAGTTTTCACTTATTTAAGTGATGCCCTTCCTTTTTACACCTGGAACTTGAGTGAAAGGATAAGACAGTTCTGAGTTCAGTTACACCAATTACAATGTCACCCAAATAAATGCATCAAAAAGCAAATATTATACTAATGTAATGTTGGATCAGTAGAATGTCTTAAAACTACAAATTTTTACTCTTTTTTAATGAAGTGTATTGTTAAACTACACTGCATTTTTGTTGATTAAGCATTAACTTTTCCTAGGCTCTCCACACAATAAAAAAAACCCCACCTTACACACACAAGAAAACAACCCCTATATATCAGCTAAACCCCAAGTAGTCTGATTATCTCCTACCTCTAATTTTTTTAAGCCATGTTAGCCTCAACATAGCCTCACAAATTAGGTCTAATTTTTTTAAGCCATGTTAGCCTCAACATAGCCTCACAAATTAGGTCTGTATCATCAATTTGCCTTCTCAATTTTAAGTATTTTCACCAAAAAAGAAATGGTCTATTTACATGTAGACTGGCCAAAATCTATGCTACATATATGCATTATTTTATATTTTTATTAGATTCTTAAAATTAACTTTTAGTTATTTTGACCCAGTGTTGATGCTTATTTTTTTATCTGATACCATTTCAAAATGTTTTCCCATCTTTCTGCTATAAGCAACTTTAGTATTTCCTAATTTCTGTGCCTTCTGAATTCATGGTTGAGTTAAAAAATACTTTATTTGTTTTCTTCCTCCCTAAAGATATGAAATGCACAAAAAATATTATAGTATCTGAATATGAAGAAGTTTTGTTGAAGGAAAAAAATCTTACTTCACAGTTTGCATTCTTTAGCCACCTATTTTTCACTGACTTTTTGTCAAAACTGATAATAAATAACAGAATTAATAAGATACCTATGGACATTGGTATTATTTCATAATGACCAAATTGACTACTATAACATGAAAAAGCAACTAATAAAGTGTCACTTAAACCACACAAATATAAGCCAAAGGCTAGGCCTGGGAACAGTATACTAGTAATGTAATAATATATTGTTCCCATCAGGCTTCGTTACAGTTCCTGGATTTATTCAATTCTATTCATGCCTAGCACAGCTCTCAGAAAGAGCTATTAGAGTATATCATCTAGCTTGTCACAAAAATAAATATAAGTCATCCATTTCAATCTAAAAGTAAACTAGAAAAATAAAAAAACCCCAAACCTAAATCACCTTTACCTTCTATTTCAATATGTTCATTCTCTGTTACTGGTAAAGTTTCTGTGACATCCACAAAATGATAATGTATAGCAAAACTGAGGTCTTGGGAATGACCATAATGCCTATTGAGATATAAGATGTGATTTCTGCCCCAAAAACAAGGAGAAAGAATGCAAGTTCAGGAAAACAAAGTAAAGTTTGAAAACAGGAAACAATTTCTACATTTTAAACATTTGAAATATATGTCTGCGTTACTTCCCGTTCTTTTTGAGGGTCTCAGTGTGTGAAAAGTTTAAAATGCCACAGCAAAGGACATAAGTTTGAGCTCTTGTTTCTTCCATTCTTAAGACAGAAGGGAAGAGCGTCAGTGGCTGTCACTACAGGGAATTCCACTTTCATCGGTTTCTTTTAGTTTCTTGGGTTTTTTCTGTGCACTCTGCCCCTACACTCCTCAAAAGAAAATATCAGGCAGAGCACAGTGAGTCTCTGTGCTCTGTTTTAGTGCAAAATGCTGTGCAACAAATTCAAGTTAGAACATAATCTTCACAGACAAAATGAACAGGCATAAAGTTTCATGTAGCGTATTAAAGAATACAAAAAAAAATGTGATGGCACTCTTCTCTCCCTTTTTTTAACATACTTTGACTCAACTGATTAAATGTATC
>VXBB01013609.1:9275-44401 GCA_013399915.1 Illadopsis cleaveri | reverse complement strand
GTGCCTTCTGAATTCATGGTTGAGTTAAAAAATACTTTATTTGTTTTCTTCCTCCCTAAAGATATGAAATGCACAAAAAATATTATAGTATCTGAATATGAAGAAGTTTTGTTGAAGGAAAAAAATCTTACTTCACAGTTTGCATTCTTTAGCCACCTATTTTTCACTGACTTTTTGTCAAAACTGATAATAAATAACAGAATTAATAAGATACCTATGGACATTGGTATTATTTCATAATGACCAAATTGACTACTATAACATGAAAAAGCAACTAATAAAGTGTCACTTAAACCACACAAATATAAGCCAAAGGCTAGGCCTGGGAACAGTATACTAGTAATGTAATAATATATTGTTCCCATCAGGCTTCGTTACAGTTCCTGGATTTATTCAATTCTATTCATGCCTAGCACAGCTCTCAGAAAGAGCTATTAGAGTATATCATCTAGCTTGTCACAAAAATAAATATAAGTCATCCATTTCAATCTAAAAGTAAACTAGAAAAATAAAAAAACCCCAAACCTAAATCACCTTTACCTTCTATTTCAATATGTTCATTCTCTGTTACTGGTAAAGTTTCTGTGACATCCACAAAATGATAATGTATAGCAAAACTGAGGTCTTGGGAATGACCATAATGCCTATTGAGATATAAGATGTGATTTCTGCCCCAAAAACAAGGAGAAAGAATGCAAGTTCAGGAAAACAAAGTAAAGTTTGAAAACAGGAAACAATTTCTACATTTTAAACATTTGAAATATATGTCTGCGTTACTTCCCGTTCTTTTTGAGGGTCTCAGTGTGTGAAAAGTTTAAAATGCCACAGCAAAGGACATAAGTTTGAGCTCTTGTTTCTTCCATTCTTAAGACAGAAGGGAAGAGCGTCAGTGGCTGTCACTACAGGGAATTCCACTTTCATCGGTTTCTTTTAGTTTCTTGGGTTTTTTCTGTGCACTCTGCCCCTACACTCCTCAAAAGAAAATATCAGGCAGAGCACAGTGAGTCTCTGTGCTCTGTTTTAGTGCAAAATGCTGTGCAACAAATTCAAGTTAGAACATAATCTNAAAAAAAAAAGCTTCAGCCAGGTGTCTCAATCTAGGCAAATCATCCAGATCCTCTATAAAACCCTCTTCTCTTGACAAGGTGGAATCAAAGCCTTAAGTAAACTAAAACTGTTTGCTCATGGGTCCTTCAGAAATGGAAAACTTCTGAAGTAACCTAATTGGAACTTGCCACTTTTCATTTTTACTAAATAATTGTCTGTTTTCAACTCTGCAACTACAACCGCCTTAAGCCTTTTTTAAATTTTACCCTTACTATTTGAAGTCAAAGATCTTTTTCTGTATTTTGTGTCTTATATCCACTCAGTTTTGATAGTTAACAGCCATACCGTAGCTGCACTGTTTTTTTCCTGAATCATATCAGCAAGCAAAGCCCCAGACCCCAGAAGTACTAAGAAATTTCAACCATAAGAAGACATCCTGAAGGAGCAGTTTCAGTATCTGCCTGGGAGCAACAACGTTTTTGAAGCATGAGGCCTCAGAAATCTCTCCTGTTTCCTGAATACAGTCCATTTCGGCATTTGAAGGTATTAGTCATGATGTTTTCATTTATTTCACTTTTTATATTCCCTTTGCCTTGTGCTCTGCAAATAGCAGTTTCCAGTAAAAATAACAGGTGTACCAAAAAAGTAAAGTTTTCTGCTGTTGGTTATTCTCTAGTTACAGTGATTTAATTTTTTCTCTGGGAAATGTAGAATTTTTGTTTACTATCTGAGTGAAATGAAGAGGAAGAACATTTCAGCTTGGATTCAACCAAATCCTAGATCTAGTTTCCACCAAGTATTTCCAGTATTTCACTTATATTTTCCTATGTCTCTCTCTCTCCTTTCATNAAAATCCCCACAACAACAAAAACCTCCAACTACTGTTTTTCCCCTAAAAAAAGGGCAAATAACAAAAACAAGAAATCACACCAAAAAGTTCAGACCTTCAGCTGAAATGTGATAATCATATGAGACATTGAAACCTTTAGCTGAACCAGTGTCTCCAGTTCTGAGACATAAGCAGGAANCAAAGTTGAAAAAACATTTCTGTCTATAGAAGACAAGCTTTACTGGGGTAAAATTGAAACTTCCTCTAGGCCAAAACTGCTCCACCTTTGGCACCAGTTTTCATTTGTCTGACATTGTATTCCAGACCACTTGAGATTTTTCCTTCACCCATGTAGTAAATTACAATAATTGGGAACACAGACTGGATATTCACTCCTTCACTGCCAAGTCAAAATATGCAGCAGCTTTGACAGGGCAAGATCAACACACGCAATTGCATGACAACCAACAAATCTATGTGATAGATATGTATCTCAGCTTCACTTGCCTGGCACAAATAAGTTAATCCAATTGTCAGTAGATTTATAGCTAGCTTCCTTTCTTGTCTCATGAAGTACCAAATTTCAACATAGACAGCAGGAGAAAAATAGTTTATGATGCCCCACATATTTGTTAAAATTGGGGCCAAATGTCTTTCAGCCACATTCCTTCGCATGCATTAATGTGATCTTTGGGCAAAGCCAGCTAACAGACTAGTGGATCACCAAAGGGTTTGGATGGAAATTTTAAGTTCAGAGCTTTTACTAACTGTAACCTGAAGCAATAACGAATAATTTTCAAACAGTGCAGTGGACAAAAGTACAGATATCACCAGAATCAATAGCCTGGGTTTTTTATCACTGTACTATCATTATGACCATAACTTACAGTCAGTAGTTTTAACATTATCTAAAAATGAGTTGATGACTTAGAAACACCCAAAAAATCAAACAGAATATATAAACTAAAAAAAACCCCCAGAAAACGCAAAAAAATCCCCACAACAACAAAAACCTCCAACTACTGTTTTTCCCCTAAAAAAAGGGCAAATAACAAAAACAAGAAATCACACCAAAAAGTTCAGACCTTCAGCTGAAATGTGATAATCATATGAGACATTGAAACCTTTAGCTGAACCAGTGTCTCCAGTTCTGAGACATAAGCAGGAAAAGCCTAGGAAAATTAGTCCCTTACATACCAAATATTTGCTAGAAAATAATTTGCTTTAATTCCTTATTTCTCCATTTACCATTATATTTGATGCTGAGACCTCAAGAATTCCATAATAATCCTTTTTTTTCTAATGAAATTCCAGAGATAAAAACCTTTTATTATTCTGTTAGTGACTCTGCCTTGTGCTGCGCCACTGCATTTCAATACTGACCCATAAAAGCAGTCTTGTCTAGAAATGAGTAACTGGGTCTGCATCCTCAGTGAAGAAAAATTGGTGGTTGTTCCAAAATATTTATTTATATTATCAACTAGGCAGGTCTCAACTAGAAACTCTGTTTGCTTGAAATACACATCCTTTTCCAAAAATTATTAAAAGAAAATGCTTAATTTTTCTCTAGTTAAGAAATTTGGAAAGTAAACAGTATAAGTAGTCAAGGTACACTATTAACTTACATTTTCAGTAATACAATGAAATTCTTTGCTGGTGATTCAAAATGCATTGAAGTTGTTATTCATTGTTTAGAATAATCTTCACAGTGAATTATATCACTCCTATCCCCACTTGAATAAATACTTGTTTTGTTACAATGCCAACTTCAGAAATCAGATTTATATAAAACAAAACATTCAAGGTAATAAGGGAACAAAGGAAGACCTGTACTTCTCGTGTAAACAACCCTGGCTGTGAGAACAATTTATTGTCTGCACTCCTTGCATGGGGAAAAAAGAGTGATGACTGTTAACCCTAGCATGGCTAATATTCAACATACAGGTAAACTAATCTTTTGCAAATTCCTTACAGGCATAAGATTTAAACCCACTGATCTGACTGTAATCATTAACAAGAAACCATTACTTCAATTTAAGGACAAGCGCTCCACAAGAGCTTGCTCCAAATTCAATTAAATTCAAAAAAATTACAGTAATAAAAATAAGTGAAAAGAAATATAAAAAACAAGCTGATGGGATACAGTTATTATGAAACAAAGTCAGGAAGATTGCAGGGCTTAAAGTGCTACAGTTATTGTATAGTTTAAGAAAGTGAAATTCTGAATATTTTAAAAGACAAGAACCATTTAATGATTGACTGAAAGCAGTTTCTGGTATCTCCTTTATTCTTCCCTTCCCTGTGTTATACGAAAGGGAACCATCTCCCAAATGATGTACTAAAATTGAACTAACCCTTCCACAGGTGGGAAAACACACTGCTTTACTTTCCAGACTACAGTGCTGCAGCACCAGTATGCGTAGTTACGTACTATGTTCTTCTGTTCCAGATATGTTTCCTTTTGCCATTTACAATTTAAATGGCTATGAAAAGGTGAAATAAAATTACCTAATTTAAATGACAAGAGTGTGAAGATGTGATACAACTTACACTAAGATGTCTATTATTTTATCTCACAATGACTTTCAAAGAGCAAATTAGTTGCCTGTTGTTTTTCAGTACCTGGTGATTTGCAGCAAATTAGTTTTTCCATGATTTTCTCATTTTCCTGCTAGATTTCCTTCTGCAGCTGGAAGTCAGACTGATCTCTTATAATAATTTGTTTACTTTTCCTTAATAGCTGATAGATGTCCATATTAAAAACTGAACTGAATCCTTGATCACAGTAGCACTTTTTATTTTTGACATTATTAGAACAGAATATAAACTCCAGTAGCCTAGAGCTAGGAGGAAGAGAGCTTTCAAGATACAGTGAGTAGTAGGTAGGGAGTTGCAAATGTGTAGGAAATGACGCGTTTACTTCATTCATAAAGGCTGCAGTGAGGGGGGCTGGCGTTTCTGGGAATAGGGAGGAGAGGCTGTAGCTGTAGTAGCCCCTCCATGGGCTGATGGTGAAGGAGACAGTGAACAAGTCAGGCTTAGGGAGAAAGCCAAAGCTCCCATAGCTACTGATTGCTTCTGTATTTATGATCTCAGAGAAACATAAATTCAGTTACTTGTTTTCATTATTGTAGAAAGCACACAGAATTAATTTATAAAGAGCTTTCAACATACTACATGATTATGTTGTTTCTAAATACAAACACATGTTAAAAAAGATTTCAGATTTTGTCAACCTTCTATACAATCTTCTTTTCAAGAAAATATTGATGATGAAATAGAAAGCTTAAGAAAAATTAAAAGCATTTCTATTAACAGCATGAAGTCCAAATTTAATTTTTTGTCTTTAAAATGAGAAGCTTAACATTTCTCCAGTTGTTTTTTCAGTTCTTAACAATACAATCCCCACCAAACTCATAGATTAGAGCTATCATCAGTTAATTAGACAAAGAAATGAGTAATACCAACAAATCCCATTACCTTCAACTCTCTTCAGAAACCAAAATTTGAAAAATTAAAAAAAACCCTCATATTCTAGAACAATTAAAATCTCTGATGGCAAAATTTCTTTAATTTTTTTTTTCATGGAACACTTAATATTTAGATGCTTCTGGAAAGATTAATTTAATTAACATGATTTTGAAGTTACTAATGAACATTTCACACATCCCAAATAGCAGTTTCAGTTATCATTCGAGTGTATCTATCTAATTTATCTGAATAGAAGTAGTCCACTATGTATAATAAAAAAGGTAGAGCCGATAAAAAAAAATTGTGAAGAAAGAGTTCTACACTACTGGACCCTAAGAGAGCCTATGGCTTTGAATTTTTCTTTTTTTTTTCACTTACTGGAGACGATAAACCAGTACTTTCCATAGATGTCAATCTATTCACACAGGTCCCTCATGAAAAATACTCATTTATTTTATAACTCATGGCTGAAGAGATGATTGCTGAGGTTGAAAGCTATTGGTATAGCAGTGAAGTCTGCTAAATGATCTGGAGAGAAGATTTGAAGTTGTCACATGCTTTGCTTTATGAAGGTCTTTCTCGTTTTGAAAATTTCTATTTTTGGACCTTTTCATAGCAGCAACACACCAGCTCACACAATTTGTGGGAGCCCTGTGTCTTTTATACCACCACCAATAATTTCATCCCACCTCTTAACAGGCTGCAAGAAGCATCCTGAGGGATGAAAACCATTGTTATTACCTGATTTCATGAAGTTATTCTTGAATGCCAAGATTTATTAAAGTCTGTGCATCAATGCAGTCCAGTTTGAGACTGCTAAACCACTGAAGGTGCACAAAATTTCTGAATCTCTGTGTTTGAACATTAGCCAAATATGACAAATCCTAGTTGTTTCAGATACCAGGTATATGACTCCAGCATAACCCTCCCATTCTGACTTTGTTTGTGTGCTTGGTTTTCTTTTTCAGTTCAGGTTTTCTTTTTGATCATTGTAAGGCCTTTGCCAGATAGATTTTTTTAAAGCACTCTTTAGTCAAAGTATGCCTTCTTTATGAAAGAACTGCCACAAATACAAAAGCCAAATTCTCACTTATTTTCACCATTGTCCATTCCTTAAATGGACATTTCTTAAACTTATTTGTGCAAGAGAATAAAAATATGCACAGGGGTCTAAAGGTCACAATCTCAATTTGAACCCCATACTGATATTTTCCTTCTTAATCCTAATCTGTGAAATTTAAATTTGTTTCTTACCTTGATTTTCCAAGAAATTTCACTACAAACAGTTCGATTTTTGTAGCTGTATCTGAAGAAGTAATTCAGGATCATATATTACTGATTATATGAAACATCTACACAGCAGGCTGGTGAGCAGAGTTATGTGCAGGACTATTCTCCACTTCCTTATTGTTCTAAAGAAATGTATCAATTTTTATTGCTAAAATAATATTCTATCATCTTTATTAAGAAATTTATTTCAGTATTTTTTTTGTTTTAAAGGAAGTATCACAATATAATGACATAGAAATCAGCATGAGAATAGCAAGATATTTTCCAACAGACAGTAGTACCATCAATTGTGTTGATAAAAAATATATTTGTATACTACCACTTGCAGTAAAGCAAGAGATAGTTTTAATTAATTCACCATTTAAAGGCTGCAAAAAATTTTGCTCTGCAGGACTAGGCAATAAAAACTAAGCTGAGAACCAGAGAGAACTAACTTAACAATTGAATGTTCATTCATTTTCTCTGATTTTGAAATGAAAATAATTTCATGGGATACAAAAATTGCTGATGAGTTCTTTCCAAGAGTATCTTTGGGCAAGCTAACTCAAAAACATGTTGAGTGCTTTTTTTTGTATTATCCACCTGTATTTACTAAGGGTCCACTAACACCATCCATATTTTATTAATTTCATTTGTCTTCCCCCCAATCCAGAACACTTAAAGACAACTAAGCATGAGAAAGACACCACTAAATTCTGCATTTTTTTATCTTTTTTCTTCTTATAAACTGCTAGTTTTGTACAGGTTGTTAGCAAATGTGTAGCTACAGTACTTCCACAAAAAAAAAGAAAAACAAAGAAAACAACATACCCCTCCTGCCTCCCCATAAAAACTCCAAACCAAACCAAACTAAACAATTCAAACCAGCAACCATACACAAAAATCATTGCCACAATAGCAAAAAAAGCCCCCAAACCAAGTAGATTCTTTTTTCATTGAAGTTATAAAATTCACCTCTATGGAATTCATTGTGATTGAAAGGCCTTGTATGATGCAGTATATATTTAGATGATGTGATTGTTCTCCTTCATTCATTAAGCAGATAAGAAGAGCAGAGATACATGCCAGATTTCGTATTGTTAAACTGAGGCAGACAATTTACCTCAATACCACATAACCTTCATTGAAAGTAAAAAGATCTTTAAAAATAAGAATATAGCTTATACTCTCTTCACAAAACATATTTTATTATATTTTAATGTTACTCAATTTTTTTTTCCTACACAAGCAATTGAAAGGTTTACATCATAAATTTTTATGATTACATGGAGAAGTAGTTAATAGTCCAAGACGGTAATAATTTTATAAATTGTACAAAAATGAATGGCAAATAGATTACTGGTGCTGCTGCCTTCTCTATAAACCCTCCAATAACATTAATCATTCTAAAGGACTTTTATTCAAATGCTTGTGTTCAGAATTCCTCTTCCATACAAAGCATTCATTACTCAATGCCAAATCTTGCAGTCTGTTTACTGCTATTGGGCATTTTCCATTTCTTACCTCTATAATTTTTGGGCAGTTGGTCTCAATACTGGAGAACCTAGAAGAAATACCAGAAATACAAGAAATACCAATTCAATCAACAAAGAAACTTCCATGATACAGATGATAATATGTAGAAACTTACTTGAAGGTACACTCCTAACATCTGGCCATGACAAGCCTTCTTTGTGAAGGTTTCCTATGTCGTGTGTTCATTTTTTTCGTGATTTTCTGGATGAAGATGTCACAAATCTGTTCTGCCACGATAACATTCAGACACCATTTCTGTGACATCTTGTGTGTAGTCATAAATACCTACCACACATTCAAGGGGCCTACATCAGTATCAGGATTAAAAGGAAATCAGTCATGACATGTGCTAACACTTCTGAGATATCTTGACACCGTATTTAGCTTCCTGATAACAAGTGGAAGCATTTTAACATCTATTTGAAAAAAAGTGTGTCCTCCTCTATTATATAATGGAAAGAATTGCTGTGCCCTTTTAGCCATATATGATGCTAACCAGACAATACCATAATCCTGTGATTCATACAGTAGAGAGATACTGCAGCATTAAGAGAGACAGCAGTGACTGAAAAAGGATAATTACTTGAATAGGTGGAAAAAAGAGAAAACAGCCTTATTTGTTGAGTCTTTGACGCTTGATCCAGGAACCTATTTATTTATTTTAGTCAAAGGTAATCAGCCTATTTCTTTCATCAGTAGACCCATATACTTACATTGAGAAGTATCAGAATTTTTCTAACAGAGAAATATGAAGAAACAAAATAATTTTTTCTATATAATAGGTTGCTAATCCTTATACAGCCTCGCTTTTACCAGGTCTTGATTCTATTTCTCTCCTTTATGTTCAAAACACTTCTATACTAAGTTCATCTTCTTACTATCTAAATTTTATCTGTTTAATCCTCTCTGCTTTCTTATACACCAAAAATTTAAATGTTAATTTCTTTTTTTCCCTTCTCTTTACCCTGTACTCAAATGTGTCTTTGAATTCTGCTTACTGATCCTAAGGTAAAGTTACTCATACTAATGCTTTGCAGGTGAGTTTACCAACAGTCATATCTGTATATACATTTGAACAAATACACCTCCTCTCTTGCTTTCCTCCATCCCAATCTTCTCTTTTCTATTCTTGCTTCAGCATTTGTTGCCTTTACTGTCTGCGTTATCTCATTGTTTATCAAAACTGGGAAGTGTCATTCCTATTTTTTTCTGAGATGAAAATAGCAGAGTGGTGATATGTTTATTTGATTGCAATCAGATTCATTACAACTCAGTACTAAGACTACTGAGCCTCATGCTTCTACTTCTTCTTGCAAACATGAAATAGCAGAAAATCTTCATGTGCTGTCTTCCTCCCCATCCCCCCACAAGAGCTGCAAGTGAAATACCTGTGTGAGCCTCCCTTCCAGTGCTTAGCTCTCTCTAGTGCAAGGTCTAGTTTTGAGAGAAAACAGCTGTGCAACGTTTTTCAGGCTGTCAAATCTGGGCTAAGCTGTGACAAAATACATAAACTAGAGCAAAGCTATCTAGGAAAGACAAAATTGCTGTCAAAGCTAATCTCAGACATTAAAGAGGAAATTACAAATATGCAAAGGCATTCTTCCAAGGATGACTAGAGACTGACCCTTCTGCACATGAAATCTTAGGCAGCAAACACACTTGTGGTTTCACAGGAATGACAAACATATTAATGTTCAGGCAGTAGCTACCTTAGTCTCATCAGCTGTGCGCATTTGCCAAAACCCAAGTGCTTTGTAAGCCTGTGTTGTTTAGAAACTTCTTGTATTCTCTGCTTGTACACAGTAAGAAACTATATCAAATAACCTGGACTGTGAAGGATGTCAAGACCAAGACTGACCATTGTAATCAGTCAAAACCCACATCCCTGATGACCTCTGCTCCCACACAGTTTGCTATGTTCAGCAAAGCTAATATCAGAGAAAGGCTACCACTACTGAGTAACTTGCAGGAAATTGCTAAAAGACTTTATGTTGAAATTCAGAAATATAACATCTTTCCATCTGAATTTTTTGTCTATTCTTTTGACATCAATTGCTCTTCCTGCATCTCAGATATGTTGAAGCAGAATAAAGATTGCTATAGTGCCATAGAATCATAGAAAATTCAAGGCTGGAAGAGACTTTTAAGATTATTGAGTCCAACCATTAACCTAGCACTGCCAAGTTCACTACTAACCATGTCCCCAGGTGCCATATCCACATATTTTTTGACATTTCCAGGGATGGTGATTTCAGCACTTCCCTGGAAAACCTTTTCTCAGGCTTGACAGACTTTTCAGTGAATAATGCTTTTCATAATATCCAGTCCAAACTTCCCCTGGTGCAACTTCTGCTTACTCCATCACTTGATATCTGGGAGAAGAATCTGCTCCCCACCTGGCTGTACCCTCCTTTCAGGCAGTTGGGGAGAGCAACCAGGTCACCTCTTTTTCTCCAAGCTAAACATCTCTGGCTCCCTCAGCTGCTCCTGATAGGATTTGTGCTCCAGACCTTCCCCAGCTCCATTGCCCCTCTTTGGACCCTCCACCACCTCAATGTCCTTCTTGTAGTGAGGGGCCCAGAACTCAGCGAGGGTCACAGGGGAAAAGGTGCAGCCTCACCAGTGCCACAACACGGTGCCCTTGTCCTGCTGGCCACACTATTGCTGATCCAAGACTGATGTCATTGCCCTTCTTAGACTCCTGGGTACACACTGGCTGATGTTCAGCGGGCTATAGACCAGCAGTCCCAGAACCCTTTTAACCAGGCAGATTTCCAGCCAATCCTCCCCCATCCTGTAGTGCTGCATGGGGCTGTTATGACCCAAGGGAAGGACCCAGAATGTGGCCTTACTGAGTCTCATAAAATTGGGCTCAGACTCTTCGTCCAGTCTATCCAGATCCCTCTGTAGAGCCTTCCTACCCTGCAGCAGATCATGACAGTACAAAAGGCTTTAATAAGGTCCGGATAGACAATATCCACTGTTTTTCTCTCATCCACTGTGCAGGTGACGTTTTCATAGCAGAAGATTGGGTTGATCAAGCAGGACCTCCCTTTCATAAACCACTGCTCTGTGAGCCTGATCCCTTGTTTGTGACGGCCCTCAAGGTGATCTCTTCCATAACTTTCCCTCGTACAGAGATCAGACTGACAAGCCTGTAGTTCACCAGATCATCCTTCCAATCTCTCTTGCAGATGGGAATCACATTAGATGGCTTTCAGTCAACTGGGTCCTCCCAGGTTTGCCAGGATGGCTGATATAAAATGAGGAGTCTACTTATGTCTCCTTTTATTTCTGATGTATTTATAAAAAGAGGTTTTGTTGTCTTTTGTGGCAGTAGCCAGACTAAGTCCTAATATGGCTTTCGGTGTTCTAATTCTCTGCCTGCATAGCTTCACAATATGCCTGTGGTGAAAGACAGGAAAAAATGTGGCCCCTCCCTCAGGCCACCTTTCATACTTTAGATTGTGTAAAACCCTTCTCCTGTCGTGGGTAATGTGCAGGTGTTTAAATATACAAGTAAAAGAAAAACATGCTGTTCTGATAGAAAACTGCATTTGCTGAAGAAGAAACACAATATCAAACAAGAAGTTCAGAATGGTTTTGACTCACTAGTGATTCAAAGATCAGCTTTCAAAAGGGGTCAAGTAAAGGAAGGATGGCAGATATTTTTGTGTATCACAATGTGAACTAGATAGCTGAAGGGCATTACAGGTACTTCACTAACCAGGATATATGTAGAAAATCAAGAATCCTCAGATAATCTGATACAGAAATAGTTTTTAGCTCTGGGAATTTGAGAGAAAGTCAACAAGCTGGAGGATTAAAGAGCTCTGCTAGTGGACACTAGAATGCTCCAGGCAGAGAAAAAGCATTTGCAGTCAAGTAATGATTGCAACTATTCTCTTCATACAAAGGAACTTCTTTCATTTTATGAAACACTGAAATACATGAATGAAGCTCTATTTGCCATTCTGCCCAACCTATGGTCTGTATGGAATAAAGAAAATTCAGTTCCCTACTTTAACTGTTTTTCTGCTGATGAACTAGGGAACAAAAAGATGTTTATTGTTCCTGTGAGAACAAGCAGTTGCTTATGAGAGCTACAATCCCCCTTCCCCCCAAAACAACAAACAACCTAAGCCAAAAAAAAAAAAAAAAAACAAAAAAACCCCCACCAAAACCAAAAAAAACCCCAGAACAAATAAACCCAAAATTTGTAATCTAGTTGGTCCTAATCTGCAAGGCCGTGCAAAGCCAGGCAAAGTACAAATTTCAATTTTTTTTAATATATATCTTACCAAAGCAAATTAAAAAAACTGATGGAAAAATTATTTTAGTTTGAATATGCTGGAATCTACCTCGATGTCTATAGACATTCATTTGAATTCCTGTGGTCAGCAAAGTGATTTCACTGTGCTTTAGACCCAGATCCTATGTGCTTGTGTAGAAGACAGAAACACAGCCATGAATTTCAAGTATTTACATGTCACCAGCAAGGCAAATTGTGCAGAATGTAAGCTTAAAATGGAAACCTCCACCCATCATTATAAAGAATTAAAATGCAATTAAACAGTACCTTAAGGTATAAACTGTCCATGAATTAAAATTTCCAATTTATTTTACTTCATAACATCCCCATCTCTCTTGGTTTGTTTGGAATTTTTTTGGTATTGTTGCTAATGTTGTGTTTGACTGAGTTTTATAGTCATTTATCTGACTGGCTTTGTGTATTCTCAAGTCTGATGCATCATAAGAGAGGAACAGGAAAGGAGATTGGCAGAACTGAAAACAAAGAAACTCAGACCATTTAAAAAAAAAGCAGATTGTGCTGTTCTTAAATATATTATCCTAAAAGACATATAGTAAACAATAAATACAGTTGGTCTGTGAAAGATGTATTGGGTTTGTATGGTCAAACTTTGGTGGCTGTGGGAGCTAGGGGGGGTGGCTTCTGTGAGAATCTGCCAGAACCTTCCCCCACATCTGTCAGAGCCAATGCCACTAGCCAATCAGAAATGGTGATAATGCCTCAGTGATAACATATTTAAGAAGAAGAGAAAAATAAGTTATTGCACAGATGTGATTGAGGCCAGGGAGGAGCACAGTGAGAGTACATGAGAGGAACCACTGTGCAGACACCAAGGTCTGTGGAGAAGGAGGGGCTGGAGGTGATCCAGATTCTGGAAGTGAGACTCTCCTGTGGACCGTGCTGCAGACCTTGACTGAGGCAGCTGTCCTGCAGCCCATTGAGGACCACGAGATGCAGAGATCCACCCACAGCCTGTGGGGGAGACCCATGCTAGAGCAGGCGGGTGCCTGAGAGGAGGCTGTGACCTCATGGGAGACCTGTGCTGGGGCAGGCTCCTGACAGGGACCTGTACACCCATGGAGAGAGGAGCCCATGCTGAACTAGGTTTCCGGGAGGCACTTATGACCCCATGGAGGACCCATGTTGGGCCAGGCTGTGCCTGAAGGCCTGCACCCTGTGTAAGAGTGATCTGTGTTGCAGCTGTTTATGTAGAACTCTTGTCCACATGATGTCACGCTGGGGCAGGTCATGGAGAGCTCTTTCCATGGCAGGGACCCTGTGCTGGAACAGAGGAAGGATGCCTCTTCCTGAGCAGTGGAAGAAACAACATATGATGAACTGACCATAACCTGGGGGGGAGGAGGTAGAGCTGGGAAGATGGGAAGGGTGGGGGAGAAGTGTTTTTAAGGTCTTATTTTACTTCTCATGATCCTGATTTTGCTAGTAATAAATTCAATTAATATCTCCAATCTGAATCTGTTTTGCCCCGACAGTATTTGCTGAGTGATCACTTCTGGAGAGATGTATGTTTGTTATATCTTCTCAACAGCTAAACTTTTGTTATATGTTATATATGAATTGTATATATGAACTTTTATTATATGTCCCCAGTCAGTTGAGAGGCCGGGTGGGTGACAGAATGGTTTCTGTGGGAGTCTGGCATCCATCCTCTACAGTCGTTTAAGGTAAGCCTTAAGAAAACTTCAGGTTTACTTGGATAGAATAGTACTGGGCAGTATGGGAATTGTCACCCAAAGGAAAGTATCTGTCTCTTTTCTTCCTAAGGTTGCAAGAAGAAAGCAAATACCTTGCTAGAAAGAAGTAACACCAGATTATTCTGTGACAAAATATTGTGGTAGCAGGACTTATGTTAAGGAAACTGCAAGTCAAATTAAATATGTCCTACCTACTAGATTACATGAGGAAATGCTGAGAAACCCTTTGAAGACTCAAGTCACTGCCCGTTACTGAAAAAACTTTTTAATCATCAGATGGTTGCTTATATTCTTTCCAGATAATTAAACTAATAATATAGGTGTACATAACTAGGAAGAGTAAATATTTCATCTTAATAGAGGATTTCAATTTTCAAGTGTAACTAAGCTATCTGTGTCAAAGAACATTTAGTCTTAAAGTTTTGTCCTCATATGAATTTCAAGTAATTTAAGCACAAATTTCTTCTAATGAAAACACACATGTCCACAGTGCCCTTGGGAGCTCTGGAGGGTTGACCTGCCTGGACACCAGGTGCCCACAAAAGCTTCTCTGCCCCTCTCCTCTTGAACTGGACACAGGAGAGAAAATAAAATTCAAGGCTTGTGGCCTGGGATAAGGACAAGGAGAGATCACTCAGCAATTGCCATCATAGGAAAAACAGACTTGACTTAAGGGAAATTAGTTTAATCAGGGTAGGACGATGAGAAATAAAATTAAATCTTTGATCAACTTCCCCCCACACTTCGGTTCTTCCCAGGCTGAACTTCATGGCCTATTTTCCCTCTCTCCCCCCATTAGCTGCGAAGGGGGATAGGGAATGGGGGTTATGGTCAGTTCATAAAACATGGCTTCTGCTTCTCCTTCCTCCTCAGGGGGAGGACTCCTCACTCTTTTCTCCTGATGTGAGACAGCAGTCCAGGAACTTCTCCAATGTGCATCCTTCCTGTGAGCTTTAGTCCTTCACAAATTGCTCCAGTATGGCTCTCCCCTAAAAGGTAAAATCCTTCAGGAACAGACTGCTCCTGTGTGGTTTCCCCCATGGGGTCACAAATCTTTTCAGCAAACCAGCTCCAGGGTGACCTCCTCTCTCCACTGGGTTGCAGGTCCCTACCAGAAACATGGGCTTCCCACAGGGTCATAGCCACCTGTGTACATTTCCCTGCTCCAGTATGAGGTCTTCCATGAACTGGAGGTGGATATATGCTTCACAGTAGTCCTCCTTGGGCTGCAGGGGCACATCCTGGCTCACCATGGTCTTCACCACGGTCTTCACCACAGTCTGCAAGGGAATCTCAGTTCCGACGCCTGGACAGTTTGCCTCTCCTGCACTGACCTTTATGTGAGCAGGGCTGTTTACCTCACACTCTCTCTACTCTCTCCAGCTGCTTTTCTGTAGCAGTTTTTTCCTGGCTACCATCTCCTCTGGCTGGCTTGGCCTTGGCCAGTGGCAAGTCTGCCTTGGGCCAGCTGGCATTGACATTGTTGGACATGAGAAAGGTTTCTGGCAGCTTCTCACAGAAGCCGCCCATGCTTCTGCTACCCAACCTTGACTGTGCAAACCCAATAGAGGAACAAAGAATTTACTGAATAGCCAGGTATAATTTTATGCTTCTTTACCAAGAAAATGTCAACTAAAACTGTCTACATTTAATTTCAAACAGCTATGAACATGACTAGCTGGAGGGTCAACAGAAACATGGAAGAATTGATTAAATATGGTTTAAAAAAAGGGGTTTTAAATGTCGAAGTATTATGTTTAATAAATTTATGCATCACTGTTTTTCCATTAGACAAGCAACATTTTTCCTGTCACTGAGGACTATATCAAATATACTAATGATTTTTTATTTTAACCCAGGAAAAATTCCTTATAAACACATTTGCTTCACCCCTCAACTTTGTTTGAAATCTTTTATAAAAAATCAATTCACAAAGAATCAACATCAAGAGCAAGCAGACACTCTCATTAGCTCCATATTCATTACTGTTTAGGGAATTCATTGAAAGAAGAGGGTTTATGATCACTTTAGAGTATACTTCATTCAATTCTTAATGATGTTTAACATTTGACATGTTTTTTAGCTCAGTCATTGCATATAGAGATTTACAAGTGGTATGTCAGAAAATAAATTTAAATTAGATTTCTCCCTATTATGAAAAACTTTGATTTTTTTTCATAAATTCAATTGTTTAAACCAAATGTTTCAAAATATTTCATTTAATATGCAATATTTGCAATGAAACTGCTAGATTTTAAATGTACAAACAAAATTGTAGAAGCTTCCAAAGCCAACTTGTCAGAAAATCTGTCACAGCGTTCCTGGGTCTTTTAGAGTTACTACATAGTTTTCAATCCTGAGAATATTTTTAGTTGAAAAATTTTAAATTAATTTAAATCTAAAGTGTCCCTTTACCTTGCCATAAGTTGATAGGCAGGGTGAAGCAAGTATTCATTATACATCAGAATTAGTACTTGCAATATGTGAACCATGTGTACCCTTTCCAAAACTTATTCTGTTATTACGACAGCATTTTCACTCTTAAAGTGAGATAGAGTTAATTTTCACTCACTGAAAACATGAATGTTCAACACTTTGTACAATACTCTATAAATATAATACCTTTACAGAATCCTTCCCCTTACTGTCACCCTGAATGTCTGAATAAGGCAGGGAAGACCTTTCAGTAATCACTTATTGGAAACAATACACTATATCACTCAACTTTGCAAGCTCTAGATGTTTTTAAGCTTTTAGTACTAGTTTATCACCACATACAAGCATCGATGTAAATACATTAATAGGCTAAATTAATCTCAATGATAAAATTGTCAACTTTTACCGTTTCTGAGAAATTATGACCAAAAAACCGTATTATTTAGGTATCTAAATTCTTCTTTCCTTGCCTCCCAATGTCAAACGTCACAATAATCTTGCATTATTCTGGAAACTGTTAAAATTTTTGAGTATATGCTTTTGAAATATAGCTAGCTATTCAGTAACTCTAAGTAATCTCAAATTGCCTAAAATTTTTAGTAGTCAAGACCTGTGAAGTCCTATTCTACTTGCAGTTTTTACTAATCATCTCCCAGAAGAAAGGAACTGTTTTAACTATTGTCTGAATTGAACATTCAGCAGCTTTTTGGTGAATTTACATCACAGCAGGGTCCTCTCCAGCATTCTGTGCAATCTGAGATAGATATTTTCTTCACAAAAGCAACGAGATCTAATCACTAACTCTAGCAAAAAGAAAAATAATTTGTTGGTTTTGCTTAAAAAATTATCCCTTCTTAACAATTTAGATAGTTTATCCATTTACATTAATATGCTTAAAAGACCATTTTCAGAGAAACAAGCTAATTTCATTGTGAAAACAAAAACTCTAAAATTAAATAAATTTTAGGAGATAAATTAAAAAAAATTACTAAAAATGGTTGAAAATTCAATCCAGTTAAAATTAATAATTAATTTTAAAAAATCCCAAAAGTAACTTTTGACACTCAAAATGTCCACCTTGAGAACTACAAACATGTTGCTCAGATATTTATTTAAAAAACTCCTAAACATTGAACGTATTGGTTTATAAAATTCAAAGGTAATGCCTATTGACTAAAACATTTCTGCATGTTAGTACTGCATCTTGAGTGTTTTCATGCCACATGAAACAAAAGCAAAACTCCCTTTCTCCTCCTCTCTCAATAGTGTTTACCAGACCTCTCGTCAAAGTCTAAATGTAAAGTTTTACAGATTATTTTTGTAGCTGCAACTATACAACAAACTTAAAACTGCTGAATCTCAATCACTGCAAAATTTTGGCCCTCTAGGAATAACGACCTTTTGTGGAGGGATTAATTTATGTGGTAGTTGGAGTTTGACTCCTGGAACAGCCTGGAACAGACATACTAAATTATTATTTTACACCAGAAATAAGTTTGGTTTGTTTTTTTTTTCTTCAAATACAGGATCATGCAAGGACCATACAAGCAGTTTTACTAAAACAAAGCACAACAAAAGAATTGCAACCACTACCAATAATCCCCCACCACATGTACCAAAACCAATACGTTTGTTTCTACATTTTCAACTGCCATCCGAAGAATTTTCTCCTCTCAAACAAGTCCCAAAATAGATGGCCACAAGAAAATTATGGAAGTTCAGTTAACCCTTAAATATTTGTAATCCTCAATATCAAAATACATCATCAATTGTTGTGGTTTCTTTTTTTTCCATTTCAACCACAAGTACTGAAATGTGCATACATAATTAGAAATTTATTTGGGAGATCAAAAGAAAGTTATCTACTACACATTTTTAATGATTTTGAGAAAGGATTTTGTTGGCGCAGAGAAAGACAATCAAAACCTCAAAGTTCTAAACAAGATTTTTAATAGATATTTCTTCCTTCCAATCTTTTTTAAATCTTTGCAATCAAGTCCTTTCTATTTGCACTTTTTATGCAGTTCCATTATGTCACTTCTAAATTATATTCACTATTCAAGATTCTAAATATAGAAAGAAAAGACTTCTATAATTTTTTTCTTAGAAAAACAAAATCCATAACCCTTTAAAATTTCCCATAACTCTTCCATTGTCCTTTGATCAAATTCCTCAAAGAACAAGAGAAACAATTTAATTTTTCTTGTTTAAAACTGTAGTATATTTTATTATCGATGCACTAAAAATCCTTTGAATGCATTTGATAACTTTTACATGACTAAACACATCATATTGAAAATACAAAACCAAACACTAAAACCCACAAACACAGTCTGAAAGGGAAGATTGAGCAGTTCCTCTATATGCTTTAATGTCCAGGAAATATTATACTACTTTATATTATGGCTTGCACAAGAAGAATACTTCATGCATCGAGCATGTAAACTGACTTTGACAATTAAATATACAGGAAAAAAGGAAACAATATTTTAGTCAAAACTGAAGTATTCTGTTGATACAATACAGTCTGAAATGTCAATTCACTTATATGTGTTTGAGATCATTTAAGTTCAAACTAATTGTAATCTAAAAATGTTGATTAGATCATGCTGCAACATATAGGTCATAACTCAGTTGCACCATCATCTTGTCACACTACCTTGAAAAATAAAAGGGACTTCAAGAAGTATGTAATAACAGAAATCAACTCCTTTAACTTGCCTTATAAGGTGAAGGGAGTTTCTGAACCTTTATTTATCATTTTCTCTTGCAATTAAAACTGAATACCTTTATTGCTCATGAATGGAAATACTAATTTCATTAGCTGGTCAAAATAAAGATCCAGTATATCTGCGTGTCTTTTTGTACAGCTGGCTATATACACCCACAGTTTGACTGCTAAAATTAGAAAATAATGCAGGAAAAAATAAATATGTTAATAGTAAAACCTACCAAGATTTCATTATTAAGCATCATCTCAGATGTGTTGCTGAAGTACACTTTTTTGGTCTCATCTGTGGAATGGCCCTGGATTACCAAAGGTAATATATGGTGGCAATAAAACTTGCTGCTCATCTCAGATTTTCTGGAGTATTGTATATTTTATGGGGTCAATTTTTAGAAATTTGTCATTTCCACAGTGCTTGCAACTTCATGGTATTGAAGTGTTAACACTCAGCTGCACAAAGAGGTTCTATCCTGTATTTCTTCCTTTAAATCTGCTGTACTGCAACAGAATCAAGTAGATATAAGCCTGTATTTTTCTATTTGTTATTTAATAGTAGTGATATCCTGCTGAAGCTTCCAGAGGAGTTGTAAATTTTCTTTCCATAGCTGACACATGTTACAGGGAACACTGCTTAAGTGTATCTCTCCATTTCTCACCAGAGATATGAGGATATTTTATTTCAACGTATATTTTCTTTCTGAAAGATATCACAACAGTTTGCTCTCCTTTTAAGGAAAATTGCAGCTTTACTTCCTTTAGAAATTCATTCTCACTGAATTCAGAACTATGTGCAATGTAATGCTACTAGCAGTGTTAATGGCAGAATGCCATTTCCCTTTTCTAGATGTTTAAAAAACACCCCCACAGAAGAAAAACTCCCCACCAACACACAGCTGCTCAACATCAGGAGAGATTTCGGGATCAATGCTTTTGAGGATAGAAAGTTACATCCTTGTGCTTCTTATGGATACATGCAGGATAACATCTTTGCAACTACAGAAGGGGTTTTGTGTCCGCCCACCCAAAATAACTTCAGTAAAGAACATGTCAGTGACAAACTGCATCATTTTCTCCAAGTGACACTTCCTGGTTTGCAGAGAAAAACCCACACAATGCTAACTTCATTCTTTTTTTAAGTGTTTTCGTAGCAAGTTGCACAAAGCATGATCATTCCTATTTTTAAATCTTACTAGAAAAGGACAAGAATTACATCTAAATGATTTTAACAGGCCTGTTTGATTCTGGAAGAGGTTATAGGGATGGATTTGCATTATACATCACAGGGGATTAAAGAGGAATTTTAGGACCTCACTTTTATTGAAATAGTCACTTGGCTGAATGCACACTAATAGGTTGTTCATACACACAGAGAACTAACTATGATATTTAATAAGGTAGGTCATCACTTTCCTATGATCTGGTTGTCAACAGCTATTTTTTATTTTGTGTGTCAGTGGTAATCTCTTTGGAGCAGAACTGCATGTGGTATGTCAACCAACAAGACCTGTATTCATAAATAAAACACCTATGGGTACAGGCAGCGAAGGCAACACTACGGAACAGACAACAGCAGGAGGTTAGGCTGCTCTGAATAGTTGAGGACACATAGGTAAAAACTTATAATGTTACTCTTTTTTTATTTTCATATTGCTCATATTTTATGTATCTATATGCTATTATGATTTTTTTTTCAATTTAAGTAACTCTTTAAAAATAGTATCAAACAATCACACACATGGAAATTATTTCTGTACAATCCAGACATTCCCTGTTCTTAAACAGAATTACTACATTTTGCTCTTGTCTGTTCAAAATCCTTCAGTTTCAACTCATTTCATTGTATTTAAAAGTTTTATTCTCCCCTCCCCACACTCACAATTTTGTTTATCAGATACTGATGGGTAGAGCACTTATATCAAAATTTTAGCAACAATTCAAACAGTTCACTGGCATTAGATAAGATGATGTATGTGTAAAAAACTGTACAATATCTAAGCAAAATTATTTTTTCCTTACATGGACAAGGAACAAAGTGATAATAAATGCTTATAATACTGCATTTATCCAAAGATGTTGACCCACTGCAAATAACAAACTGAGCTTCTAAGACAAAATAGTTATTAAAGGTACACAAAATGCATTAGATAACCCAGTCTTCTACACTTTAAAAAGGGGAGGGACTAGATTAAAAAAATAATAATGATAATAATAAATCCCTGCTCAGGATATTTATCAAGCTTTGCTAAGGGTGATTGAGCTGCTTTTTACTTTGCTATGATAGAGTTGAATGAAACAGCACCCCTCCCTTAAATCTCCAAACTTCATTCTAATTTCTGAAACACTCTTAGGCCGTACAAGTAGTTCCTCACTTCAACAGTCTGTTCCTTGAAACACTGACTAACATGAATTTCACAGAAGTCAGCTGAGCCAGGGGTTTACAGTTCACTTGTCTGTCACAGACCTTCAAGAGCAAGTTAGCCAACTCCAGGACACACTCAGCAATTCAGAAATAAATTATCTATACTTAACATTGTGAAGGTTATTTTTATTATGGATATTTTTGGATATCTTTTTGACTTCCAGAAAGTAACGTGAAGATTTTTACACATGCTTGTGTACTAATTTAAAGGTATCACATAATTGCATGTTGTATTTTACCTTCTTCACAATCCTGATCTCTTCAGCAACATAAAAGTGTATAACTTGTTGCAAGATGACTTTGAATTCATGTGTGATGTGATGAAAACCAGGGAAATTATCAGCTCTAGCATGGATTTCAATACAAGGCATAAAAAGGGGGTGTTTCTTTTGTATTTAACACAGAACATATAAATTGAGTTACTAAAACTTTCATACCTAGGGTCAAGAGGCACAGAAAAAAAAAATCTTTTGTCTGCTTAACAGAGGAATCAAAAACAGAATTGAGTTTTTTAGTGTATTTTAAATTTCGTAGAAGCTGTATCACAGCTATCTTATTAGTTTGACATTGTGCGCATTAAGGTATAATTTCTATGAATACATTAAGTTATATTACTGGAATTAAGTTCCATTTCTGTGATTACTTTGTATACAAATTTTAGATAACATACCTATTCAGAGATAATCTGGTTTTGTTCTGTAGTTTAAATTTCATATTTCTTTTGTTACTAGTAAGAGCAGACAAAAACTTAATTTGACTTGACTTTACAAAGTATTTCATTTAGTTTCCATATATAGTTCTTGTCCCTTTTAGCCAATGTTAATGATGACCTATATTTTCCAGTGAACATTGAAAATAATATTTTCAGGGTAAAACTATTTAAAATAAAAATCATCAGTCACAGTTGTTAAGCCATTTCCCCAGTAGTTCACTTGTACCAATGAGATTACATAAGAAAAATCAAGTAAAAGAAATCATTATACTCTATTTTGAAGTAAGGATTTAAGGATTCATCTATGCATGAGATTTGCTTACTAAAGAACTAATCACAGGATTCTAAAAATAACTAAAGCCTTCACAGGTTTTTGTATATAGACCAGCAACTGAACACAGAGGGAAAAATAATCCCATGGAGTAAGGTTCAGTTTAAAAATAAATAAACAAAAGATTCAGACCCAAATCTTCACCAAATCTGAAGAAAGCCCAGCAACACATAGTAAAGAACATAACCTCTCCATATTTCATTAATATAAACAAATGTGTTAAAATATAAGTTGCTTCTCTTGAAGTTTTTAAAAAATCTCACCTAAAATTATTAAACATCAAGCTGATGTGGTCATAGGTAAAGTGATGTAAAAGAAAAAGGTTGTAAAAACATTAAGTACACATACAAGTTTTAGTTGCAAATACAATCATCAAAAAACTTATCTTCCTCTTTATTTGTGACTAGAGGCCTTCAGCAGTAAAAACAAAAAGCCCTTGAAATCTTTTATGTGATGTTAGGAAGTATTTGATGACTTTCAACTTTCAGGTTATACAGAGACATTTTTAATAGACAACCAGGATTGTCAGGAGACCCACTGGTTACAATGTGTTTTTAGTGTTATATCAAGTGACAAGATATAATCTATAGTTCTAGACTCTGTTGTTATTAGTAAATTATTTTCCCCATGAAAACACTGTTTCAGGGTGATTTTTTTTTTTTTGTTTAAACACATTGCTTTCAAAATTAAGTAGAGTAAGATATTTACCCTGCAGTTTTCTTGGAAGTTAAAGACTGACAGGGGACTCAAATATCTTTACAACCAGCCTAAATTTTGAGGCAACTGAGGCAAGATGTTAAATAGAGTAACAGAGGAGGCTGCCAGCTGTAACATGATCCCATGTTTCTAAACCTTTTGGGCCCTTTCTGACAGACTTGTCTATCTAATGCAATTTTTTGCAGTTTCTTTAAGTTCTACTTCTGTTTCTTCATTCTTTCTCCTTTCCTTCCTCCAGATATTTGATGGATTAACATTTCTCTTCTTAGTTTGAACTTTCTGCTTCACATAGAATTTTTTGAAAATGTTCAAAAAAGTATAGTATCAGGTTTTTGCTTGATGTTCTTTTAAAATTGATTTTTTTCCCTGTTACTAATATGTGTAACACAAGTACTTTTCAGCACTAAAATATAACATGCTTCAAAATGAAAAGAAACTTCATTTACTGAATTCATCAGGTGAGAAAATAATTACATTGAAGGACAAAGTGTCTTACTCGAATTGTCATACTTGAAATTGATACTTCAGCAGCTTTTTATAAATCAAAATACAAAATGATCTTTTAATCAGTTCAGTTACCTCCCTCAAATATCTTCAGCCTTTGTTCTCTGCTAACCAAGTGCTTTTCAAGTTATAGAAAAAAGGTAAAGGTTTCCCTCCTTCCTACTTTCCTTCCTACAATTTGCATATAATTGCTGCTATAATATTTGTAGCTGAAGTCCTTTGGATGCAAGGTGCCTTTTCAAGTGAGATATTGTTAGTGTTGCCTGAAGCTATTACAATGTAGGCATTTTCTTTGACCTTCAAGCATTTTGCAGAAAAGTAGAGCAGCATTACAACCCCCAGAGCATATACACCACGGAACACATTACTAAGGAAGACTTACTCCACTTGAGCATGGAAATGCCTTCATATAGAAGAACTCTTGGGTTTCATCTGAGTATTTTAATTAAGTGCAATGCCAAAACCAAAGTTCTATTACAATTCTAGTTTTGGTCTTGAATTTCCCCAGGTGGTTAATGTGATATGATAAAGTGTCTCAACAGAAGAAAAACAAGGATTCTCAAAGCATCACTGAGCAAAAATACTCGAGAGTGCACACACTACTTGTCACATAACTTAAGCAGGACTATTTAATTGGAAAGTGTATAATGTGTTTTGATCTGCCAAGCATTCTTCAACATTTCAGTGATTAAACTCTTTGGAGATATTTATCTGTAATAGCTCAGTGTTTGCATCACAGGCTGAACAAAGCAGCAGTGCTGAATCCCTGTTTTTACTCTGAATATCTCCATATGATCACCTATAAAAGTACACGAAGACTCTTCAGGGAATGGAAGTCTGTGAAACACTGAAAGATGATAGAAGTCCAGAGTGTTCTTTAACACTACATATAAGAGAAATCATACTTCGCAGAGGGCAAAATGATAATTTAGAGATAAGTAAAGGAGATCATGCTTTGTGTCAGGATGGAATTACATTTAATGATCCAAGAAGGGATTTCAAGTCCTATTTGATGCAGGGAGACAAAAACCTTCACTCCAGATTTTTCAGCGTGTTAACATCACTGTCCATGACCATAGTTTAAAACAAACAAATAGTCAAAACCACAATAGTTTGATCAACTAGAGTTGCAAATGCACATAAAAATATAATAAAATTAAATCAGCAGCCAGAGAAATTGAAACATGTATGACCAAAATTCTGGACATGTATAGGTTCAAATGGTTTGGAGGAGGTCTGTCTACAAGATTATCAAGGAGTTAAATATTTCTATATCTTACAGACAAATTCTGGTATAATTGTGGAATTAATTAATGTTAAAAAGAAAATTCTTAAAATTCATATGAAATTTTTGAATTTTAAAAATTGATTTGCATTTCAGACACCATCAAGTTTATATTCTCTTTAAGGTTATTGAATGTAACTTAAAATACATTTTTTGCTTGGCCACAAATGCAAATATGAAGGACAACCTTGAGCGTTTTCCCCCCAAAACACTCCACTCCAGCCACTGATGTATGTTATTTTTGAAGGAGGCAGAAAGGGATATGTGACTCACTAATGGCACTTCTCTCAAGAAGAAGTATAGTGTAATAGAGGACTCTCTACTAGGACTAGAAACAAGCCTGTTGACAATAAAAACCTCAGCCCATTTATATCTCATTTCCCTACAACATAAGTATTTGCACTAAGTTTTTCAAGGCTCTGCACAAAAAGCAGATTCTTAAAGCTGTAAACCATACCTTCAGCAGTTTTCCTCAAGATGCTTAAATTGTACCAGTGTATCCACAAGAAGTGTGATTATGAGTCTATTTTTACCTCATACAAAGTGTATATAAAAATAGAATTAATAACTATGCTTCATTAAATTGAATTATTGCTTAAATCAAATCCAAATACCAAACTTCCCGAGTTTAGCTTTGGAATTTGCTGCTGGACTAGAATTGCCTGAGATCGATGGGTAATAGGAGTGAGTAATAAGATATAAAGAAGGTCTATTACAAGTTGGAATTCACTGAAAATATTGACAAAGAAACAACTTGAAGTTAAGGAAAAACCGCTAGCCATGTTGCTAATATTAAAATATTCATCCTAAGACTTTGACTTTACCATGTTAAAACTGCATTTTCTTCACAGAGGAGATACTGACCTGCTCTAAGCACAAACTATGCTGACTCCATAGCAGTGTGACTGTACCTCTTCCTAACACCACCTCTTCCTCAATACTCTCATTTGAATTAAAAAGAAGGCAAGTTGGTTAGGTAAGTCTTGTTCTTGTATGAGCTTCGATTTTTAGACCTTTGTTCTACCTCGATGCACTTTCATATCTTTATTCTAAGTGAATAAGCTCTTATGAAAAATTCTTTACTTCTCCACTATTTCTGTAACACAACAGCTAATACATATTTATAGTTTTTTAAGCCAGTTAACTGAACTCAAGATCACTGTGTCTTTATTTCATCTCTTGTTTTTAACCAATGCAGAAACTGCAGAGATTATTCATAGTGTGGTTTTTATCTCCTTGGATGCAAGATAAGAGATGATCCACAAAAAGTTTAAAAATTTCTCAGCTCAAGTGACTATGCAGTCACATAAATTTTTTAACCAAAGGACCTAAACTGAGTTATATGCAGCTGCAAAGATTCTAGTTGCATTCTTTTCTTTGTTTCCTCCTCTTTACACATTGGATTTGTTTTTTTGTTTTTTATTGTTACTGTCTGCCTTAACCTCGTAATTAATCTACTTGGAGATCACCTCAGGTCTTGTATTCAGAGCAGACAAGTTCTACTGCATGGAGCTGATAAATCAAAGGCAGCATAGACTTGTTCAAAATAGACACTTGTTTTAGATTCTCCTCAACAGTTCTGAAGGACTGACACACCACATATGCACAGCTCCAGCCAGCTAGGGACATGATTTTAAGGAAGGCAGTACTATAATCATAGTGATTTTCTGATGGATTCCTGATGTTATACAAGTGCTTCTCTTGTCAATCCCTACATCTTTATTTCTCATGATAATTTAAAAAAAAACCCCAAAATCAGTGCAGTAAACAATGGCATAAGAATAAAAGACTGGATCTATATAAATTCCAACACTGAGGTACAAGTCCATCATTCAGCAGTTGCCTAATACTGCAGTTCAGCCCCTGTGCTCAGGATTCTGCTGTTGAAATCTGCCAGTGCTTTATGGTGTTTGTGGTGTGTCACCAATGAAATCCTCATCCTACCAAGTACCTGGCACATAGAAAGGGATTTTCAACAAGTCAGCCTGCTCACCAGCTGAATACTTTTTATATTGGCTTCCAGCATAAAGTGAAATATAGATCTACTTTTGCTTAGGGAAAACCCACCACAAAACAAACCCCAAAACAAACAGCCCAATTACAGAAGACAGAACATGGATAAATGTAGATACTTCACTTCCCCAATGTAGTAGCAAAAAATGCATTTATTTTAATTTTTTAATTTATTTACCATTTTCTTCAGGAAATGTAGGGGCAATAGTAAGTTTAAAATTAGTTTGTGTTCAAGCTTATATTTCCTTTGTTGCTCTGCAAGTGACATTAGTGATTCAGCCCTTCTGGCTGTAACAGCAAAACTCGGAGTCTCCTCCCAAAACACTTTTCCCTTTTCTATGGCAGAAGAGCTCCTTATAAAAGCATGAACTTGGTAGGTTTGTGGGAGAGAAACTGTGGAGTGGTGAGAGAAGGATTTGGCAGAGCTGAGGAGGTGGTGGAATACAGACAGATCTAATACCCTCAACAGAGCAGTCTCATCAAGATTTCCAGTCTCATCAAACACCTTAGAGTCATTTTGAAACTCCTTTCCAACTTCCTCTGACTCATCTCAGAGCCATACGTATTAGCAAACCCAAAATCACTTCTGCTGCAGAAATTGTTCTCCCTCAAGGTCCCTGAAATAAATAAGTTATTTTCTCTCTATCCTTAGGCCAGTGAGTTTTAGATATGGCTTACATTATTGAAAAGGCTGAAACAGCTCTTCAGGAAAGATGAGTCTTAAATTTCATTTTGCTCTAGTGCCTAGGCTTCTTAATGTTGGTTGTTTAGTTGGGGATTACATCCCTGAATCTTTTTCTGGACTTCAGTGTCTAAATCCCTTCTTTCAAAAAGTTTTCTTTTCAAAAAAGCTCCCAGGAAATAAAGAAGTGAGACAGGCTTTTCAGGTAATGAACAGAAAGATAATTTAAGCCAAGGTGCTATTTCATTTTTGTTCTCTACTTGAAAATATTCAAACTACACAGATAACTCCTCATTTTGTAATGCTTTCATTTTTGGTCATAAGTGAAGAGCAAGGGAGATCATGACACTACAGCCTACTAGCTCAAATGCTCACATGGTGCATTAAGCAACAGGAGGTTTGCTAATGACACTTGAATTTCACTAACACTACTTAAAAGTAACAGCCAAAACCTGATTGTAAAATTTTATCCAAAGCATTGCAACTTTGTCCTAAGGTAAAACCATGTTTGAATTTCCACTCTCAAAAGACTTGATGGATCAAAACTCACACATGACATGCATCACATCTTAGAAAGATCTTTGGTCTGTGCAATAAGCACAAAGCCAATTTTTTGTTCACTAATTTTATAAGATAAAGGTTTTCATGGTGACCATGTTGATGTTTATACCTTTATATTTGGATAGCTGTTGTCAAGCCTTTGGACGATAAAAGGTTCAAGTCAAATTGACTTTTTAATTTACTGGTCCAAGATAGCATGATAAAGCAAAGTATTACATTATCTCTCAGTGTGAAAAGAAGTGAAGAACTTTACTGATAATCAGTTTATACAAAATTGTGACTCTGTTTAGCATCTTCAATAAGTTTTTCCTTTTATCTGGAAGAAAATCCAGTGGTTTGCCTGGATTTGCTAAGGGCATTCAGTCTCATGAATGAAAAATGCAGGTCAATTCCTTCCACACTGACATTCAAAACAGTATGTGGGACACTCCACATAACTATATTTTGTTCATTGACAACCCATAGGATTATTAAGGTTGGAAAAATCCTCTAAGGTTGTTGAGTCCAACTGAGCACTGCTGCATTTACCACTATACCATGTCTTCTAGTGTCACACACACATTGTTTGAAAACTTCCAAGGACGGTGATTCCACCACTTCTCTGGACAGCCAGTTCCAAGGCCTGTTCACCCTTACAGTGAATATCCAATCCAAACATCCCCTGGCGCAACTTGAGGCTGAGTCCTCTTGTCCTGTCATTTGTTACTTGGGAGAAGAGACCGACCCCCACCTGGCTACACCCTCCTTTCAGGGGGTTGTAGAGAACAGTAAGTTTCCCTCACGAGCCTCCTTTGTTCCAGGCCAAACAACCCCAGCTCCCTCAGCCGCTCCTCATCAGACTTGTGCTCCAGATATTTCATCAGCTCAATGCCCTTCTCTGGATACACGAAGTGTACCATGTGAAAAAACCAGACAAACAAACTCGACATTTTGAACTGGTGCCTAATACTGAAAGAACAACTCCTTTGTTGCTCTGGTTCCTACTGCGGTCCCTCAGTAGCTGAAATAGTTCTCTATAGAGTTGAAGGTGAGGTTGAAAACTCTTCAGGGAAGCTCCCAGGTATTTTTCCCTATGAGGTCAAGCTGCAACCAGAGCTCACTTCAGTGGATATGTGAGTCAATTTCAAAAGCACAAAGGCGATTCCTGTAACACAGTAACTGTACCAGTACTTATCCCAGTACCACCACTGCTCAACTGCTGAGCTACGGGCTACCAAAACAGCACTGTTTGATAGTACCCAGGTAACCAGGTAGACATAACAAAAAGTGTCACTGGAAAAAAGTGGCATTAATTTGTAAAACAAATTCCCGTAAGCTTGCCATCTGCAACGGAAAAAGCAGCAGAAACTAACAGAAGAGGGGGAAAACAAATGCAAAAGCAACCACAAAACGCATCTAAAACCAAACATTGTTTAGTGTGATATTGGATAAAGTCAGAATGGCTTCTCAAAAATAAAGGAGCACTATTAGACTTGGGAACTAGCATTTAAAATACTTAAGTTAGTGGATAAGAGCAATCTGGCCAACACCACAAGGCTTTCAAGAAGATTCATTGCCAAAGCATCTTAAAGAAGCCAAGTAGCCATGGCATAAAAGTATGGCCCTGCATCCGAAGATTGGATAAGGTGAATTGTCACAGTGGAGAGATACTGTGTTGAGGTTTTCACATGTGTTGGCTTACATGCTAATTAACACTACCAATATATAAACTACTCATTAAAGAGAAAAAAGAATGAAGTGGAAAAGGTTGTTTATGAAATGACTTTATTTAAAATAAACTTTATGAAACTTACAGGACTATAAATTGGCAAANAAAAAAAAAAGAAGGAAAAAAACAAGAAAAAAGGACAGTTCAAAAGTGTAATAGCAGTCAAAATAAACTTGGTAACTGTTAGGAAAGGTGTTGTGCTTGACAAAGCACATAGTGAAACTATTTAGATCCAAATACAACTCTTAAAAAGCTTAGAAGCTTAAGAAGTGCAAATTAGGAGCTCAGAAAAATCCATGGTCAAACATCAACAGTCTCCAGAATATAATAGAAGCCAGTTGTATGGAATGATTTCTCAGTAACCACAGTATTAACATCAGCACCAAAAGAAATAGGTTGTCAAAGAAGAAAGTCTCTTTCAACAAACATAGTGCAATAAAAATCTTTCTATGAGCACTGAAGTTTACACCTACCCCCTGAGCTCTGCTTACATGGGCCAGCAAAAAAACACATATGAGCAACATTTTATTCCTTCACAAGTGTTTAAAAGATGCATTTTCTGTATTGTTCCGGTACTGGTTACCTTTGTGCCTTGAATTGAAAGGAGGATTTGCGCTTAAGTAATAAAAGGAGTGTGACAGTCTTGTAAGGGCTTTTCTTCTGTGGTAATGCACAAAAAAGCTTTATTTCTGGTATTTGATTTGTCACATTCCTAAATATTCTTAAAAATACTTGTAGGTAATTTTTTTAAAAAATCCTAGGGGTCTGTTCTTTTAAATTTATTTCAAAGTAGGATAGAATTTATCTTTTAGTAATTTTTGCTACTTTACTAGTCAAGTCATTTACCCAGCAGACCTTTCTTGTTGCCCAACATCGCTTGCTACTTTGATGTTGCAGAAATAGAACGAACAGAATATTGATCTCCAAAATTACTCTATTCAAAAGTAATAGAACCCCTTGAATATTTGAAGTGAGACACTTAACTTTAGGCAGATCCCTTAAAATGTAGAGCTAGAGTGCAGCGAGCTAAAGAAATGATCACTAAGGAGTTTTAGGCACACAGTGTCCACCACCTTACATGGAGATGTCTACTGAGCAGTTTGGAGTGCAGCTTGGAGAAAAACTAGAAACTTTTTGGCTTTCCACCAGGTATATACTACAGTTTTATTCCCTCTTCTGGTAAAGTAACAAGTTCTGGTACACATTTGCTGAATAAAAGCCCAAACAAACAATCCTAGAATATGACCCACAGTTAGAGCACAAGTCACACATGCATCTCAGTGTTTACAAAGTATTGGCGACTATAAAGACTTTTCAAACAGAAAAAAGCTGTAAGATGTTCTGTTGAACATCAAAGGAGGCATGCAGAAAAGGCAAAACTTAGTAGGATAGAGTATTATGCAGTGTGTTAACTATAAGATAGTTTATTCTGCCATTCTAGGTGCAGTAGCCTCTGCAACCACGCCAGAAGAATTTGAATTACAAATTCAGTGACTATAATCAAACCTACAAAATGCGCAAACCTGCAAATTTATTTGATCAGTCACACTTTAGAACTAGTAAGAGCAGTTTTCCAAAGCTTATATTACATTGTGACATCTGATGGGAAGGGTTGTTTTATATAGCTGCTTCACATACCATGTTTTGCTATGTGATAGTTATTAAAGACAGTATTCCATAAATAATCTCACAGCTTCAAAGACTGATATTTTTTCTCAGGTTGAATTTTCTTTATATTAAGGAAGAATACACTTCCATTCCAAGTATACTGGCTTTGTGGAGATGTGAAAAATATCTGAAGGTATTGCCTTTGTACAATTAAAAAACCATCTTATCTTCATGTAGATACATGTCTTTTATGAACTTCTCATCTCAGTAATTGGCAAATTCCATGGATGGGTTACTAAACCCACCTGAAGGAAGAGGTATGTGCCATTCCTTATGCCGTTCTGCCCAGCACCAGCAAAACTATCAATAAGTAAGGAATCAATGAGGTGTGGTACCTGACACCAGGGATGTAAGATGAGTAATTAATACATCTGTCTTAGCTATTCTGTATTTATTTCTCAAGCTCCCAGCTTCACTTTTAAATGTAAAGTTTTTTTGGCATGCTCATCTCCAGGACAGGTTAAAACTCCAAGAATATTGCCTCTTTAGCCCATCTAAAGACTAAAAGATGAAGTAGAGTTTTCACTTAAAATAAGGGGAGAACTCTAATTAAAAAGATAAAATAAGCATTAAATTTTCTTTCTCATGGAAAGCTGGTCTAAAGTAAGTGCTGTTGAGTTCTGGAAAATCTTATTTTTAATTAGTCTTGAATCTTTTGTTGTTGCTGTCATCATTGATGGTAAGCTATGGTATGCTTAGAATTTCTGTGGAGAATATGTTTACTGTCATTCATCACTGAGATTCACAGAGATCCCATAACAGCAATTAAATGTGGTTGTTTACTCAATGCTGTCACTAGAAGAGGATATAGCCTGTAGAGTGGAACTATTCAGGGGCCTGAAAATATTTTGTTTTTCAGTCACATCTAAAACATGAGCCAAAAAGTGTCTCTTTTAGGGTTCTCTACACATTTCAAGAAAATCAGAATTCTTGGCCAATAAAGAGTCTCTGGTTTAAATGCTTGTTTTGTCTGTAAAGCCAAATGAAACATTTCATTAACTCATTATTAGTCAAAATTCAAAAATATGAAAAGATGACTGGCTTCCTTTGTAAGCCTTTATGTTCTGTTACTTGTAACCCTCACTTGGTGACAAAGAGGAGACCTCAGTGTAAAAGCCATTCCTGTTGCTCATCCCCTGGTCAAACACAAGTTGCATGATGCATAAATCATTTGCATAAAGCACAAAAACATTCACCGGAAGTTTTAGACAAAAAAGGGATGGAAATAAAAGAAGGAAGCATTTCTTTTGCTCCGCAGCTCAACACTGTTCCTCACATCAGGGTTTCAGAGAGACACAGAAAAATGTAAAGCTTTGTATCATAGAGATCCTGTGGTGACATATAAAAAGGAGAATTCAAGTTTTTTCATTTGTAAAGTGAAAATAAACAAGTGGTTTCATAAAGGAATAAGATGTTACCATATCTCCCATAACAGATACTGAAAATCTCTAGTAAGTACAAGATATGATGCCATATCAGAGGGAAAAGCAAAAAGCTGTGTCAGGGGAGGTTTAGGTAAGATATAAGAAAAGCCTTTCACACAGAGGATGGCTGAGCACTGGAACAGGCTCCCTAGGGAAGTGGTCACAGTGCCAAGCCTGAGAGAGTTTAAAAACCATTTGGACAATGCTCTCAGGCACATGGTGTGACACTTGGGGTGTTCGGTGCAAGGCCAGGAATTAGAATCTGTGATCCTAGTCAGACACTTCCAACTCAGGATAGTCTATGATATTGTCTTCTGTTCATTTCTTTCTTCAATTCCCTACTGTCAGGGTGCACTTGAGAGATTTTTAAATATCTGCTCAGCAAACCCATTGCAGTGGTGAAGTAAATACCATGAAATAGGACTAATCAGCAAAAGGAAGTACACACAGAGTGTCATGGTATGAGTTTTCTGCAGCACTGCTAAGGACTGCTTCATGCAGTAGTGCAGCTGCATGGGCATTCCATGCCAATATTCGATGAAATAGCATATCTACTCTAGCAGACTCAACTAATCAAATAAAGGTTATCACTCCTAAATGGAGCAAGAAGTGAGGCATATCCTATAAAAACATTTTTTTATAGAAGCAGATCTATTTAATGCTTTAAAACTACCACTGGAATAGCTGGTATGACCTTCAGTTTTCAATGTGCAAGTATTTTTAGCAATCCATAACTGCCATAGTTGATGAAACTTTCTACTACCATACCTAAAACCTTTGTAAAACTTCCATTGCTCCTGACAATTAGTATTAATGTGTGGTTGTTCTAATGAGTGCTAATGTGTGATTGCAATATTAAGAACAGGCTCTTTGATTTAAAGTATTTTGTTTTTAACAGGAAGTGCTATAGTAATTTTCAGAATTTCAGAGTTGGTTCACTTTAACAACATTTATAAACTACAGTTAATTTCTTCCACTGCTATAGAATATTTTTAATAAATACAAAATAATTTAAACAATTTTTACTTCCTTAGCTGAAAAATTAAATTCTTCAATGAAATCTCTAAAATGGAAGAAAACTAATGATGTAAGAAGCTGTAATGTATATATATATGTGTGTGTGTGTGTGTGTATATGGAATTACAATACCAAGTTAGGAAATATAATTGCTATAAGTTCTTCAGTCAAACCTTAATGGAGCACAGTCAAATTTTTAAAGTGCCTTATTATAACCAAAGGAAAACCTGTAACTTTACTTTATCTAGGTATATCTTAGGAAGGTTACAGAAGATACGGTGTTTAATCCTTACAGTACTCTTTCTTCACATATTCTTCAGTGTCACTTAAACTAATTTACAGAAAGATTATATGTATAGATTTAAAGACTTATGAAAATTATAAAGATTATTGTGCTGGTTTAGCACAGATGGTGAAGTGCAATAGGTGAATACCTTTAAACTGACAACCAAAATAGCCAATTGCATGTAGGGATCCACCTCTGGGAAACACACAGCTTTAAAAGTTGGAAGGAAGGCGGGGGTCGCTCTCTTCCTTCCGGCTTCACAGGAGGTAAGGCAGTCCTGGCTCCCTCTCCTTTGGAGGGGGCCGGGACAGCCAGGGCTGCCCAGGCCCAGGCTTCCATGGGAGGCCCGCCTGGCCCGGGGACTCCTGGGCCGGGGGAGGGGATGATGGGCCCCCATCCTGGCCCGGATCAGTTTTTAGCAGCTGGAAACACCCTGCTGCTCCTCCTGCGGGGGGG
>VXBB01013608.1:11839-22071 GCA_013399915.1 Illadopsis cleaveri | reverse complement strand
AAAAAAAAAAAAAACAAAAAAAACCCTAACAACATTAGCTCCAAATAATTACAAAAAAAAATAAATTTAGGCATATGGGGATAAAGTTTGGGATTGAGAAGAAGGACTTAAAGAATTGTTGGAAGAAGTTTTGTGATAATGAAATTAAAGCTCTGAGGAAATATGGAATAAAAAGATTTTTTTATTCCATGAGGAAATGTGGAATAAAAAGAATAACTACCCAAAGTCAATGCTACAAGAATCTATTCCTTTGCTCATAAGGAAATGTGGAATAAAAGAAAAATGACCCAAAATGAATGATACAAAAATCTAGTCCTTGCTCATGAGGAAATATGAAATAAAAAGAATAATTACCCAAATTTAATGCTACAAGAATCTACTCCCTGCTCATGAGGAAATGTGGAATAAAAAGAATAACTACCCAACGTCAATGCTACAAGAATCTACTCCTTGCTCAAGAGGAAATACAAAATAAAAAGGATAATTACCCAAAATGAATGTTACAAGAATCTACTCTTTGCTCATGAGGAAGTATGGAATAAAAAGGATTTTTTATTCCATGAGGAAATGTGGAAAAAAAAGACTAACTACCCAACAACAATGGTACAAGAATCTACTCCTTCCTCAAGAGGAAATACGAAATAAAAAGCATAATTACCCAAAATGAATGTTACAAGAATCTACTCCTTGCTCATGAGGAAGTATGGAATAAAAAGAATCATTCAATAGACATTTTAAAAAAAATCCAATTCTAACCTAAATTACAAGCCCTTCCCGACTGTACCTTGGCAGAAACTCTGAGCCGTTAGAGAAGCCACTAAACCCAGCCTTGGGTTTAATCCTGAGCAGAAGACAAGTCCTGGTTTAAAGCTGTGGGATTTGGGAAGTGCAGAAACCCTGGGAGCTGTCCAGCTCTTTATGGCTTTGGATGGGATGGGATTGATGACATCAACAAAAGGGGCGGGACTTGCGGAAGAGATGATGGAAATTACTCAAAGCATGATCCAGGGAATAATAGGGAGTGAATAAACTGGACAAACGGGTTAATGTGGAGGTTACACCAGAGTTAAGCCGGGTTTAAGTGCTGCTGGTGTGGTCACTTCGGTGTTTTTGTTTTCCCCTCTCGTGATCAGTCATAGTTTCTAGGGAAATGGGATTTCAGGATGTTTTTCCCACTCTGGATTTTCCCTTCTAGGGAGGATCTTTCTGTTTTGTTTTTTTTTTCCTTGTTTTTCAGAGCCTGGAAGAATCTCAGGGAATTGGAGGCATCGAAGGGTGCCTGAGAAATTCCTTGGTGGAATTTCGATGGATCATTGTGGATTTCCTGCTGCTCCTCCAAGAATATCACTCATCCCATCCCAATTCCATCCAATTCCATCCCAATCCCATCCAATCTCCGTCCCATCCCATCCCAATTCAAACCCAATCCCATCTCATCCCATCCCAATCCCATCCTATTCCATCCCAATCCTATCCCAAACCCATCCCATCCCAATCCCATCCTATTCCATCCCATCTCAATCCCAATTCCATCCCATTCTATCCCAGTCTTGTCCCATTCCATCCCAATTCCATTCCCATTCCAATCCCATCCTGACTGCATCCCAATCCCAAAACCAATCCCACCCCAATCCCATCCCAATCTCAATCCCATCCAGGATTCAGGTGCTGAGATGAAACCAGAACCAAACCAACCCCATTAAAATCAGGTTTTGGGGATGTGGTTTAGTTAAAAGTGGCAGAAGTGATGGAGAAATGGATTCAGGGCACCTTGGAGAATTTCCATCATTATTTTTGATACTTTCCCACGTGGAAAACAGCTCTGCAGGAAGGTTTTTAATGAGAAAATAGGAATGTTTGGGATCCAGAGGAAGTTTAGAGCCCAAATTATGAGAAATATCAACATTTGCCAAAAAAAAAAAAAGGAAATTTCTTGTGAAATTTGATTCAGAAAGAAGCGAGAAAGGACAAAGGTGAAAGGAAACAAACTCCCCTGATTTTGACTGATTCCAATCCTACTCACACTCATTTTATGCTGGATTTTCCTCCAGAACCCCCAAAAAATGTAGAATGTCCCTCTCAATTTTTTAAAATTATTCTTTAAAAAAATTCAAATCCTAGAACTCTGCTCTACTCCTCTTTAATATTAAAAGAAGTTTCACGAAACATACCTGAAACCTGATTTAAATTTTAAAAAAAAATTATTTTAGAAACTTTTTAATGAAAAAAAGAAACCCAGTTGAAACTTTTTAAAGAAAAAAAAGAAACCCGGTTGAAACTTTTTAATGGAAAAAAGGAAACCCAGTTGAAGGAAGAGCTTCAGCAGAGCCACGTGAAGAGTTAATTAGCAAAAATCTCATTAAAAACCTCCCGAGCACTGAGGGAACCTCATTCTGTCACTGTTCCCCCACCCTTCCTTCCCTCTTGTGCAATGGAAAAATGCAACAATCGATGCCTGACAATGGAATTATTGCACAAGGACCAGCAGCTCCTGTTGCCTCACAACAACATCTCAGGAAAATAAAAAAAAAACCTGTGGAATTTCCTCCAGGAATTTTGTTTTCCTGAAAAAAATAGGGGAAAAAATAAAATAAAAAAAAAAATCCCGGTTCTGCTGGATCATTTTTATGGGAGAGAAGGGGAAAAAAAACCTCCTTCATTGCTTAAAAATATGGATTTTTTTTGTGGGTTTATTTCAAAATGCAGAGACTGTGAAGATAAGAGGCCTGAGAAAGTCCTGCAGGGCTGTAATTAGAAATTCTGCTTAAAAATGGGGGTTTTGTGGGTTTTTTTATTTCAAAATACAGAGATAAGAGGCCTGAGAAAGTCCTGCAGGGCTGTAATTAGAAATTCTGCTTAAAAATGGGGGTTTTGTGGGTTTTTTTATTTCAAAATACAGAGATAAGAGGCCTGAGAAAGTCCTGCAGGGCTGTAATTAGAAATTCTGCTTAAAAATGGGGGTTTTGTGGGTTTTTTTATTTCAAAATACAGAGATAAGAGGCCTGAGAAAGTCCTGCAGGGCTGTAATTAGAAATTCTGAGTAAGGCTGGGAAATGTTGATTAGGGCTTTGTAAAGGAGGGAAGGAGAAAATGTTCTGTGTGTGCCCTGAGGAGCAGTGACCTTGGACTTGTCCAGGAGGTTCCTTTTTCCCCACTGGGGTGGTTTTTAAAATTAAATTAAATTAAAATTAAAATTAACTAAAAATGGGGTTTTTAATTTGTTGATTTCCACGGAATCATTTCCTGTTTAATTGCTAAAGGCAGCAGAGGTGAAGAAAAATGAGGATTTTTTTTTTTTTTTGCTGGGAACTTTTCACATATTAACTGTGCAAACTCTGCTCTTGGCCCTACACTTGATTATTGTTATATTATATTATTTATTATAGTAGAATATATTATATTATTTATTATATTAGAATATATTATCTTATTTATTTATATTCACATTAGAATATATTAACATATTTATAATTATACTAGAATAGAATATCATATTTATTTATACTTATTATATTTTAATATTTATTTTACAGGCTCAAATGGATGATAAAATGATTCTCAGCTCTCTGATAAACTACTGAAACAGAAATAAATATCAAATTACAAAAAGATGCCAATATGAGCCAGCCAGAGCAGCAGGAGAGTCCCATGGATTGTCCTGTAGGCACTAAAGGAGATTTTAGCTCCTTCACCTAAAAGTGACTCAGTAAATTCACTTTCCTTGTGGGATAGACTCAAGAATTATCAGGGAAATCTTTATTCTTGAATATTTCCTCACAGCTGATGCAGATTAAGTTTTTTGGAGAGGTTTGAGTGAAAAAGATTGAACTGGAGCAGCTCAGGGATCTTCTCCAGAGCCTCTCCTGTCATGCCTGCCTCATCCTCTAGAACTCAAATATTAAAATATTTTGCCCAGTTTCACTGAAATGCCCAAAAAAAAGAACAGAAGAGGGTCTGAGTGGGCAGACGTGTGAAAATCCCACCTGAGCTCATTCCAGCCTCTCATTCCTGCAGATTTTTCCAGCTGCTCGACCATAAAACCAAAGGGACCTCAAGGAAAATCCCAACTCCAGCAGCTTTCCCTGGGCCTCCCTCACCACACGGAGGCTCTGCTGCAATGTTCTGACCACACCAACTCTCCCTGGGATGAACTTTCTCCCTCTGGCTGCCTTTATTTCAATTTCTCCTCCTCTCTCTCTCCATTTCCTGACTTTCCAGAGCTGCTTTTTCCCATTTTTCCCCTCAGGATCGGGAAGGGACAAATCCAGCCCTGGGTGTCTCCGTGCTCCGGCAGAGGCGGGGATGTGGAGGAGGAGAAATCCCGCCCTCAGGAGGTTTTGCAGCCGATTTAATCTCGAGTTTAGCAAAGCTGGTCTTTACTCACACCGCCCCTTCCTCCTAAAACGGAGTTTATTCCTCTGCCAAAGCCTCTCCCCATTTTTCTCCCTCCGGCTGCCTTTATTTTAAATTCTCTTCCTCTCTCTCTCCATTTCCTGACTTTCCAGAGCTGCTTTTTCCCATTTTTCCCCTCAGGATCGGGAAGGGACAAATCCAGCCCTGGGTGTCTCCGTGCTCCGGCAGAGGCGGGGATGTGGAGGAGGAGAAATCTCGCCCTCAGGAGGTTTTGCAGCCGATTTAATCTCGAGTTTAGCAAAGCTGGTCTTTACTCACACCACCCCTTGCTCCTAAAACAAGGAGTTTATTCCCCTGCCAAAGCCTCTCCCCACATTTTCTCCCCTCACGCACCAGATTTCCTGTGGGAAGTTCTGTCTCCTCTCCCTGATTTCTTCACGGCCGCTGGATCAGCAAATCCATCCAAAATCCAAATTCTTGTGGGCAATTCCAGGGTCAGGAACCTCCCAGGGCTTCCTCTCTGCCTCCTCTGCTTTTCCCAAACCTCTGGGAGCAGAATTTAATTCAGGAGGATTTAATTCAGGAGGCAGAACGGAGGCAGGGCCCGCCCTGGAGAGCTTCCAGATGTTGCTTCATCTGATCCTGCCCTAAACGTGCTGCTGAATTCCTGAATTTTCTGCTTTCTTCTGATCCTGCCCTAAACTCGTCCTGCTGAATTCCTGAATTTTCTGCTTCCTTCTGATGCTGCCTTAAACTTGTGCTGCTGAATTCCTGCATTTTCTGCCTCCCTCTGATCCTGTCCCAAACTTGTGCTGCTGAATTCCTGCATTTTCTGCATCTTTTCCTGCTCTCCTGGAATATCTGTGGAGCTCTGCACACCAAAACTTCCTCTCAAAATCCCTGAATTGCTTTTTTTGAGCTGAATTCCTGCATTTTCTGCATCTTTTCCTGCTCTCCTGGAATATCTGTGGAGCTCTGCACACAAAAACTTCCTCTGGGAATCCCTGAATTGCTTTTTTTCCCTCTTGAAATCCCTGAATTGTTGGTGTTTTTTCCCTCTGGGAACCCCTTGAATTGCTTTTTTTGAGCTGAATTCCTGCATTTTCTGCCTCCCTCTGATCCTGTCCCAAACTTGTGCTGCTGAATTCCTGCATTTTCTGCATCTTTTCCTGCTCTCCTGGAATATCTGTGGAGCTCTGCACACCAAAACTTCCTCTCAAAATCCCTGAATTGCTTTTTTTGAGCTGAATTCCTGCATTTTCTGCATCTTTTCCTGCTCTCCTGGAATATCTGTGGAGCTCTGCACACAAAAACTTCCTCTGGGAATCCCTGAATTGCTTTTTTTCCCTCTTGAAATCCCTGAATTGTTGGTGTTTTTTCCCTCTGGGAACCCCTTGAATTGCTTTTTTTTTTTTTTTTTTGGTGTTGATTTTTCTCCGGGCTGGGGNAATTGTTGGTGTTTTTTCCCCCTGGGAACCCCTTGAAATGCTTTTTTTTTTTTTTTTTGGTGATGATTTGATCCCTGGCTGGGGGATTTCTCTGCAATTCCTCCCAGGGAATCAGTGCCTGCAGAATTGGGAATGTCCTTGAGTGTCCCAAAGCTGCCAAACCTGCTCCGGGCAGAGGTGAACACCCCCTTAACCCCTGCTGGGCTCCTTTTATCCCCAATTTTCAAAAATAAAAACGTCCCTGGCAAATCTTCCTGGACAACGAGCACGTGAATAATCTGCTAATTATCAGCCGCAGGAAATATTCCTTAATTACCCCCGTGGAATGAGCAATGCTGCACGTCAGCCCTGCCCTGGGTGCAGAGGGTTAAAATCCAACCTCAGCACCAAAATCCTGCCGGTTCCTGGGATGATTCATTTCCACACACTCACCTGGCTGGGGAAGGCGGCTGCAGCTGCTCCTGGCATCCCTCTGGAATAACAATTCCTGGGGTTTTATGGGATTCTTTTTCTCTTCTTGTTTCTTCAGTCACTTTTCATCAGCGTTGTGCCTCCAACTCAGCTCCTCAAATTCCAAATATTCCCAGGGTGAGATCCTGGCATCCCTCTGGAATAACAATTCCTGGGTTTTTTGATGGGATTATCTTCCTCTTCTTGTTTCTTCAGTCACTTTTCATCAGTCCTGTGCCTCTAACTCTGGATGTGTCACCTCCTCAAATCCCAAATATTCCCAGGGTGAGATCCTTGCTGGTTTTTATCCTGCTCCAGCTCTGATTTCTGGGCAGATCCAGCAGGATCTGTGGGAATTCCAAAGGAATCAGGGCTGGCAGGGGTTGGAGACCAGCGGGATCTGTGAGAATTCCAAAGGAATCAGGGCTGGCAGGGGCTGGAGACCAGCAGGATCTGTCAGAATTCCAAAGGAATCAGGGCTTGGAAAACACCAAAACCTTCTTGATCCATGGACATCCAAGGTGCGACCATGCCCCCAGCTCTGGATGTGTCACCTCCTCAAATCCCAAATATTCCCAGGGTGAGATCCTTGCTGGTTTTTATCCCACTCCAGCTCCTATTTCTGAGCAGATCCGGCAGGATCTGTGGGAATTCCAAAGGAATCAGGGCTTGGAAAACACCAAAACCTTCTTGATCCGTGGACATCCAAGGTGTGACCATGCTGGAATTCCAACCACCATCACTCCGTCCTGAACAAAACCAAAAATTCCCCAAACGGCGGCTCGAAATCCTGGGAAAAAAAAACTGGGAAGGGCTCCCAGCTCCTGGAAACAATCCCCCAAATCCAACTCGCAAGGCTTGGCAGCAATTCCCAGGGTTAATCAATCCAGGAATTTCGGCTGGGAACTGGAGCAGAAGTCAACAAGGAGGAAGAGGAGCCCCAGCGCGGCACCAAGGGAAGGAGGGGATGAAGAAACCAGGCACCGACCGCGCAAGGGCAAAACACTCATTAGCAAGCCCTAATTAACGCCGCTGATTGCGTAACGCCAGCCCGCCTACCTCTCCCAACCTTATTTTTTGGGGGATAAATCCAGCTGCAAATTCCGTGGTTTCCAGCTGGAGGATTTCCAGAGCGCTCGGTGCAAGCGTTAAAAAAAAAATCAGGAATTTTCCTGGAGATGCAGGGAAAGGCTCAGGGACGCGCCGTGGGTTGGAAAAAAAAGTTCCTTTTGGAAAGAAAACACTTAAAATGCTGCTAAAGGGAATCCCAAAACACCAGGACGGGGGGGGAAAATATTTTGGATTCATTCAAACCTCCAGGAATTATTTGGGAGATCCCCAAACCCACCCTGTGCTCTGAGTCTGTTTGATCTGGGGTGTTTATTAACATTATTTCCATCTATGATTGCATTACATAGATTATTTATATTGTATTTTTTATATTTATACTGTATTTATGTAATGTATTGCACTTATGTTATATTCATTATATATTTTATATAAAGATAGAAAAACTCCCAGACAAAACAAAGATTAAAAACTCCCAGACAAAACAAAGATAAAAAAAACTCCCAGACAAAACAAAGATAAAAAAAACTCCCAGACAAAAAAAGGCCAAAAAACTCCTAGACAGAACAAAGATAAAAAAAACTCCCAGACAAAACAAAGACAAAAAACTCCCAGACAAAACAAAGACAAAAAAACTCCCAGACAGAACAAAGATAAAAACTCCCAGACAAAACAAAGATAAAACAACTCCCAGACAAAACAAAGACAAAAAACTCCCAGACAAAACAAAGATAAAAAAACCCTCCCAGACAAAACAAAGATAAAAAAAACTCCCAGACAAAACAAAGATAAAAAAACCCTCCCAGACAAAACAAAGATTAAAAAGCTCCCAGACAAAAAACAAAAAACAAAGACCAAAAATCTCCCAGACAAAACTCAGAATAAATTTAATTTCCCTTCCCACCAGAAGCCCCAAAACCAACAGCAATAAATCCCAAAATTCCCAACTCCACTTCCCTAAAAACCCACCTGAGAAGCTGCAAAATCTTGGAACTTTTCCATCCCCGGACAAATATTTTTAATTTTTTTTCCCCCCTCAGTTACTTCACCAGCGAGGCAGCGCTGATGGCACGGGGGTTAATTGTTAATTGAATTGTTAATTGGTGTTTGTCCAAAGCTCAGCTGATGTCACCTGCCCTGGGATGGCTTTGTCACCTCTCCTTAATTGTGCCAGCACAGCTTGGAGTCATTCCAGCCTCGTTAAAAATGTTTTTTTTTAATGGGATATTCCTCGATTTCAGCTGGAATTCCGTGCCCGTGCCTGCTCCTGAATTATTTTGTGATTTCCAACAGGTCAAATCCCAAATATTTTGACTTCTGAGCTTTTCCAGGAGCTCCTGGCAGTGCCCGTTGGGACTCCAGCAGCTTCACAATGATTTTATTTTATTAGAAAAATTAGAATCCAGAGATTATTTTCATCGCCACAGATCTGGAGAGCAGGAAAACTTAGAATTTCCATTTCCACACCCGTGCTCCATTCAGTTTGCCTGCAATGGGGAATGTTTGCAGCCTTTCCTTGTTGTTTCTCCTGAAATCTGGAATTTCTTGGAGAGGTGAATTCGCCCCTCACACAAGGACTCACTCAAACCCACAATGCTTTTTGTATTAATTCAGAAAAGTAAAAATATCCTGGGTTTCATCATTATTCTGATTTTTTTTCCTGGTTTTCTCCACTATCCCTGGCATTTTTTCCTGATTTTTCTCCCTTATCCCTGGCATTTTTTCCTGATTTTTTCCCTTATCCTTGACTTTTTTTTTCCTGGTTTTCTCCATTATCCCTGACTTTTTTTCCTGATTTTTTCCCTTATCCCTGACATTTTTTCCTGATTTTTTCCCTTATCCCTGACATTTTTTCCTGATTTTTTCCCTTATCCCTGACATTTTTTTTTCTGGTTTTCTCCATTATCCCTGGCATTTTTTCCTGATTTCTTCCCTTATTCCTGGAATTTTTCCAGGCTTTCTCCACTATCCCTGGCATTTTTTCCTGATTTTTCTCCCTTATCCCTGGCATTTTTTCCTGATTTTTTTCCCTTATTCCTGACATTTTTTCCAGGTTGCCTCATTATCCCTGGATTTTATTTTTTTTTTTGCCCCCTGGTTTTCGTCGCCTTGGGAGGACAAAACGCCAAAAAAAAGGGGAAAAAAAACCCCCACTTCTAAATTGCATTTTGGGCAGAGATTAAAACAGCACTGCATGAAAAACTCATAACAAAAATTCAAGGAAATGAGATTATTTTAGATGGGAAATGCCACTGCTCAGGGTTCAGGGCTGGAAGTGATGCATCCCCCACACACCCGAAATTGGAAGGATGTAATTATTTGAAACAACCCCTGTGTTCTTTTGGGTTATTTTTTAAAAATCTGTATCAGCACCTTACCATCCTCTCAGGGAAAGATTTCTTCTCACACTCCATCTAAACCCTCACGCTGTTTTCTATCCTGTCACTCCATTAACAGCCTCCCTCCATCTTCCGTTTTATGCACGCCGGAATCTGAGGAAAATATCCGTATTCATAATAAAAAACCACCTGCGGCCAATCCCTCAGGAAAGGCAAATAAGACAACACCGCGATCCTTTTCAAATCTAGCACTGAGCTGGAGTTTAATTTTTTAAATTTTAAGTTTTAAAGCGTTTGCGGGTCCCTTCCCCCTCAGGATCTGTCACAACCAAAGCTGCTCCAGGAGCGTTCGGACACCGCTGCCATGCCCAAGCTGGGATTGCTGGCGTGTCCTGGGCAGGACTGCATCATCCTGCGGCTCCCTTCAGGGTCGGGATATGCGGCCATCGCGGATTTTTATCGTTTTTATCGCGTTATGTCGCGACATTACGCGCGCTCCCAGCCCAGCCTTTCCTTCCCTCAGAGTTCCCGCCACGGCGGCGGCGGCGCCACCGGAAGCGGAAGCGGCGCGAGG
>VXBB01013607.1:66883-76950 GCA_013399915.1 Illadopsis cleaveri | reverse complement strand
CCTGTGTCTTTGTACTTAGAAACCAACAATGAATCATCGAATTGCAGAATCCTGGGAGGGTTTGGGTTGGAAGGGACCTTCAAGACCACTCAGTGCCACCCCTGCCATGGGCAGGGACAACTCCCACTATCCCAGGCTGCTCCAAGCCCTGTCCAGCCTGGCCTTGGGCACTGCCAGGGATCCAGGGGCAGCCACAGCTGCTCTGGGCACCCTGTGCCAGGGCCTGCCCACCCTCACAGGGAAGATTCTTTTCCTAATATCCAATAAATATCTAATATTTAATCTAAACCTTCGGTTTGAAGCCATTCCCCCTTGTTCTGCCCCCTCACACCCGTGAAGAGTTCACAGGCATCTTGAACCAGCCCAATATTCCTTGCCTTCAAACCCAGCTCCATCTCCCCCCCTTCCCCTGCCACGGCCCTGGAACAAGAGAAAGTGTAAACAAACACAACAACCTCCAAAGTATTTCAATAACAAAATAACTAAAGCAATTCTCCGAGGGGCTGGTAAATAGCAGCCAAGCTATCAGAGCCCAGAGGGGGAAAAGTTCAGCTGAAACTAGTTACAAAACCTCCAGATGCAGTGTGACAAACTCCAGCCTGCTCCTGCTCTTGCTCCCGTTGCCATTTTCCCTCGGAATGACAGTTTTCAATTACTGGGCTGTAGCTAAAAGCAAATTGTGCACTTCAGCAGCTGGAGTTCTCTCTCCTGATTTTCAGACGTGGCTGGGTAAAATGTACAGGGGCAATGGAAATGGCTTTCTGTGCACAGCTAACTGAGCAAGGACATGCCCAGAGACTGTCAGGAGCAGGAGAAAGTCAAAAGGAACTGCAGGCAGGGAGGGGGGATTGATCCCAGCCCCCTCATCTCCCCCAGCAAGGAGACTCCACCTGTACGTGCTGCAAGAGCAGACCTGTGTCAACCTGCCTGCCTAAACTTTAAACGTGATTTAGATTATTTTTTTTTCCCCTCAAATGACTAATTCTGTAAATAGTCTGAGATCTGGATCATGTTATCTTCATTCTTACACAGGTAATAAATTTCCCCTCTCCCCCATTAGAGCAGAATCTGCATTTCTGGATCTGAGCATCTACTTCAGCTCAAATACATCCACGGGGGTCAATCCTCCTTGCATGACCCAGGCAGGAGAAGGAAGGAGGCAAACCCAGGTTTGATGCTGCACTGCAGGTGTTGCATGGAGGTGCTGTTAAACTGACCTGTGGAATAACTTGGGGGAAGTTTCCATAATTAAATATTTGTCCTAATAAAAGTCAACAGCGAGAGACTCACCAGCCTTTTCTCCCTGTCCTGACAAGGCAGTTTCACCTGAGCAGAGACACTGAAGTCTGAGGTAGAATTTTTCCTGTTAGCTCTGGGACATCTTGGGTCTGTAACCAGCACCAAATCATGGAATCATTTAGGGAAAAGCCTTAGGATTATTGAAACCTTCAAGGAAAAAACAGGGCCGTGGGGGACATCAGGCTGGCAGCACCCCAAATTTGCCTGAATATTGTCCACAAAGTGGACTCAGTGAAATCTTTAAGTCTGGGCACCTTGGGGTCAGTCATTTGAATCACAGAATAACAGAATCACAGAATTTCTAGGTTGGAAGAGACCTTCAAGATCATCGAGTCCAACCCAGCCCTAACACCTCAACTAGATCATGGTATCAAGTGCCACATCCAGTCTCTTTTTAAACACATCCAGGGATGGTGACTCCACCACCTCCCCAGGCAGACTATTCCAGTATTTAATCACTCTTTCCATGAAAAACTTCTTCCTACTATCCAACCTGTATTTCCCCTGACGCAGCTTAAGACTGTGTCCTCTCCTTCTGTCAGTTGCTGCCTGTATTTTTTTAAATTTTTAAATTTACAACAAATTACTGTTTTAACCTGACTGCATCACTTTTTCCTGCAGAAACCTTGAAGAGGAGGCAGTGAATCCCACAGGCTGCTCTGTGTGGCATCACCTTCCTTCATCCCCCATCAGTGAGATCCAGGGAAAATAAAATGTCACAAGTGCTCTGCTGTTCCAGGAGAGGCAGTTCCTGGCTCAGCCCTGTGCCTTCCCTCATTACCATTCTCCCTGGTGCCTCCTGCATGCCTTGGACAGCTGGGGAGTCTGCAATTCTCCTGCACCCAGTGAGCCAGGCCAGTGCTGCTGTCCAAACAACATTAAACTGCTCTGACAAAGCTGCAGAACCTGGAGAAATCTCCAGTCGCATGTGACATGGTGGAGCAGTGGATCCCTGCCAAACAGCGAGGAGGAAGGCAGAGGGTAGGGCTGGATGAGCACTCTTAGTGGTGACATGCCATTTTTAGCCATAATTATGTAAATTGCATAATTCATCTCGAAATATTGAGGGGGTTTTTTTTCTGTATTTACTGCAATTACGTCAATTGACCTATTTATGTTATCTGACGTGCTTATCATTAAAATGGGACAATAGATCCCATTAGATCCTCTTACTCCATTGAATGGAATGATGATTAATTATATCATAAAAAGGAGCTGTGCTACGTATCTCTGGGCATGGAATTGGAGGCTTAAAATAAAACCAAGTACTCTCGTAATTTCCTGACTTAAAACTGCATCTTATCCACTGGGGAAATATGCCCAGGGTTCCCCACATGGCATCGTTCTGGTCCATGTTAATATCAAAAAGATGTTTAGAAAGCCAAATGTATTTATTTCTTGTAGCACCCACTGCTCTATGTTATGCAGAGACAACGTGTCTAAAGAAAACCCAACAAACCTGGTTCATTTGTGACTTCATTGCTCTGAGAATCTCCTTCCAGAGTGAAGGAAAAGGAGTTTTCCCAACCGTATTGTTTATAACTTCTTGGAAACTACCTCCTGGTGCTCTCTCAGAGTCTGGGTCTGTTAGGCCCTGTTAGTGAAACTGTGGCTCTGGGAGTGCAGGATGACAGGAGAGGAATGCACTTTTAATTCCTGCACTAAATATCAATTCAAAAATGCACAATAGAGCAACTTGGTCTTTTTTTTTCTTTTTTTTTTTTTTCATAAATAAGGGCTTTATCCCCATCTTTACTTGAGCCAAGCTCTGCCTATTTCTCTGCATCTAAACCTTTTCCTCTTCCAACCTACTCCACTTCAGCAATATCTTTTTTTTAGCAAGGCCATGAAAGCTTAGACCTGAGCCTAGACAGAAATCCATGTGTGGTGTTTCAGATGTGTGCTGGGACTCAGGGTGGCCACTCAAAGGCACCAAAGGTGGCCCCATTCCCCCAGTTTTGGGGCACTTACAAAACTCCTTTAGTTCTTCATTTTCTGGAAAATGGTGCTGGCCCAGTTTTTTAGTTCCTAACATTAAAGTCCCTTTGCACTGCTTTCATATTTAGGATGAGTAATGACCACAGGTTCTTGGGGGACTCAGGGCTGTGGGAACAGGAGCTCTCAGAAGGACCATGAGAGGGATCCATGGAGCTCAGTGCTGGGCACTGTCTCCTCAGAAATGTCCCTTAAGTTTCTTGGTACTGTTCCTACTCAATCCCAAACTATCTGCTGGCTCTTCCAACAGGCAGAGGTGTTTTCCTAAGGCTTTTCCCTAAATGATTCCATGATTTGGAGCTGGTTACAGACCCAAGATGTCCCAGAGCTAACAGGAATAATTCTACCTCAGACTTCAGTGTCTCTGCTCAGGTGAAACTGCCTTGCACAGAAGAGGGAGAAAAGGCTGGCGAGTCTCTCAGTGTTGACTTTTATTAGGACAAATATTTCATGATGGAAACTTCCCCCAGGTTATTCCACAGGTCAGTTTAACAGCACCTCCATGCAACACCTGCAGTGCAGCATCAAACCTGGGTTTGCCTCCTTCCTTCTCCTGCCTGGGTCATGCAAGGAGGATTGACCCCTGTGGATGTATTTGAGCTGAAGTAGATGCCCAGATCCAGAAATGCAGGTTCTGCTCTAATGGGACACTCAAATGGGGGAAAGAAGAGGTTTATTATGTGTGTAAGAATGAGGAGAAGGTGATGGACAGAAAGAGAGGATTGTTGCAATGTGCCCCTTCCCAGCTGATCTCACCCTCCCTCAGCACCCAGCACGTGGTCCCTGAGGGAATGGTTTCAGCTCGTTTCAATCCAAAGGAAAGGGCTGGAGTGCACCTAAAGAGGTTTTCATCCTCGTTTGTTTTACTCAATTAAAAACCTGCAGACAGCGATTAGCTCCCTGCTGCTCGGTGTAGGAATTCTTTTAACACTGCAGTGATTTACGATCTACCAGGCAGCGTTTAACCAATGTCACCCAGAGCCCAGAGATGCTGAGCACGGGGCTGGTCACTCGTGTTAATGAAAAATGGATTGGAGGTGACAGCCACTTGCGTGGCTGCATTTTGATAAAGGATGACAGAGTGGGGCTGCAGCCGAGGGAGGCTCTGTAATTAATATTACAGTAGGATCAGGTATGTAACGGAGAGCTTGACTTGGAATTAAAATCAATACAACAGCTGTTGGGACGTGTCACTCCTGGTCCCTGGGCCCTGAGACATTCTGCCAGACGCAGGAAGGGCTGATGGGAAGGTGATGACATGCAGTGAATATCCATCTTGTGTTCACTTCAGGCAAGAAATTATGCTTAGTGGAATGTGTTGGCAGCTTGGGAATGTTATATTGGCTTTTTGTTATGGTTTTCTTTTTCCTTTTTTTCTCTTTTCAGTCAATGGGTGAACAGCAGGGTCTATGGGCCACCTCTTTCTGCTGCTATTGCTAATTTTCTTTTCAAACACTCTTTTACACCAACCAATTACTGTAGTGTTGTGGTGAGGGAAGGTTTCTGGTTTCCTTTATTTTCCAGTCTTCCTGCAAGTCAGAAAAAATCAAGTCTAGTGTCTATGATGGTCGTGGCTCTTATGAAAATAGAACACAGCTCCATGTTTCTGACAAAGCACATTGTGTCTCCTGCAGCAGCAGGGACATCTCAGTCTATTTTCAGCCTCCCTCTTCTGTTCCACTCCTTCCTCATCCACTGTAATGGCCAAGATCACCTCCAAAGTTGCTGTTCTCATTTTAACACAAGTTAACTTTGAGGCATCAGAATGTGGAGAAGTGAGAAGTTCAAGTGGCATCTGAATCACTTGTGTATTTCTAGAAAATTCTTCTAAAGAAAAAAAGAAATTGTAAATTGAAAGTTCAACTTTTTAACCACTACTATGAACAAAATAAAGCTGCACTGAGTGGGGACATAGGTTATGGATGATCAAGGTAGATGATGCTTTGCATTCCACACCGATGTTGATCTTCATCCCAGCTTGGGGGTTTTGTGCTGTCAACAGGAATTTCCAAACAGAAAGTGCAAATCCATTTCTGTTCAGAAATGCCAATGGGAACAGTATGACAATGATGGAGATTTCCCTGCACTTTCATAGATTCAGTTAAATTTAAATGTGGTTATTTAGGAAACTGGGCTAGTTTTGCAAATTGCTTGAGTTCCAGCAAAACAAAATCAAGCCCACTGATCATAGTAACACTCCAAAACAGCTTCAGACAGCATCTTTTTGGGGATGTACAGTAGAGCTGCAATCTGTAAACATTATGGTTGGACACTGTAGCAACCAAATACCACAGCAGCCAGAAAAGGAGCAGCAGTCTCTGTCTCTCAGATGAAGGGAAATCCATTATCTCTATGCATTGCCCTGAGGCTGGAGTTCAAAGCTCAAGCCAATCTCAGAACAAAAAGTGACTCAGAAATGATGCCCAAATTCCTGTCAGCCCCAGCTAGTGCAACAGAAGTGCATGTTAACATCCAGCCCTGAGATCAAGGGGGTGATAGTACCCCTGCAGCTCAGGGTGTCTCAATCAGAGCCTCCTCCAAAGGCCACCAAAATCAGTAAAAAAAGGCCCTGATTGATTTCATTAAGTTTTGGAACTCCTCTTAATGAAAAGCCCATCTGCTACTCAATTCACTCAATTCCTGAATCGCTCACCTTCTCTTCTCCGACTGCCTGCCAAATAAAAATCATGTCTCTCCTGACACCAGGGAACTTCTCAGCTCATTTTTTGACCTGAATTCCCATAGTAGGGTTCATTTGGGGTGGGTTCATTTGCAGGTTTCTTGCTGTACAAAGAATTCTGGAGAAATGCACTCAGTTTGGTTATTTCTCCCCACAGACTAAACCTTCAGCCACAGATCTGTGAGTGGGTTAATCCAACAAGCCAAGATCTCCCACTTTATTTTAACGCGCGAATGATCCCTAAGGGAGTTTAAACTTCATCCCAAGTTGTCATCTGTGCATTTTACCAGTCCTAAAAAACCCCAGAAACACCAGCTCTGGTGTGCTGGAGCTGCACCTGCCAGGAAGGCTGGCTCAGAGAGGGAATCAGCTGGGGATGCTCCTCTGTGGCACCAAAGGCAAAGCAGGAGCCACGAAACCTGTGAGTGCGAGGGCTGAGGGGTGCATTTATGTGCATTCTTATTCAGAGCCATCATTTTTCCTGGGGGTTCAGGTCTATCATTGCTCTTCTGACTCTCTCTTTTTACTGAAGTGTCTTCATTTGCAGTATGTGCAGACACTGCTGTGCCTAAGGCGTCTGGACAACCGGCCTGACCATCAGAGCAAAGCTCCCAGCTCCTCAGCCCTGGGAAATGCAGGAATGACATCTGTTCATCCAAACAGCTGCCCTGGGGCTGCTCCGGCTCCATCAGGTTGGTTTAGAATGGCAAAGAGAGAAGGAGCAAGAGCACAGACTTCTGCTTCCTGTCCACTTCCACACTGTTCACCTCACACTGACATTTGTGCCGTCTTTAAGCACCACGACAAGGTTTTGTCTGAATTCTTGGCTGGGTTTGAGAACTCTGTGAGTGAGAAATGCAGTTGCTCCATTCAATTTTATATGGGCAAGTAAGTGCATGCATGTACTCACACAAAATCCAGATACTTAACCTCTGAACAAGGAGAAGAAAAGCAGTAGAGTCCTTATGAGACTCTCCTGACTGTACAGCAGCATAACTTGAGTGGTTACTGGAATAATGATTTATTTTGGAGGGGCTGTATACAAACAAAAGGAATCTGTGCTTAGAATAAATCATTTCTTTTCGTGGGTTAAGTCACAAAGTGTCTGGAAGCAAAGAGTTGTCAGCTGCAGGAACTGGCAAATAAATGTGAATAACATATGAAATTTGGAGAACTTTGTGATCTCTTCAGACAATATGTAGATATGCATCAGTATGCCATGTTCTTTGAATAAATTATTCCTTTTAAATTATTCACTCAGTTCTAGTGATTGTTAAGATGAGGGGATTTTGACATAAAGTGCTAACTAGTGAGATTAAAAAAAAAATCTGTATACTTCTTTTTTTTTAATCTTTCTAGCATTTTCTACCTGCATTAACATCACTTCTTCCTTTTCAGATAAACTTGCCTTTCTCTTTCAATTTGCCTCTCTTTCCTTTCTTTCTGTCCACCCCTTTCTTTTTTCTTGGCAGCATTGCCTGAAGACAAAACAATTTCTCTGAAGGAGATCCTTTTAGGCTATGAGGGGATTAGGCCTTGGAGCAGAGATCTTGTTTGGATCAGCAGTGGAACTCACAGGAGCCCTGTTAAAGGCCTATTAAAATTCCATGTAATACCTCAGTAAGTAACATGTGAATCCCCAGCTCATCTTTGGGAATTAGAGTGTGCAGAGCTTCCCTGGCTGCTGGCAGGAAGGTTAGGCAGAGCCAGGACTCGTTTGTTTGGGGAGCAGGACATCACCTGACTGCTTCCTACACCTCCAAGAAAAAAAAAACAAACAAAGAGTGAAATATTGCAGAGGGAAATTGTTCTTGTGCTGAGGGACCTGACTGATGGTCATCCAAGGCTGCCAACTGACCCCTGACCAGGGCCGTGCCAGGTGGGCATCCCAAAGGAAGCTTTGGAAGATGAGGTTTCATTCAGATGGCTTTAATCAGAAGCTCTCTGCAGTATAAATTCAGCAGAGCATCTCAGAACGAGCTGAAATTGCTCTCAGCAGGTTGGTATCTGCCTTGAGATCTCCTAATTCTGCCCAGACAAGAGACACAGTAAGAATAAGACTTTTTCTCTGCTCTGCAGACATTTTTTCCTGCTTGGATTCGAGATCTGAAAGTCTGTCCTTTTCTTCAGTTTCTTGCTGTTTTCAAAGTTTAAAAATTAGGGATAGCTCTCAAAATGTGCCTGGGTAAACACAATATTTATATATTCTTACAATATTATATTCTGGTGATCACCCAGCATTGCATTAAGCTTTGAGGGTACTCTTGTGCTGCCAAAGAAATAATTCACTCACCTCTACAGCAAACTGTCAGAGCCTGAGAGGGCAAAGGAAAGGTGGGCTGAAATGTGAATTTGGAAAGAAATAATCTTTGGTGTCTCAGAAATTAAAGGCAGCTGATCCAAACCCTGTCAAAAGTAAAAGCCCATTCTTGGTGCAAGGCTGGCACTTCCAGCTTGGCATCCACTTCCACCTGGGCCCTCTGGAACTCCAAATTCCTCTCTTTTCCCATGGCATGGCCAAGGGAGCCTTTCCCTGATGTGCTCCAACGCCCAGCCCTGCCAGCACTGACCTGTCAATGGCGTAGCTTGTACCTCCTCTCACTCACTCATTAGTCTGGGCTTGTGCTGAAACCCTTTGTGGACATTTCCTTTTTTAAGAGGATCTCAGAGCTTTTTACAAATCTTTATTGATTAAGCATCAAAACCTCCATCTGATGTAGATAAGTTTAATGCCATTATCCAGATTTTACGAGGCAGATTTTATTGAAGACAAGAAGAAGGGAACCAACTTGGTCAAGGTCAGACATCAGCGTGTGGTAGGACAGGAAACAGAGCTGGGCTGAGGTGGAGGCACTCTGAGCTCTTCACACATTGTATTTCTGATTATTTTGCTTTTGGATTATTTCAGGCAATGTTATGGATTCTGCCTGCAGAACGCCAAGGGTGATGTGACCCCAGGGCACCGATGGTGTGTCAGCCGCGGGTGCCATGGACCTGACCTCCTCCACTTCCTCCAAGGTGGGTCCTCAGCTGAGGAATCAAACTGTCACAGAGATGCTGGAAGAAAATCTAACCCTCACTGGGCAGCAGCTCCAGAGCCACGCGGAGCTCTCCGAGGGCTGGGCTAGGATGCCGCGTGAATTTTACGGATATGGACACACATAAAAAGAACGCTGTGGCCTTTTCCCCTCGGGCAGAGCCTTGCCTGGAGGCTGGACCCCCTTTCTGGCTGAATCCCCTTTGTAAATCCTCCTTTCCTGGCAGAAGGGAGTGGAGCAGCGGGAGCCGCGCCGGTGCCGGTGCCGGTGCGCGGAGCCGCAGCCGCGGAGCGCACCTGCCCCCGTGAGCCCAGGGCCGGCATCGCCGGGCCCCGCGCCGCCTCCCTCCTTCCTACAGCCTCCAGCGCCACGGAAAAGGGCTCTTTGTGGCAGGGTTTGAAAGGATCCTCCTTTTCTTTCCGCTGGTTTTGGTGGCCAGCTCTGGGTTCAACGCTGGCAGGCGCAGCGGCAGAAGGGTCAGTGTTTTCCACCTCCACACCCTGTGCATCCCTGCCCTGCTGTGCTGTCCTCACCGGGCCAGGCAGAGACAATGATTTTCCATTTTTTGATTCTATCTGCTTTGCTCTTGGCTGAGCACGGTGCCAAGTACACGGTATTTTAATAGTTTAAATTAAGCTCGTGTTTGGAAAGTGTTTTGGGATCCCTTTTAGGCAGAGTCTGTAAGAAACTTCGGACCCTGAATGAGTTCTTGTCACCTAAGACTCATATTGACCACAGAATTCANTTTTTTTTTTTTTTTCCACAAGTTTATTCTCCCTCCACTAACTTCCAAGAAAACTTCTGCGCTACTTCCTCCCCTATCCCCAGCCAGCCTGAACAGTTAATTTACTAATACCTGGATATCAGGGAGAGATCCCAGTGTGTGTCAGCTCCCAGGTGATGCTGTTGTACACTACAACAACGCACAGACTTCTACTTTAGAAGGCTGAAAATTATTTTCTCATTTTTGGGATATGGGGTTTTTTTAATATACTATTTTACACACACCAATTCGATTGGTGAAACAAAGACACACTTCTTCAATCACATTGGTC
>VXBB01013607.1:53416-66789 GCA_013399915.1 Illadopsis cleaveri | reverse complement strand
CTTGGGCACTGCCAGGGATCCAGGGGCAGCCACAGCTGCTCTGGGCACCCTGTGCCAGGGCCTGCCCACCCTCACAGGGAAGGATTTCTTCCCAATATTTAATCTAAATCTACCCTTCTTCAGCTGAGGGCCATTCCCCTTGTCCTTGTGCTGTCATTCCATGCCATTGTAAAAGTCCCTCTCCTGCCCTTTGGGTACTGGAAGGTATCACCATGGTCTCCTCTGTTTTTCCCATTTCTGTGGAAGTCTGGCCATGTCTCATCCCTGACTCACTTTTTTTCTTTTTTTTTTTCACAAGTTTATTCTCCCTCCACTAACTTCCAAGAAAACTTCTCCGCTACTTCCTCCNTTCCAAGAAAACTTCTGCGCTACTTCCTCCCCTATCCCCAGCCAGCCTGAACAGTTAATTTACTAATACCTGGATATCAGGGAGAGATCCCAGTGTGTGTCAGCTCCCAGGTGATGCTGTTGTACACTACAACAACGCACAGACTTCTACTTTAGAAGGCTGAAAATTATTTTCTCATTTTTGGGATATGGGGTTTTTTTAATATACTATTTTACACACACCAATTCGATTGGTGAAACAAAGACACACTTCTTCAATCACATTGGTCAGGCCAGAGGGACATCAAGAAGAAGTCCCTCCTAGGGAAAGAATGCAAACCAAGTTTACAGTTATTAAGACATGTCTCTTGTTTACAGAAAATTCTCTGGGAAAAGAATTTCAGACAACCAAAACATCTCAGGCACGAACCAGGGCTACACCCAGGAACTCAGCAGTTGAAGCTTTACAGGTTTGCATCCTTCAGGAGCCACACCTCACTGCTGCCTGGATTACTGCACACCACGTTGTACATTTTGATGAAGCAAATGATGCAGCATTCTGCCCTGGCAGATCATCTCATCCAGGAGAAAAAAAAAAACTGAATGAGTATGATAAAACCAGTGATTTAATAGGATGTCTGCCCTGCTGTTCTCCAGTTTGGGGGATTCATGTAAGTGAGGAGCAGATGGGATCTCCAGGGGGAAATTCTAGTCTTGCATTACTGAAACCAATGTAAATTTAGTACTGCATTTCTAAAGTGTTGTTGAAAAGCAGCCAGGAGTCTGAAACCTATCCAAGGTTTTCACCTCTCTGATTCTGATATATATATATTTTTTATACATATAACTATATATAAAGTAAATTATATGTACACACACTTACTTATTCATATGTTGTTCATGGGTGGGAATGTGAGGTCTCCTTCTCACGTGTTTGTGGTTCATCTTGCTTTAAATGATACCTGACTCTCCATTTTACCCTTTTTGAAATTAGAGAGAACATCAAAGTCTTGACCAACTGCAACTACCAAGGAAATGCTTCCACTGCTCCCGAGAACAGGCTCTGGCAATGCTGTTGTAGCAGCCAAATTTTAATTTGTACCAGCCAAGTTTTAACCTTCCAAGTCCCCAAATCCCTCACGTAATCAAAATGGACTGTGACATTTGTCACTCTTTTGTGCCCAGCTGCCCAACAAAGTGCAGCTCCCAGCTACTGGATCATCATCCCCCTTCTGCCCCTTGAAGACAGCTGCTCATAAAGAAACCCTTTTCTGCTTCCCTGTCCATATTATACATTTTATCCAGCTCATGAAGGAAGGGAGGAATGCTGAAAACAGAGAATCTTCTCTAGAGCTTGTTAGGGTTGCATCCAGCCTGTGGGACAGTGCTGATTTTCATTAAAACCCTCTCAGGCCATCCTAAAGGCAGCAGCTCTCCTCTGGCATGCTCTGCCTCCTGTCCCTCATGCTCCCTTCCCAGCGGTGCCCTGAATGATGTGAAAGTGCCAGAGCCAAGAGAAATCTTGGCCCCATCCTATCTAATCTGATCAACAGAGCAAGAGTGATAGAAATCCACAAACCCTGCCAGGGAAAAGGTTTTCTTTGGCTGGGGCTGACGTTTGGCATGATATGGATCTGTGATTAAAAAAACCTGATCAACAGGAACGTCCCTAGGAAATCAAAACAAAGACTGGATGATATAAAAACAGGAACTGACATGAAACAGTATTTACAAAGGGGAGTCAGGTCAGCTGACACTCCATATTGATTTTGGGAAAAGCCTCAAGATGGAAAGACTTGGTGTCACTTGGTGTCACTACACGCCACCCCCATTCTGGTTGTAAGGAGCCTGCATAGCACCAGCACCCTCAAAGCAACAGGGGCCTTTCAACCAGCCCTGGCAAACAGGATTTATAACAGCTGTAGTGCTCTTTTGTTGGGTTTTTCCCACAGGTAAGAATCACGGGGTGGGTTGGGTTGGCTTGGCAGGGATCACAGTGGGTCATCTGGTCCCACCCCCCTGCTCCAGAAGAGCAATCCCAGTGCACATGGCATTAGGAGTGTGTCTAGAAGGTTCTAGAATATCCCCTGTGAGGGAGACTCTGCAGCCTCTCTGGACAATCTGTTCCAGGGCTCAGTCACTGCACAGGGAAGTTCTTCCTCATGGCCAGGTGGAACTTGCTGGGCATCAGTTCCTGCCCGTTCCTCCTGTGCCATGGTTGGGCCCACAGAGCAGAGCCTCTGCCATGCTCTTAGCATCCACTTTAAGGGTTAATGAGGTCCCCTCTCAGCTGTCTCTTCTTGAGGCTGAACAACCCCAGCTCCTCCAGCCTTTCCTCATGAGGGATATTCCAGTCCCTCCATTGCCTTCGTAGCCCTCCATGAGATGAAGCCTCCTGTGTCTTTTCAGCTGAAGTTACTACAGAAGTGTTAAATGTGATGTGATCACAAATTTACCAACGTGCAAGTGAGATGAAGTAATTTGGATTGGGAAATGAAAAATCAGCATTTTTCCACCCCCCTTCAAAACCCTTATTTAGATGTTATTCTTCAGGCCGAGCTGAAATGACACTAAGGAGTTAAATCTGGCTTCTTGCTTTGTCCCACCATGCATCTTGAAACTTTTAATGAAAGTCCACAAAATTCTTTAAGAAATCAATGTATCCCTATTAAACATCCTGGTTTCAATAAATCAGCATTTTCCAATAGAAAATCTGTCTGCCTATTCTTATTTTATTTTTGATCAGTGTTATATTTCAGAGAAATGTATATTGCAGGGCAGCCTCAGAAACAGGTGAATTACTGTGCTGGCTCAGACCCATAGTTCGATTAGATTCATATTTTGCATCTGACAGTGCAGCAGAGAGGTCATTTAGAATCCATCGCCAGAGGCACAGGATGGAGTTTCCTCCTCTGGGTGGATTTCCTTCCCAGCCTGTTCTTCAGAGCCGTGATGCAGCTGAAGCTTCATGAGCAGTCTCATGGTCTCCATGATCCTGGTCTGAGTGATTTCCCACATTTGCTTTCTTTGGAGAGCCATCCACATTCCTTAACATCTCTATTTAAACCCAATTCTCCCAACACCTTCTGAGGTGACACTGATTTACCCCCACGTGCCCTGAGTGCCGTGCATGGATGTCCTGGGCTCCCCACCAGGTGACCCTGACTCCACGGATAACCTTTCCTTCCCTGCTTCCCTGGGACTGCCACGACCTTTCCTTTCCTACAGGGAGGAGACAAAAAGGCAGCTGCCTCCTCCCCTTGGATGGAGCTGCTGGCTCATTCAGCAGATGTCTGGTTGTGTGCCACAGAGAAAATGTCACTGCCTGCCGCCAGCTCCAGGCAGGTGATTAATGCCAGATTGGGGTTTTTTCTCAGCTACATTCGGGTCCTTCTGTTCACTGCTGCCCGGTGAAATGACAACCTGGCCCTGGTGCCACTGGAGACAAGAGGAAAGCCCAGCACATGATGGAAGCAGGGGCCCTCCGGGTCTCACATGGGCAGGGTGAAGGTCTTAGCAGGAGCCTGGTGAGTTGGAGATGAATGGATGGCTCACCTGGGGCAGCTCCTGCAGCCATGGCACCAGTGAAGGCTCATGGACACCACCCTTCCTCTGTTTGCTTTGCCTCATCAGCTACAAATTGGTCATTAGTAAAATGGTGCTAATTATCTGTCCTCACCTCCCCTGCCCCCACCAAAGCAGGTGTTTGAGCAGGTGCTGTAGAGTTCCCAAAGCATTTAGGATGGAGATGTTGCAGGATGGAAGTGGCGGCTGGAGCATCAAGGTGGGTGTGGGAAAGCCTTCAAGGGGTGGGGAAAAAAGTGCTCTTTGAGAGGTTTAGATTTTTATCCTGTTAGAAGAGAGAAATGGAGAGGGAAAGGTGAGACATGAGGGAGGAGTGCACATGAGAAAGTGGTGTCCTCTTGTACCAAAAGATAGCACACAAAGCCTTTGTGGGATCCTGGGGAAGTCTTACCTTGTGCAGACCCCCATAATAGTGTGATTGCCCAGACTCAAATACGGATTTGTCCCTTCAGGGAGTTTCTTTTCAGCCTAAAAGGGTCAAACACAATAGCATGATGTCTTCTGATAGGAGCAAAGAAGTTCTCCCATCCCTTTAGAGCCTTTAAAATCCAATGTTTGTTCTAAAATACAGTTTTTAAGCAAGCAAAGAGAAGCACTCAGTACCCTGACAATCATCCCAAGCACATTCTCAGCCTTTTTTCAAGTGCTGGGGGTGAAATAAGGAAAAAGTCAGCACCTGACTTTCTCTCCTCCCTCTTCCCAGCTCCTCAACACACTCAACCTTGCTCCACATCCTCCCCATGCTCAGCCTGATTGCCTTCCCCGCCACATGAGGGGTTGTTCCTTCAATCTGGCAATTCCTTTCTGCAAAATGAAGAGTTCCAGACTTGCTGGTTTCTGAATTTTTAAATCTCGTGACTGGAACAAGAGAAAAGAAAATCAACTTGGCTTTGGCCAAGATCCCAGCCCTGTCACTTTCTGAACTTGAGCCAATCACATGAACTTCTAATGTCAGTATTCCCACCTGTTTAAGCCTCACAAATGCACCGTAAAGCAAAAATTAATGAATTGTATTGGGATAGGTACACTTACAGTCAGCAGCGTTTCTTCCATGAGTAATCCCACTGGTTTGAGTGCACTCACACTGAGCACAGAATTACTCATCAAGAGCAAGGGCCTGAGAATCCAACCTTTATATTTGTGAAAATCTTGGGGATTTTTGTGGAAGAAGCTGGAGAAAGAGAAAATCTCTGTGATCCAGGCTGCAAATATGCAGGAATTCTTCCCCCCTTAGTGTCAGAAAGGGGAGTAAGAGTTGCCCTCTTGTTGTTGCTGGCTCTCTTGCACACTGTCCTTGCTCAAAGGAGTTTTTAATACTTTTTTCATGTCAGATTAAAGTCTGGAGGAGGAGGAGGAACAGAGAGGTGGTGGAACTGGGAAGCCCATGGAGAAGTGCTGTGCAACACCACACCTGAGATCTGATTTCTAACTCTGTTGGGCACCTGGAACACCAGGGTCCCTGATAGGCTTTAAAAAACCTTAAATCTCATGGCTGATAAATTAATTCTAAAAGTTCACATCCCAAGTGCTCCTTCCTGGATACAAACCCCTCAGGACAACATCTCCTGTTAAAGTGGTGTTCTGGAGCACACAGGGGAAGTTTAGAGAAGAGTCAGACGGTGGGGAAGTTATTTGGGTTATAGGATTTATATGGGTTATATGGGATTTATGGGTTATATGGGATTTATAGGTTATATGGGCTATAGAGCTTATATAGACTATAGAATTTATTTGGGCTGTATGGGCTATAGGGATTATATGGGTTATATGGACTATAGAGGTTATAGGGGTTATGTGAATTATTTGGGTTATAGGGGTTTTATGGGTTATTTGGGTTATATAGGTTATATGGATAATTTTGGTTTTATGGGTTATTTGTGTTTTAAGGGTTATGTAGACTGCAGGGGTTATTTGGGTTATGTGGGTCATAAGGGTTATATGGGCTCTAGAGGTTATATGGGTTATTATGTTATAAGGGTTATGTAGACTCCAGGGGTTATTTGGGTTGTATGGGTTATATGGGCTAAAGGGGTTGTATGGGTTATATGGGTTATTTGGGTTATACAGGTTATTTGTGTTATAAGGGTTATAGAGGCTTTAAGGGTTGTTTGGGTTACAGGGATTATATGGGTCTCTGCCTCCTGCATGAACCACAGGTCAATTTTGGCTTGCTTAAGGTACTTCACCTCTTCATATCACCTGGGCAATTTCCTTCCCAATTTCCCTGCTATCCCAAGTCTTCAGACCTGGATGTGTCCCCTCCAAGGAAAGTGCTGTCCCATTTCCATGCTGTGGGTCCAGAAGTAACAAAATGGGAAGTGACTTTATATGCCCACTGTTCTGAGGTTTCAGGTTGTCATTGCTGCCCATTGCTGTTGTCATTGCTTTCTTCCTCAGAGAAATTCAGGAAACTCTTGTTGTTCTTTGCCTCCAAGCTAACAAGCAGCTGGAAATGGCACAGGTTAGTTATGTTTAAAAAGGAAAATGGTTTTCTTTTATTTACTCTGTTTTCTTCTTAATTTGCTCAAGTGACCTTTTCTCCATTTAATGTTGAAAAGGACAAACAGAGCAGCTGATTGACCTGAATATCTTTATTCTTGAGCTGTTGAACCCAGGTGCTCACCCACACACACTTCAGCTGACTTCTCTGGGATTTCAGCCTATTCGCTTTCACATAAACAAAATAAAAATAAAAAACCCCAAACAAACAACCAAAAAAACCACAAACAAAACCAGCAAGAGCACTTTTCAATTCTTTACCTTTCCTTTCTTTTGCACTTTCACCATCTGGATGCCCCTGCAAGAGGGTGACACGCTGGTGTTGACACTTTTCCTATGGATGACTAAACCTCCCCCCTCAACTGCAGAAATCCTTTCCTTTCCCTCCCTCCTTTGGCCCCTCTCTATCTCTACAGTGCTTTCCTTACCCTGCTGCTCCCATGTGATGATGTTTCCCAGGGCAAAAAACATGCAGCTGCTGTTAGAAAACAAGGGAGGAAATACAATATCTGTGCAAACAGCTTTACATTTCATCCAGCCCTTTGATGATCGCTGTGCACTGAACACGGATCTTATGCTGGGCTCCCCACAGCAGCCAACATCTTCTTTCATCTCAGAGAGGGCACAATTCATTTGGATGTGAACAATTCCAATTGCTCTTCCCAAAGCCTCTTGTTGTGTGTGCAGTCCTTAGCAGGAGGGTTTTTTGGTTTTTTGGTTTTTTTTTAATCACTGTTCAGCCCACTTGCATCCTTCTCTGAGGTCACTCGTAAATTAATTTCTTGCCATCTTCCCCAGACCTGAGTGACCTAAAAAGAAGATGGGGGAGAGGGGAAATTTTCTTCTTTGAACAGATGTTATCCTTTTTCTGCCACATCCTCAGGCTCTTAAAACATCTCTTTAACAATGCTTGCCCTGGGAGCAGTCCCTGGAGCACCTCCCACTATTAACCTCTTTCCATGCTGGGAATTGGACTTTTTATTACGGCTCTTTGATTTTTATGTCATAGTTTGTTTTCAACCCATGAAAGAACTTTTACCTCTTACCTCAAGGTAACCCACTAAGCTTTCCTAAACATCTCCTTGCGAGTGCTCCTCTCAAAAAATCTTTTGAATACTTAAATAATTCACCTCAGCTTGTCCAGAGATATCCATTATTTTTGCTAAAATTTTGGAATGTATTAAAATTATCACCATGATTTACTGTGGCAGCCTCCATGCTGGTTTGTCCCAAGCATCTGGGGACGCTGTAACTCTGTCTTCAATGGTTTCCCTCTTATCTTTTCTTCAATTGAAGCAAGGTTTGCCAGCCTGTAATTCTTTCACCCCCTTTTCCACCTTTATTTAAGGATAGGTACAACACTGGCCACTTTTCAGCCCTCTGGCATGATTTTAATGAAAAAAGTGACAGGTTTTGTGCTAATAGCTCTACTCCTCTGCTCTCTCATGCCTCCTGAAGCTGTGTCTGGTCCCAGTGACCTATGGAAAATTGATGGGCTCATCCAGGAGCCTTTACATGTGCGAGCAGCCCCATTAACTTCCTCAGCCCCCCTCCAGCTTCAGAGAGCCCAGCTGCAGGAATGAGCCTCTGATCAGGGCTGCTCCCTCCATCTGTCACACTGAGCACCAGTGTTTCCGTGCCATCTTATGCTTCATCAGTTGCTGGGTGGTTTTTTTTCCCAGTTTTTCTCCTTTTCTTTGCCATTGTGGGCCGATGTTTGGCCAAGGCCTTTTTTTTACTCTATTGTCTGTAAAATACAGAGAGGTGAGCCAGTCCTTGCATGAACTGTGGGCTTCCAGCACACATCTTTATCCTCCATTATCTTGCAAGTAAAACTATGAGATGGAGACTTTTCATTCCTCCCTATGGAGATATGTATGGGGTTTTTTTTTAAAAAAATAAATATTTTCCAATTATGCCAGTTATGTTTCCTCCTAGGGACTGAGATGGAGGGAATTCAGTGAGCCAGAAAGCAAATGTGATTGCATCCTCAGAGTAAAATGGGAAAGGTATAAAAATACAGGAGAGTGCAAAGCTCTTTAGGTTAAGCAGCATTAGTGGAACAGTAGTTCCTGGATATAAAATGTCACAGGTGGACCAGACACTAGAGAAGCATTATGAGAATGAGTGGAGTAACTTCTGGAATAAGGGAAAGGGGACAGGGATCCAGCTCTCTGTAAGTTGGTGTTTGATGTGGTTCAGATCAGGGTTCTCTGTGTGACTGCCTGAGAAGACAAAGAACTGGGTTTGATGACACAACAGATTTCTTTCACCTTTTTGTCCCAATTTTTCTGGCAGTTCAGGAGGGATGATGGCCTCAGTGGCAGCTGATTTGGATCATGGTTAAAGAAGAGCAGCTGGCAGACAGTGCCATGAACTCCTCTGATGTGACAGTCACCTTCTGGGCTATGAAGTGTTCAGCTGGGCTGATTCACCATGGACAGTGATCCTCTCCAGCTCGCAATTTAGGGTGGATGCAGTCAACCCAAAACCTTTGTGTCAAGCCAAGTGCAAGGTTTGCCAGCCCGTGGCAGAAAGTCCCTGGAAACAACACCAAGACAGACAGTGAGAAAGGAGAAAATGAGCAGCTGAAGGATGGCACCAGCAGAGAAGCATAAAAAGCATTTCCCCTCTTGCTGGTCTTCTTCCTTTTGTCTTGACAGACTGTCAGGAGCTGCTTTGCTCTCCTCTCCGCTTTCTCACGTGGCACCTCCACAGCCATCCCCTGACAAAGACTTTTTTGGTGGCCATTTATTAATTTTCCTATGGCCTTTAGTAATGTCATCTTGGCTCCAAAGCTTCCTTGAAATACAGTGCTGCAGATCTCCCCAAATATCCCTGGCATGTTATATGGCACCGGGGTAATGCGAACTCTCTTAAAACAGAGACCAAGCAAACAGTGCTAATTTATGCCTTGCTTTTTATTCCCAGCATAATTTTGATTTTAATGTCCCATCCTCACCACATCAATATCTTTTCACTACTGGCGTGTGGAAACAAAAAGTAAATATTTCATTTTCTTTCCTCTGTCTGAGATGCTCACCCAAAGCTTCTGGGAGTATGCAAATGAGACGTGACTGAGGGATGCTGCTTGGGTGCTTTATGGGACATCAGGGCATCAGGATATTGCCCACGAGCATGAGTGTGAATGGAAAATTAGCTGCACTGGGAAGTGATGTATGATTTAATATAGCCAAGGATATTTACAGTAAAACAACAGCTCACAGAGATACATTGCAGAAGCGCAGGCTCTGCCTGAAGGATCAGAAAGGTTTATTTATTTAAGATATAAAAATCAACTGCCCTTTTGCTTTGTTCTGCTGGGTATTCCGAGCAGGCCAGTGGCCTGTTGCTTTAACTGTGATATATCCCCTCTGTCCACAAAACCCCTGCACACTTCCATCAAAATTCAGGATTTCTCATCATTCCAGCTGTGGGTGATGTCCAGAAATCCCACACAAGTGGCCACTGAAGATGGGCAAGGCACATTGCCTGGGAGGGGCATTGAATCTGGCCTGGCTGCAGCTGCACAGCTCCTGTGTGCACCAATTTCTTCATCATCCTTTTGACAGACTGACCTAGTCCCAGAAACTGCAGCCAAATGTGTGGGGAATCCGAGATCCAGTTGAGATTTTTTTCCATTATACTCTGCCTGTAAGGAGTCTCAAAGCAAAGCTCAGAAGCAGACCCAGGACTAGGCTTAGTCACCTGGAAATGACTTCTTGAAAAAAACTTGCATCTGTCAGCCAAGATTATTTGAGTCAAAAAGAAAACTCCACTTCAGCTGAAACCTTGTGCCCAGGGGAATCTGCGACACTCACACTCCAGTGGGACAAGGGCTTATGAAGAAGCTCTGGAGACTGTCTCTGAGGCTCAGTTTTCTTCCCAAGGAGATGGATTTGGCTTTACTTTGGGGAATCAGTTCTTTTATTTTCCACCTATTTGTCTGAGTATTTGGGAAAATGGGGCTGGCTCCAAGCTCCAGGTAGTGCTGCTGATGGTTTCACACACAACCAAACTCTTCCTGCTGTCACACAACCTGCAGAATGCGGCTGCTAAACAAATATAACCTTGAGATTTGCATTTTTGAGAAAGAAGTGAGTTTAAACAGCAGGATCTTTTCTATCCCACCCCCACAAACCTGCTGAATGCAGTGGCTTGGGTGTGCAGGCACCAGCCAGGGTGCTGGAGAGACTTGGGGGGAGCCAGGATTGGGGTTGGTGGAGGAGCTCATGGGACCAGGTTTCCTCCCATTCTTCCTCTCCCCTCGTGCTTTATTCCAGCTTTTAACACTCCCCAGTGATGTGCATGGTGAAATAAAACCTGAAAGAGCTCAGCACTTGTCACAGACTGTTTGTGGGGACCCAGCACTGGATTTATCTCTGTGTTTCCTGTGGATGGTAGGGCATTTAGTGGCAGCACTCAGATCCTGGGGTGATAGATGCCTTCCAAATGCAGCAGGTAGATTAAGTTATTGATGTAACAGTGAAAAACATTCGCAGATGGGGAAGGCACTGAAGCTTTTCTCCTCGTGGAGGATGTCAGTGAATGCTCAGCAACCCCTTAAAACCAAGGTCCAGGCTTAGAGCCAAGTGCAAAAAACCCTTTGCACCAACTGCACAACATAAGGGAAGGAAGGGAGCCCATATTTCCCCAACTTCCACCACTCCTGGACTGCCTGTGTCTTATCCCATCTGATATAATTGAATCCCACACCCAAAGCTGCCATCACCCCCCAACAGCTCCCACAGAGGGACAGGAACAGCAGAAAAAGAAGCAATTCAGGGGATCTCAGTGTCTCAGAGGGAGGGCAGTGAGAAAAAAATCTCTCTGCTCAAGCAACCACAGTCTTGGGAGTGAAGGAGAAGGAGATGTAAAATAAACCTGGCCCTGGTCTGAAGCTGTGGGGAGGAACTGCCTCAGTGCAGCAGCTTTGCTGAGTGAAGTGTGCAGTGCTGGGCTCCCTGCAGTGCTTTTCAGCTCTGTCTGTGCAGCACCAGTGGAACTGAGCACGGGGAGGATGCTGAACCTGCCCCCTCACCACAGGGGTGACCCCCACTCGGCAAAGGGGTGGTTTTCCATGATCCCACCCAGGGAAAGTGTCAGCTTTGCTCCACAGGAAGAAAAAGGAATAAACCAGGGGCTGCCAGCAAAGAAAGCTGAGTTCTGTGTCAGAACATCCAGCCACTCTGGAGCTTGCACAGTGGGATTTGTTGGAACCCTGGAAGATGAACATTTCAGGCTTTCTGAGCTAAAAGGTGCTGACCCTCAAGCAAGCACCACATTTGACTTGAGGTCTTGGAACAGGCTCCCAAGATCGAGTGATGGCATTGGGGCTGTGGGTGTGTGGTTTGAATAGTGTTGTGTGATCTCACAGGGTGAAAAACTTAGATTTAAGATTTTAGTATGTAGTAGCATATGTGAAGCAATAGGGAGGATTTAAGGCATTGTCTAAGTCCTTCTTCACCTTCTTCTTCATGGGTTTGGGTGGTTTTCTGTAATTGGGTGAAAAAGGTCTGGATTTCGGGCCTTGGGTGGTCATTATTGGGTCAGAAATCTAAATAATATAGGTGTCATCTCGTTGCTGGGTGATGAGAACTTAAATAACCTTGGACGGAGTTAGAAACTCTCCATTTTACCTCATTTCTCTAACTTGCTAGTTAGAACTCTTGGCTCGTGAGTCTGTAAATAGATAAGAAACAATAAACATCCAAGTCTGAACTCAAAATCTCTATTTCCCGTGTATTATTCATCCTGACCTTGTCAGGGAAAAAGAAGCCAGAACTGTGACAGGATTTGTGCTGGGGTGACTGCCCATTTCAGGCTGCTGGGGCTGGGGAGGAAGAGGCACATGGGGCATTTGTGGCAAAGGAGAGCCCTGCCCATGTCACAGCACTGCAGTGTCCTCCCTCCAGACCCCACAGCTGGGGGTCCCAGGGAAGGGTCTCATCAGCAGGGGCAGGGCTGCAAACCCTCAGTGCTGATTCTGGCACCGCAGGGGAGGGAGGCTCACAGCCCCCCAGTAGTGAGGAGCTGCTTTGTGTCCTTGAATGAATCTCTTTCAACACTGTGGGCAGGGTTGACTGCTGAAGAGCTTCTGTTCTCACAAATCTCCATTTCTTATCTGAATCTCACTCACTCACATCTTTAGCACTCAGTTCCATGTGCTTTTGTATAAATGCAAATCATAAAAGTTTAAAATTTACCTCTTGTCTGTTTCATTGATGATACTCTTCTGTTCCCTGCTAATTTGGAGGCACTTCTGGTCGGAGTTGAAGCCTAGGAAAACTTTCATTCCCTTGAGAAATAATAAATATTTCCAGGATGCGTTTATATTGGCCTTTTCATTGCACAAAAGAAAGGAGGAGGCTGCAGAGATGTCAGACAATAATCTCTCTTCAGCACGAAGGCTGAATGGGAAGCTGCTTTTCCTGTTTGCATACAATATATGCTGCTCTTTCATGCAGCTCCTTTAATCGGGTTTCGTGATCAAATCCTGGCCTGTTTTGTGTAATTCACAGGGCTGGTTTTACACATGCTTTGCAAAGAGAAAACGTCAAATACTTGCAAAGCAGCTGTCGGGGATGTGCTGGCTGTGAGCAGGGCAGGGCTGGGGCATCTCGGTGTGGCCACAACACCATCACCTGGATGGGGAAAAGGGAGATACTGAGTGGAACGAGAGGAGCAAAAAAGTCACCTTCAAAGCTGGAGTGGGAGCAACTTGGACTCAGCAGCAGCATCTTGTGGAGCTTCCAGGCAGTTCCTGTGTGGTGGTGTTCTGAGCTGTTTCACTGGCTAGCTAGCTCTTTGACCAGCATATAAGGAAGGTTTGGTGGGTTTGAACCTCAGCTTGGAGCGTGGTCAGCAGCATGGAAGAAGGAGTGGACTCTTCAGGTGGGTTTCACCAGGCTTTGTTCCACCCAGGGAGTTGCTCACGTGGAAAAGTGAGCTCTGGCCCTCTG
>VXBB01013607.1:0-53329 GCA_013399915.1 Illadopsis cleaveri | reverse complement strand
AAATAACAAAAACATACAGAATTATTGGAAAACACAAAATGTACAGTGCAACACCCCTGGCTGCTCCTTTCCACTGGTGGGATGTGGCTCCAGCCCTCTCTGAACCGAGCAGAGCCAGGGCTGGGTGTCTGTCAGTGAGAGCAGCTGCCCGGATGTCTTCACACTCCCGCCGTGTAGGGATTGCGCTGGAAGCCAGCAAACACAGCAAACAAACCCGCCCGGGGCGGGGCTGTGAATGCCGGGTTATCCAGTGTGAGGTTGCAGGCAGGGCAGGGATGAACTCGAACAGGGGGCAAAACAAGATGTGCACAAACATAAACCAGCTGTGAGCAGCTGGTATCAATGCGGGGGAGGAGGAGAAGATTTGGNCTTTTTACCCTATTCCTACATGAGGTCACATCATGGTGATGTGATGCCTCTCTCTTGGTTCTAAAATTAAGAGCCAGACATGGATGAGGGATCAAGGGAGTCTGATCATTTGTGTGTCATTTATTCCTGGGTATCCAATTGGAAGCTGAAATAAGCTGAAATCACAGTTAGACCCATGGATATGGGGAAAAAGTCTTATGATCTGCCTAAATCCCCAACATTCCCATAAGGGATTTTTTTTTTTTTCTTTCTCATGGGAAGGACTGAGAGGCTGGAAGGAGCTGTCTGGGGTGGAGTATGGGATGTGCCTTGCAGGATAATCATGAGTGGGTTTGTCAAACATCAGAAGTGACACAGCACTGACTTGTCCCAAAGGAAAGGGACAGAACAAACTGCAGCAGCCTGTTCCTACCCTGTGACACTGGGACTATAGAAGAAATGCAATTGGAATTGGTTGGGTTCTGGAGTTGTTTTACTTGACCTATAATTTCCTGACATTAACTCGAGGTAAAACACCAATAATCCCTCTACAGTAGTAGAAATTTACCAAACTGAGGAATTTCTTTTCAAACAATATCCTAAAGTAGGACACTCGTTGCAGTTTATGAGGATGAGAAAAGCCATCCAGGGAGCCAGAACAGGGAATCTGCTCCTGTGGCTGATGCCAGCTGGGCTGGGAGAGTGCTGGGTTTTATTAGTATTGTTCTGCCATACGTGTCTTGTTTGCTTTTGAACAAGCCTGCTTGCACCATGAGTAAAATGTAAGCAGCATTACTTTCTGGTTTGGATATAATGCCTAAAACCTCTCTGAAGGCTGCCAGAGACTCACATGCTATAAAATGAAGGTTCATATAAAGAGAAAGATAGAGAAATTCAGATATAAGAGTCTGTAAGCATTTTTACATGGAGAAAACCTATTCCTAGCCTGATTGTCTGCCTTCAAACAGATGCTAAGTAAAATGGTTTATTTAGGATGATTGATTATAGGAACCTCACTCATACATCCCAAACATATTCTACAATCACATCTTCTTTTCATTTGCAAGGGCTGAAAAGAATTTTCATATCTCTTCTCCCCCTTGTGATTTATCATTTCTGAGGCTAAGCCTGTTATCAACATGGGTTCAGTGCAGAGCTCCCAGAAGCCACACACATTAGCATGTCTTATTAAACCTGGGCTCTGGTTGGAGCTGCAGGAATAGCAATGCTCTTTCTGAAGAAAAAAAAAAGAAATAATAAAGGATCGAATTCTGCATTTATTAGTCCTTCTCCTGTCAAAGATCTCTTTGGGTGTCGACGGGGCTTTCTGCTGTGCTGTCAAGGGCCTCGTGGAACAATTTAGGTGGTATTGATCTCATCAGATTTAATCCCCAGAAAAGTTAGAGACTTATTCTGAGACAGTTGCACTCTGTGTGTGGGAAGTGGAGAGGGCTGTGCTTCATCCCACTCGATGGTGGTGTTTAAGATGGATCAGAAGGATTGTCCCAGAAGTGCCTACCCTTGCAGCTGCTTTTACAGGAGCCCAGCTGCTCAGCCTGGCTTTGAGCTGACCAGGTTTTAGACAGCTAATGTCAAATATGATTAAATTCATCCTTAGAGCTTGACTCAGAGCCCACTGGAATAAACAGGAAATTTTCTGTTGACCCAAGTGAGCCCTGAGCCAGGTTTTGATGCCATGAAAATAGATAAATCCATAACCTTTTCTCCCTCCAGATCAGGGTGTCAAGATGGTTTTCTTCTCTTGTACCTGTTTGTCCATTGCCTTTGGAATGATGACAAAAAGACGCAATAACCTGAATGGGAGACTTGTCTGAGGAAGAGCATCAGGACTGGCACCAAAGAGCCCCATTGCTAAATTAATACAAGGTTAAATGACAACTTGCTCTGAACCCCATCAAAAGCAGCAGAAAGATTCCCAATGGGAGTTAGCTCAGATTTTCTGTTAGGCAACAGAGGTGCTCATTTTACCTTTGCAGATGAATCATGGCTCCTGTGGGTTTGATTTTACAAACCTCCTACAGAGATCAAAGCCAACGTGTCTGAGATGTGTCCTCTGCATGACACCATGTCACTGTGCCCCAGTGGGATGCAGCTCCCTGCACATTACAGGGGTCCTTCTTCCAATCCATCCCTAAAAAGAGCTTCAAATGAGGTGATGGTTAGAGGTGGTCCTGCTGTCACTTGTACCATCAGAATTGAGTGCCAGGGTCCAATTCCCTTGGTGCCATGGGAGTGGAGAGGCTCCAAAGTCCTCTGGGAGGTGACATGAATTTACAGAAGCATTGGCACCTGTGCTCTCATTCGTCCCTCTTGGATTTTATTTTCATTTTTCTTCCCGAGACAGGTAAATTACAACCTAGCATGGTCTAGGTGCAGGTGCAGGGAAGGAATTGGTACCAGGGGATGCTGAATGTCTGAGCATTTGTGGTGACTCCATTTGAACAGCAGCCAGGGATGTTCTGCTGGCCAACAGCACCCAGCTGTCTGCAGGGATTGTGATGTGTTTGCTGCCTGGAAGTCAACCCACATCAGGAAAGACCAAGGATTTCTAGACAGTGGAACAGAAGCCAGTCAGATGTCTCAGAATCAACCTGATCTGGTAAGCCTGACTTCACCCTAACCAGAAATCCATGGAAGGGACCTGTCCTTACCAATAATGACTATCCAGAGGAGGGGGGCTGAGGCAGGAAATCCAAGCAGAGGTGGAAGGGATGGGCCTCAGCTGACCCCACTGTGTGGGGAGAGAAGGAGAAAATGGTGGAACAATGCAGGGAGGCACCATTGCTCCAGCACTTTTGAAGCTTGGGATGGTTGATGCAGAAAACATTTATCACTGCAATGACAAGGGAGAAAATGAAGTCTGGGATAGGTCCCAGTTTATTCACCTGCTCTTTCCCGAAACAGACAATCCCTGCAGATGAAGGAGCCAGGTATGGAAGGTGTAAATAGAACCTGATCACTCTCTGGGCCTGCACTGCTCCACCCTCACTCAGCACGGGGTGTCCTGGTGCTTTGCTGAAGTCACAGCTGTGGTGGCTTCTATCCCAGAGTGACACAGGGATGGGGATGTCAGGACACTGCTGCCTTCCAGGTGAGTGAACTCCAGACTCACCACACCTCTCCAGATGCCACAATTCCCTGACTGCTCAAATCCCTGCAGAGCAGTGCACACACCCTGAACAACCCTCCAGCTTCCTGCTCAGCCAGGGAACACAGGGAGCCTCAAAAACTGAGCCAGGTAGGGCACAACCAAGGTGAACCAGCCTGGCTGTCACTGGTTTCTGACTCTTCCCCTGGCCAAGGGCAGGAAGAGGAGCATTTTTGTAGGGCAGCTCCTTCCCCCTGTGTAAACGGGAGCGCTCACAGCTGCCAAAGATCCTCCAGCTGATCGGAGCTCGGGAGCTGCTGACGCACTTTGTTATTGTAATTTCTTGTTCATTGTTTCCCGTGGAGCACAACCACCCTGCCCAATCGCCTGTGGCAGCGAGCAGGTGAAATGAGGCATCAAGGTGAGAGAGAGAACAGAACATCTACCAAAAAAAAGAAAAAAAAAAAAATCCCACCAGCTGAAAACACATTAGTGCTTCTCTTTTCCCTCCTTTCCCGTCCTCTCTATTCATTCCCATCTTCCCCCTACTGCTGTCTGGGCCTTCTGCAAATGTGATGTGAATAGCAAACAGCCCCACAGGCAACTCTGCTATTTTGGATACCACTTGTAAGAGGCCCCAGAATATCCTCCACAACCAAGAGAAACCACCTCCATGTCAGAAATTCAGGGCCTGTGTGAGAAACCAGGGCAATCTTGGCAGCTGAATAATAAGGATTTAAAAAGCTGGTCTTCCCATGGACTTGTATCTTGGGTATGACAGCCAGTGGGGAGTCTCTGGTGCCTGCCAAGAGTAGTAATTACTCCTCTCCCTCAGCAACCAAACCTTTTCCTATCCCTCCTGTATCCAGCAGCTGCTTTGTCACATAACAACTGGGAATATATCTTTACTTACTCTACCCTTCCATCCAAGTGGGTGAGATTTGGTGCTGAGGCAAAGGAACAGAGAAATGGGAATATTAGGACACAGGTGATTAATCTTCCATTTCAAAGGATGCACCTCAGCCCTGAATCTCCTTCTATGCCACAGCACTGTTTTAGGGCAAGACATGAGTGAAAAGTGGTTCTGATAACATCCAGTTTGCACATGGGAGTGTCTGGAGAAACATCAAGGGGAGGCTTCAGCCTTGCTCATGTGTCAGGGGAAGGCTGAGCTTTCTTTTGACCCTTCAGTCCTCTCCTATGACAAGGTGAAATTGCAGCTCTGGGCTGTTTCTGGAGGACTGAGGGTAGTGCTGCCCTCCTGCTGGGAGTGAAGGTCACCCAGCTGACAACAAACCTGCTCCAAGGGATGAAATCCCTCCTTGAGGGATGAAATTGCCTGTAAGCTCACCGTCTTCCTGCCTCACAACCTGAGACACTGGGAGAGGAGGAGGGCGAGGGAGAAGAGGGGGGCAGGCGCATCAAAAATTTAATCCTCCACAAGAAGTTCAAATGCAAAACCTAAAGGTGTATCACAAACAAAATAAATCTCCCTGAAGCATTTGTTTAATGTTTATCCAGTTCGGAATCCTTTTCTTGGCAAACAGTCTGGCTTCCCTGTGAAGTGAAAAGGGCTGGGACTGCCTGCCAAGTGTTTGAAGGCTTCAGAGCAGCACACGGGAGATGGTATCACCAGGAGGGATGTGAGGCAGGAGCCCGTTTCCTGCACCCCGAGTGGCAGGTGAGGGATGTTCATGTTCAACCAATGCACAGGGAGCACTTTCAGGGAGCACTTTCATGTGGGTGCATCTTGCATCTGTTCCTTTCTTGAAAGAAAAGCAACCTGGCAACTGTCTGGAGCATCCCTGCTGCTTGCCCCTTGCCATCTGTCTTCATTACTGTATTATTATTATTATTATTACTACTACTATTATTATTATTATTTCTTCTTTGCGGTTCTAAGATTTAAGCCCTCATTTTTTGGATGACAAAGCCTGCATGGATCTCAGCCAAGAGCTGGTAACAGGGAATTATCTAATGGATGAAGTTCTTTTGCGCTTTTCTGAGCAACAGAGGGACATTGAGTGTTTGGATTTGAGGATATAAACATGTTAAAGACAAATCATGTGCACATCTACATTCTATAGACACATGCACCACTTTAAAATATACATGAAGGGCTGATCTTACAAGTTTTCAAATGAGTGTAGAGAATACTCTTTTTTGGTTTTTTTAAGAGAATAAATTTCTTTTAAAAGGGAGGAGAAAGCAAATAAAGCAAAACAGCCCTCTCATTTTACTGATGGCTGGTTTAGGAACAGTCATTAGTGACAACTTCTCAGGTCAGGATCCTTTGCACTTGAATGTCTGAAGGAAAATTAATTTCTGCAAGAAGATACACCAGAAGAAGGGAACAGAGGAGAAAAGGGACAGATAGGCCAAACCATGGGGGTAAGCTGGTGCTGACTGTTATTTTATCTTTGTCCCCCAGAACAAGCAGTATTTCTGGGATCACCATTCCCCTTTTCTGCCTCATGAATGTTACTCCTACTTTTTCCAAGACTGAGAGTCCTTCCCTCAAGCCACTGGTCTTGGCCCTTCTTCCCCCACACTGGCACTGTCAACCATGACAAAAATCCTCCTGGGACATCACTGAGTGTTGGGGCAGGCAGTTTGATGTCCACATTTCTGGGAGTGTTCCCTGCTTCCCTTGCAAGCTGCTTGTTTTCCCTGCTGGTGCAGCTGCAAACCCCACCAGCTTCTGAAATGTGCTGTGAACCCTTTGCTCAAAGCCCTCAGTGAGTTCCTCAGACAGACAGAAACCCCCTTGGCAGTGGCAAAGCCCCTCTTCCCTCCCTCCTCCCTTTCCCCCTCTCCAGAGCTCCTAATGAGGTCATTAATTCCTAAATCAGGCACACCAAAGCTGCTGCCGCAGCAACGTGTCCCTGCCATGAGGGAAAAGTGGGCTCAGCAATGACACTGTTTTACACCACAACAACACAGACTCGGAGATTTAGAAGACTGAAAATGACTTTTTTATTTTTGGGGTGTGTCTCCCTTTTATACTATTCTACACAGACCAATTGGATTGGTGACACAAAGACAAACCGCTTCAATCACATTGGTCAGAGCAGAGGGACATCAAGAAGAAGTCCCTCCTAGGGGAAGGAATGAATAACAAAGTTACAGTTACAAAAACATTTCTCCTGTTTACAGAAAATTCCCTGCGAAAAGGATTTCAGAAAACCAAAACACCTCAGGCACGAACCAGGGTGACACAGCAAGGAAAGGCAGGACCTGCTCCCTGCCCAGCTGCTCTGAGTGTTGGTACAACAACCTCTGGTGAGGGTCCTGCCTGGGGAATGGAAATGTTGTGTTTGCCACTTGTTGAGGAAATTTTCCTCCATGAGGCACCTGCGTTTAGACGTGCATGTGTAAATTTGGTGCTGTTTTCCTCTGCCTTTCCTCCCCTTGCTTACTTGTGTGTGGCAATTACTGCAAGGCAGACTGTGGAGCTGAGCCTGGGCCCCTGATTGGAGATCTGGAGCTGATAGCCCTCTTCTTGGCACTCAACCATTTCCTTTGACTTCAAAGCAAGAAACAAAAGATGTTTCAAGGACTTCTATGGAAAATCACCATTAGATATGATGAGGCTTAGGGCCGTTTCCATAGCGATGCAGCCTTTTTACATTGTGATCATTGCTGCAAAATGGAAATGTTCTTTTGTCTCTGAAAGTCTGTTCACTTATTTATATATGTGTGTGTGCGTGCGTGTGTTTCTTTCAGCAACACAAAAATAAGAAAAGGAATTATATCTCGTGGCAGGTTCCCTAAACTGAGTCACCTTCTCACCCTGTGAGGTTTTTGTTAATCCTTTAAACTCTTGCATCAAAGAAAAAACTTTATCATGGAGGTTTGATTTAGGTGAATATTAGCATTTAGGCCATCAGATTAACAGTTTTTTAGCAGAGGGTACTAACATCTTGTTTCACCAGAGGACTGTGATGAAATGCGATGAACAAAAGCTGACCTGGTGACCCAAAAGAGCAAATCAAGCTTCTCCCTCTGACTGTTCCTATCACCTTTTCATCCTGCTGTGCTCAGTATCTTCATATCTGTTACATCATCCTGTTACTTTGCCACCACCCTCCAGAGTTCACCTGAAAATCAATGATGCAATCACAACACCAGGGTCCCCCACAACTGTGTCACTTTCCTGGAGAGGAAACACTTCTACCTTCATTGGACATGGAGGTGGCTGTTTGGGACTCTAAACTTCAGAGGAAAACATCTGAATTTTCTCTTTCTGCTGACCAAATTATTTTTGGGCAGGGTAAGAGGAGAGCTGGGGGAAGGTAACAAGTGCAGGCTGGAGGATAAAGTGTGTGCAGTTCCCGGCTCCCAGTTTGTATCTATGACTACGAGTGTCAGGACCAAATGCCACATCTGGCATGGCATTTGTGTGCACAGCTCCACCTCATCTGGCCCATTCCAAACCTTACACAGGTTATTTCTGAGAGCTGTGTGATGGTGGGAGCAGGGCTGAGCCAGCTCTGTCATGCCAGGGTTCTTTCTGTCCTCTGTCTCTGTGCCTGCCTTGCTGCCTGGGGCCAAGTCCTGGCATGGCTCTGAATGGTGTGTAACCAACCCCCAAATCCACCCTAGAGCCTTTCCTCCCTCCCAGCATCACCCTCTTGGTCCTGAACACCCTCAGATGTCCCCATGCCTTCCGCTCATGATGGTGACTGAGGGATCTGCCCATAAAAGCTGCGGTTTAGCTCCTGCTGCTTCCCCATTTGTTGTTTTATTGTCATTTCACTTGCCAGTTAAATGGAGTTTTCTTCCCCTCTCTACTCACGCTCCTTTTGCTTGCATAAAACATGATGCTGTATTGTGAACAATGTAGGAATACATTACATAAATTTCCCTTTGATATCCAGCATGTTTCCTGCTGTAATGGAATCGGAGCAGAGCAGCCTCTCCTCCCCGACATGTCAGATAACTCTCTATCCACTCTCCATTAGGACAAATGTCTGCAAGCCTTTGAAGAGCTAAAACACCATAAAGCAAAAAGAAAATGTTAAGGGTGCTCCAGTGGGTATCACTGGAAATAATTGGCTTGAATTAAGCAGAGGGAAAATTTAGGCCAACTAATGGGAATAAAAGACCAAAGTCTGTTAGGTTGAGAAGTTGTCTCCAAAGCTGTTAGCCTGGGGAATACTCTCAAAGGAAGATGGTGCAAATTTAAAAAGCAAAATGTATGATTTAGGGAGACAGTCTGTAAAGCCCGCTGGTGAAAAATGTATGGCTTTGAGTCATTCTAAGCTAGGCTGAAATGAAGCATTTCAGATCACAACGCAGCAAAGAACACTTTGTTGGGCTGTGTGGGAGATGCTGACCTGCTGAAACACCTCCACACCGACTTCTCGTGCCTTCATCCCTCAGGGACTTGCTCCATGTGCACTTATCACAGAATCATGGAATGGTCTGGGTTGGAAGGGACCTTAAAGTTCATCTTGTTCCAACTGCCTGCCATGGGCAGGGACATCTTCCACTAGAGCAGGTTGCTCAGTGTTCCATCCAGCCTGGCCCCCAGGAACAGGGCATCCACAGCTTCTCTGTGCCTCACCTCCCTCACAGTAAAGAAATTTCTCCCAATACCCAGTGTAGGGTCTCTGCACACCAGCTGCAGCCCAAGTATTCCAAAGCAGGCCACAAATCCTGCTTGTAGCACCAGGTGAACTGGGGGAAATGAGATACGTCACTGTCTCCCTGGAGTGGCTGCTCACTCCCTCTTGGAAAGCACAGCCCCTGTCAAGTTGTTTGTTTCAGGCGGAAACCTGAAGGCAAAATTCTGCTCTTTGACTTATGTTCCTTTAACGTTCTCTCCCACGCTGCTCTGGGCTGTGGCATAAAACAGCCTGTTAGATGTCACTGAGATGTGCCTGAGCAGGTTGCCATCCCACATGGTCTAATCCACGCAGATTCCATGAGAGACTGGGAGAAAAGCACTCGAGTGCCACCCACACTTTTCTGAGGCTGACTAGCAACCGAGGCTGGAAACGCCACAGATACCTTGAGAGAGTGATGGGAGCAAGATGCCTTCTTTCATTTAAAGGCTTCTGCTTTGTTTCTTCTTGCTGCTGCTTTTTGATACAGCAATAGATCGTATTTTGTATGTTAAAATGTATTTCTTTTTTCTCATAAGAAATTAGGAAAGTAATTTTTCTCCTTGGACTGTTTGATTTCCTGACATGATCTTCACAAATCCTTATCTCCATCTGGTGAAGTTCCAGTTCACAGTTCTTACCTCCATATATTTCTCCTTCGTTGCCAACCTCACCTTATGTTTCTCTTAGATTTCTCCTTCTGAAGATGTTTCCTAAATCACGGCTGCAGATTGAGGCTGGAAAATGCAAGGCAGGCTGGGGTCGTCTGGGATCGTGCATCGCTCCTCACTTGGAGCTGGTTGATGGGATGTAACTCTGCATTCTGCATTTCCCTCTAATTGTGTGAAATCTTTGATTTTATTCCCAGCTATTCATACGACTGAATTACATCCAAGCTTTGCTTCCTGGGACTCTTGTATCTGGACATTTTGGCCAGTAACTGCATTCATTCATCTCCAGTGTCATGCATCTAAAACTATTAGTACACATGCTCTTTCAAAACTCTCTTGCTCTGGGACTCCCTGTCCCCTCTGCCATCATCAGCACTCAAAAATTCTTCCAGTTTACTGCTTTCATCCTCCCTCCTGGGCTTGTGCTGATCAGATCTTCTCAATGACATGCTAAGTTGTTTTCCTGACAGTGATGCATTATGCTGGACTCCATCAGCCAGCCAACCTTTGGGACCAGTCCTGGGACTCAGGCAGCCAAGACAGCTCAACTTGTCTCCATCAATCAAGGAGTGAAACTTTATGGGCCAGAATGAGGGCTACAGGTGTAGGCCACTGTCACTGTTTTAAATAAACACGATCAGTTTGCCGAGTGCTAAGCAACTCTTTCTGAGAGCGTGTTGGTAAATGTGTTTATAAAGCATAAGAGTCCAATCCATCAGCCCTCAAAGAGCCTAATCAATATATTCCAATTTGATCTTAGAGAAGTTTTGCCTCTGGGAAGTTTAATTTATTTCAACTCATGGCCATGAAAAAAATGAGCAGCCACAGCAGTTTGACAAAATAGAAAAAGCGGATGAGGTTGTATCCAGCACCCGTTCCATTTCAATTTTCCATTTTACCTGAACAAATCACCCCTACGACTCGAATGACCATGAAAACTGATCGAGCGATGGAGAGAGACTGCAGGAAAAGGGAAGAGAGGAGTAAAATATGGAGGGGAAATGTAAATTGCAGGACTTCTAAGGTGCTTGGCTACGTTAGTGGGGTCTGTGCAGAGTGTAATTGGATTGGAATACCTGGAACTTAATGTGCAAAGTAAATTGATTGGTTTGCAAGTGCACAGGGCTGCAAAGCTGGTGCCTCACCAGGCTGGTGTGTGGAAGCCTCTTCCCTGCATTTATACAAAACTATTCCTCTGTGCTCATGTAACTGGCATTGAGAGCCCTACTGCCCATTTCTCACATTCCCAACTTTAGGAACCAACTCAAACCCCTCCATTAGAGCATCACCGCAGTGGTTAAACAAAACCATCCTGGAATTCCCCAGAGCCATCCCCAAGTGTTGCTGTACCTGAGCAAATCAGAGGCAGGAATCAGCATCTGAGGAGCACCTCTCCAGAAAACACCTGCCTGAACGCTGTGGCTGTGAATCCTGGGTTTGCACCTTCCTGTCTAAACATTTCCATACTTTTTGTTCCAACTGTCCTTTTAGCAGGACTGGCAGGTGAAGCCTTGCTGAGATGATTGAGGGGTATTTCAGGAAATCCAGTGTTTATTAGCAGTGGCTCAGCCCTCTTCTGGAGGTTGAGATCACACTCAAATGCTCAGGTTAGATCAATGTACAAGGGATTTGGAAGTGTATTTAACAAAAATACCATGTAAAACAAATGGAACATTTCTTTTACTAACCCTCCAAGGAGTTAAGCCAAGATGCTTGACATGCTTGTTATTTTACAGTGTGGTGGGGTTTTTTCAATCCTGTTGGTTTCCAGCCGGGATTTTCTCAGAATGGACCATGAGACTGTGTTATACAGGGAAATCCTTGATTTTCATTAAAGATGGAGGCTGGAGGAGGGCAACAGGTGTCTTCCCATTGTCAGAGACATTCATTTTTCTTTCTGAGAACAATTGCTGTGTAACCAAGATTTTTTTTTTTTTTTTTTCTGGCCTTGCCCTATGTTACTAGAAAGGATTTTGAGGAGAACACTCTATTCAATGCTAATTCGTTAAGAATTGAATGTACTGTCCTCAGAAAATGCAAATCAGTTGTTTATACTGATGCCAGAAAATGTAAAATCAGAAATGAGTATGTTGATTTTCTTTCCTCCAACTGCATTTCATCCTAATGTCTCTGCTTTGATGCTTCTTCCCCAATCTTATTTGATATAGCATCAGACCATCTTTTTTATGTCAAACATTTGCTTCAAAGCTTCTCGTAGCCTGTGCTAGTTGTCAAAAAGTTGGAGGCAATGTGTTTTAAACATTCAGCAAGCATTCTTCCGAAAAGAAAACCACTATTTCTAATGAGCATTTGAGAGTGTGGTGCATTGCAGAAACTGTTTTTTAAGATCTGTCACAAATGATTTACTTTTATTAGTTTTAATGGCCCTTAGCTACAGCCATGGAATATAAGTGAAAATTAAGATATTTCTCATGAGATAAAAATAGATTTCCATCAGAGATGGTGGGTAATTCCCTCCCCTCACTGATCCCCTCTTTAGTTCTGCTTCTGGATAGACAACCCTGCTCCAAGGAAACAACTTCACAGTGTTATGGCAGGCACGGATTCCTCCCCAAGCCTGAGGTTTGCTGACTTCAGAGGCCCTTTTCCTAATCATTCCCAATGCTTTCCATCAACAGCATTAGCACCATTCCCACTGAAGTGACTCCATAGGCTTTGCTGGGATTTGGGACATAACAAAGTGTTTCTGCTCAGAACCGTAGATTTGTTTTTTTCTCCTGTTGAACTGAAGAGTGAAACCAACATTTATTAATTCCATTCATAATTTCACTCTCTCCTTCCCCTCCTCCCTGCTGTTCACATCCTGTGTCTCAGATAAAACCACGCTCTTCCTCCTTGTGCTTTGGCCATGTTGTTCTTTCCAGATTTTGTTAATTTTAGAATGAGTTTTTATTGTGATTTTTATCATCTCATTTTGTTCTGTGTTCAGTGGAGAAGGAGTGGTGTAACTGCACTCACGTGGTGAGGGCTCTGCCTGGAGACTCCCTGTGTGAGCAAGGCCTTGCCAGGCGTGCTCCAAACAGGAGCAAAGCTCCAAAGAGACATTGCTTCTGTGAGAGGATCCATCCCCTCTGTGCCAACCCCCTTGCTTTGTTTCCAGCCACCATACTGTGTCATTCTTATTCAGCAAGTGATTTTTATATCACCTGCAACCCATGACAGCAAAGCAGCAGGCTGTGGTTCCTACTGCAACTCCTCTGCATCAAAGGCTTGTGGACTTACTACAGCTGGAGTTTGTTCTTTGGTTTCAGTAATAGAGAAACTCACTTCATTTCTTGTGTAAGTTCCAGGTCTAAAACTTCCTAAAATCCCAAGCATCTCCAGTTTCCATTTTCTAATCTGTAGCTGGTTTAGAGCTCCAGCCTGAATAAGGTATCTTGCAGTAAGGAGCTGTGATAACTGAGCAAAGACACCAAAGACACCTGATGCCATGAGCTCTTCCTACACGGCATTCTTTGGATGCAATTTCCAAACTAAAACCATCATTGTTTTTCCCCTTAGGTCCAGTGCAGCATTCTCCATCTGGAATGTGCTCATTGGACTGGGGCTCTCCTGCCTCTTTCATAATCCTCACTAATTAAGCTTTTACAGCTAGAACATAATTGATAACTTTATTGCTGATTAGAAAGACAGGCTATCTCCAGCTCCTTGCCCACAGCTTCATTGGCTGTGTGGTATTAAGAGAACAACCACTTGTTTTCCCCAGGGAAGTGAACATTTGGGATGGGAACACGTGGAAGTAGCCAGATTGGGCTCTTGATTACCCCAAAGAACAGGGAGACTAATTTCACCAAGTCAGAGTAATTACTTTGGATTTACATCAACAGGGTTGGGAACATGGTTTGGTCAAGAGAGCAGATCAGTGGAATAAAATTGAGCTAATTTTACAGGATTTGTTCTCTGAGTGCAGCCACAATTTAATGGTCACCTATAATTAGTTAATTCATTTGCTACTATAATAAATGCTTTGCAGCCCTTATAAGTGTCCATTAAATGTGTCAAATTCCTTCCTCCTTTCTTCCACACACAGGCAATTTCCTTGGCAAGTGAGAGAGAGCAACCAAACCAAAAGGTGAAAAGAAGGATGCAATATGAAGAGGGCATGTTTTCCCCTGTCACTCACATTCTCATGCTTGAATGAGTAACAAGTGCTCTGTAATGATGTTTTAAATGCAACATATTCCACCCTGGAAAAGGAGGAAGCAAACTCCTATCCCTTTTTTTGTGATTGCTGTTTTCAGTGGAACTTTGGTGATTTAATCTGATGGAGGACCGAGTCCTGACTTTGACTGGAAATACCTCTGTAGGTAAAGGATGGTGAATTAGCTGAAGGTTAATTGGATCTTTTTAATGAAAGAGGTTCTGAATTTGATCTACATCTCATGCTTCATGGTTTACATGATTGGTGACTCCTAGAGCCTGGGGGGGACACCTGAAAATACAGGTCAGTTATTCCCCTTTCTCTTCTGAGCTCTTGCAGCTTCTCCAGCAGCTCCCTCTCCCTATTGCACCATCTCTCTCTATTAAACCACTTGAACAGTGACTCTGCCAAACCCAGACCACTCTGTATTTCTGGAAGGTCTGTGGTGAAACTCAAGTTAGAACAGTTTTGAAAGACCATGTTGTATTCTCTCTGCATTCCAACTCTGGATGGCAAAACCCCAGGGAACACTGAGTGTGGCCACCAGCATCGGCCAGGCAGGGGTGAGCTGGAGCAGGTCACTTGTGGCTCACTGAGCAGCTTGGGGGCCCCTCCCTCAGTGCAGTTGGGCACCACAGAAAGCCCAATTTATATTTCATCCTTGCATGACCCATAGACTAGACTAGACTAGACTAGACTAGAATATCCTGAGTTGGAAGGGACCCACAAGGATTATGGAGCCCACCAGGATCACAGAGCCTGCCTCCTGGCCCTGCCCAGGACACCCCAACAATCTCACCCTGTCTCTGGGAGCATTGTCCAAACAACTCTTAATCTGTCACTTGTACAAATCTCCTAAATCCTGCCCTAATCCCAGCACCAAGCTCAGAGCATGCAGCATTCCTTGCCTTGCTGATTTTTCTCTGTTTAAATGTGTGGAACAGGTGGATCAGTGGCCACCAAGCAGAATCTCAAGTTATGGGTTGGAGAGTGTAACTTCATCTGGGCTTGAAACCCCGTATTTAAACATTACAGACATTGCTGCTTATCCACTGAGATTTCCATTTAGGAAAAGGGGGGGGTCACCTCCCCAGCTCCCACTTTCAGCATTTATTTCCTTCTCTTCCTTTGCTTCCCTCAAAGGAAGTCAACAGAGAGATGGCAGGAGAGTAACACAACAAACTACAACACGTTGTGTAATTGAAATGGACCATAATCACTACTATTAAAGACAGTGAATCATTCTAATCGAGCCATGCTCAGCAAACAATGAAAAACTATGTGCCAGAAAAGCTAATGCTGGTTTTAAAATGAACAGAAATGAGGCGAAATGGAACCTCACTCCTTATTCATGAAGGTCAATTTAACGTGATTATTTTTTCCCTGGCATCATAGCTTTGTGATTACTGTTGTATACCTCAGTGCTATTTTCTAACCTAATAACAGTAAAAAATAACCAGCTGGTGATGATTCTGTTTAAAGCAGAGACTGAATGCTCACACAAACCTGCCAGTGAACAGTTGCACATGCTAATCAGACACAGCTCAGCCAGATTCCCAGCAGAGTCCATATTTTGCACATTTCAGCTGGTTGACTACATTGAGAAATTAGATTACGCCTCGGACATTCCAGGCTCGGAGTGATCCGTGTTCATTCTTTCCTCCTGGGTCAAATCAAACCCTCCACAGATCAGGCAGATGCTTTTAGTCCATCCCACTCCACATCTTCCCATAATATTCCCCCTCGTGCAGTACAACTGCTTTGGGGACTGGCTGTTCCAGGGCCAGTGACAGGGGCAGCTCTCCCTGGGTGTGTTTTTATTTCAGAGCACAGAAACAGCTCCAGCCTGGGGGAAGTTACTGCAGGGCCCGCCAGGGAAGGATGTGCCCCCCTGGCACGTGTGACATTGGAGTTGGGCTCTGCCGATGGCACTTGGAGGAAAGCTGACACCGTTAATGATTGATAATTACCAGACTTGCCAACGAGCGCTGTGAATTTCCAGGAGCGGGGCAGGAGGAGGGAGAAAAAAGTTAAATAAAAAAAAAAAATGCCCAAATGTTTCCCTGCTCGGAGGAAAGTGTTGTTGCTGCTGGAACGAAGCAATGCCTTTTGTTTTGGTTATTTCTCAGCTGCCTGTAGATCTCAGCAGCAGCAACGTTGCTGGCATTTATGCTATACAAATATAGATCTTTTTAATACGTAAAGAAATGCAATTTTTTTACACGTACCTCATTTTTTTAAAATGTTGCTAAAATCCCAGAGAGACAAATTAGCAAAGAGGCACAGCTTTGCCAGGGAGCCTTCATCAGCTCAACACTAATAACTTCTTTCAGCAGCCATGGATAGCTTCTGACATCACAGCTCAAGCTTGTCCGAAAGCTAATTATTTTCCCTGTTATAAAACAAAGGTTCTGTATCAAAGGCCCATAATGTGACACGGCACATGCTCCAGATGCACTGATTTGCAAAATAAATCAACTGTGTCAGGGTGGAATTTGGAGGAGAAATTACAACAAATTGCAATTATACTTGCAGTGGTACACTGTTTAAATGCATTGTCAGTTTGTTAAATGCAATGCACCATGTGTGTCTTTTTCCAAGTTGTTTGTGGGGGAACAGAAGAGGAAAAATTCTCTTCTGTCAAAGGGGAAAAAAAATCTCCTTCTCCTCCCCTTAAACCCTGTGCAGCTTCTTCCAGCCTGCAGATACTGGCAGAGCAGGCTTTACAAAACATCTAATGGTGTCAGAGGAAGGCAGATATAACCAGCAGCAGCAAATGTTTGGAGACCATCCCAACCCAGAAAGAACAAATGAAGAGATGTTTAATAGCAGAGATCACTCAAACCTTCCTGATCTCCTTACCTTGTTCAGCCTCCTGTGGAACCACATCACCCAGTTACACAGCAGGAAATTTGGTTTGCTTTGTTTTCCTCCTCCACATGGAGACAATTTTCTTCCCTTTCTCCCTTTTCCCCTCTAAGGTTTTCCTCCCTGAGCAGTGTCCAAATCATGGCACTGGCTGACCATCAGGCTAAAGCCCACGTGTCAGGATGGTCACTGAGGCACAAGCACAGGATTCACCAGGATCCTGCCCACACCAGCACAGCTCAGCCTGGGTGGTTGGGTAAGAAAAGGACAGTGGGAAGATGGAAGGGAAGGAAAAGTTGGTGGAAAGAAGTCTGTCTGCATGGGCTGGTGACCCCAAAATTTCCCCAGTGCTCTCAAAGCACAGCCAGTCCTTGGAGCACTGACACTCCCTGTCTGAATTCCCTCTGCCCTCAAAAAGTCAGCCTCCCCCTCTGAATCTGTGACTGTATTTTCTGTTTCATTTTTCCCCTTCCTACACAATCCTTAATTTATTTACTTATTTTATTCTCCTTTTATCACAGAATCATCATAGAATCCCAGACTGGTTTGTGTTGGAAGGGACCTCAAAGCCCATCCCATTCCATCCCCTGCCATGGCAGGGACACCTCCCACTATCCCAGGCTCCTCCAAGCCCCATCCAGCCTGGCCTTGGACACTTCCAGGGATGAGGCAGCTCTCTGGGCAACCTCCCCACCCTCATAAGGAAGAACTCCTTCATAAATTTCCTCCTTTTGCCTGTGTATTTTCAGCCTCTAATTCTTGCCACGTTTCCTGTTTGTTCCTGTCCCACCTCCTTCTCCATGTTGTCATCTGTTTACTCTTTGCAAATACTTTTCCTTTCATTCCCAGCACTTATTTCCCTTTGATTTGTGTGTATACACACATGCAGATACATACATTAATACATATAGATATATATATACACATAAATCTTGCAGCTTTAGCCTTTTGCGTTTCAAAACCGGCTCGTCCCCGGAGTCAGTTTGTTATTCCAGTCCCATTCACTTTATTGAGTTATTTTCTTTGCTGCTATCAGTCTCTAAATACAATCCAGTAAAGATACAGCAATGATTTTTGACAACCTGACCTTTCTCTGCTTTCTTACACTTGTTTAATTAGGTACCACATGCAGCTGTGGCTTGATCTTTACAGTTTTCCAACCTCCCCCACCTCCTACCTGGAGGAAGGGGGAATAAAAAAAGAGAGAGATGTTGTTGAAAGAAGGTCATTTTTGACAGGTCTGCCAGTAATTTCAGGTGTTGGAAGGCTGTGAGTTCTGCAGGAATTGCAGGCCCTGCTGTCTGTATTTTGCTTAACAAGTTAGAGAAAACGTTTGTCTGGGGGAGGTGGGGAATTAGGTGATTTACTGGTTTGATGAGGGCTTGCAGTGATTTAACCTTCAGGAATCCAGTTTAAACACGTGTCTGACAAACAAGAGAGGAAGCTGGGTAAAGATCTGCCAGGCTTTGCTTTGAAAAGCTGGGCTCTCTGGAGTAGCCAGGCTGTGGGGTTGTGTACAGAGAGGAGAGGAGAGATTCTCCCTCAGATCCTCAGGCACAGTAACTCCTCATGCCATCCTGGAGGGGTGATGATAGCCAATCTCTATTAGCAGAATATGGGTAAAATATGTTAGTTCTCCTAGTGTATGAGTTCATTCATAAAATCAGAGAGGCTTTTTTCAGTTTCTGGTGGATCAGAGGTTCATGGAATAGTTTAGGTTGCAAAAGACCTTTTGAGATCATTGGATCTGTTAACCCAGCACTGCCTAGCCCTGTCTGTAAGCACCACATCCACATGTCTTTTAAATCCCTCCAGGGAAAGTTTTTTGCTCCAGGATTCAGACTCTCAGCAGGCACACATCCCACTCCCAAGCCCCTCTCTCACTGCAGTCAGAGCCCTTGCAGGTAGGTCTGAGCCACGAGAACCAGAAACTACCACAAATTATCTGCCCAAGAAGTCTCCTCCTGGCAGTTTTTGCTCAGTTTTGGCAGGAAGGGAGAACATGTCACCCTTGTCCCACATGAACTGTAATTACACACCCAAACACACATGAAATCCCTCCTCATCTGGCAGAGAAATGGTACCCAAGGGTGGTGTGGTGCCTGCAGTCCATGGCCACATCTTTCTGTGAACTTACTGCTAGCTTTATTTATCAGACTGCTCCTGGTTCAGCAGTGCTGGCTGCTGCATTTTCCCATTGTCACACACCTTCTAACTCAAACAATCTCCTACAGCGACATTCAAAGCCCATGGAAGACAATTGGAGTCCTTCAGCTTCCCTGTGTCCTCCAGAACAGATCCTCCTGTCCTGACACAGGCAGATCCCCCGCTGATTTCCAGGTGCACGCATTACTTGTAGTTTGGTATGGATATTATTTAAGCAAAAGGACATGACAAACTGCCTGGTAACGCTGATTAATGGGTGCCCCTGGGGAATAGTGAGGCATGAGATGAAGTTAAATAACTCCAGTGTGCATTACTCACCACTGCCACACCACCTGAAGTGTCTCATTGTGCCTAAAAAATGGATTCCCTTTTAAAAAGGAACATTTTTAATGTTTCACATTAATTTTCTCCAAAGTCCTTACACTGTGAAAAATATTCCCTGTGGAAAGCCCTCTCCCCACCTCCACCATCACCACCTCCCACCAAGCCTTGCCCTGCAGGTGTCAAATGTGCATTTGACAAGGTGAAACAGCTCAGTGCCAACTCTGATAACCCTCATGCCCACCTTGATTTATCCTGCATGCTCAGGTGGTGGCTCTCTGCAAACCAATCGATTCCTAATGGGATGCAAAGCTGACTTCAATATTTTTTGCACAGGGAAGAGCATCCTAAAAATGGTCTTGAGCCCTAGGACTTCATCCACAACTACCCCAGAACACCCCAGATACACCAGTCATGGCATCACAAAGGTTGGAAAAGCCCTCTGAGACCAGGGAGCCCAACTCACTGTTCACCCCTACCCCATGACCCCAAATGCCATATCCACAGGTCTTTAAATCCCTCCAGGGATGGCAGCTTCACTGCTTCCCAGCCTCTTCCAATGCCTGACCACTACTTCTGTCAAGATTTTTTTCCTGATATCCAGGCCAAACCTCCCCTGGTGCAACTGGTGTCCATTTCCTCTTCTCCTATCGCTTTTACCTGGGAGTAGAGCCTGAGCCCATCTTGCCACAACCCCCTGCCAGGGAGCTGTAGAGAGCAAGAAGGTCCCCCCTGAGCCTGAACACCCCTCAGCCACTGTTAATTAACACCTGCACAACCTCTGACCATCCAAAATTCTCTTTTGGTGCTAACACCACCACTTGTTTGCTAATAGCCCCCTTACAGGCACATAATCTCTCCTGAATTCAGTGTGATTGTGCAAAACAAAATGGGCAGCTCCCAATGCCCTCAGGTTTCACGGGATTTCATAGAGGAAGGACTTTGTGAGTATTTTCCAATGCTTTGCATTGTGATGGCTCAAATGGTTTAAGTTATGCTTGTGCTTTTCCCAGATCTAGCAGAGAATCCAAGTCTTTGCGATAAAAAATATAAATCTTCCTGATGCTTAGTTAAACAAACCATGTACTCACAGTAGACTGTGGTAATTTTCCTTCTGATTTTTTTTTTGTTTAATTTATGGCTACTAAGGATCACAGATTGAACACAAGGATATAAACCAGCATTCTCTGATTGCATTCACAAGAGATACCAGATCCTACTATCACACAGTTCACTCTTCCAACAAAAAGATCGGTGCACAGATAAGAACCACTTGATCATTTATCATACTCTGAAACTACACAGACCACATGGATAAATAGAGAAAACAACATTTTCCAGAACAACAACAACAAAAAAGCTCCTTTAAGATTTATTCACCTAAAATATTATTGTGCACTATATAATATAGAGTAATAACGTATGAACTTGAAAAAAATTATGGCGTTGAGTTAAAGCAACACCGGCAGCATTTTCTTCCTGTAGGAGGAAGTACTTGGAACAGGAGGGTTGGATACCAAAGGCTAAATTTAGGGAAGAGTGATAATTGCTTCCTGGAGTCTCAGAAATGTGTCAAATCAGCCCAGGGACACAGGGTCTTTTAGACCACTGGAGATCAATATTTATCCCACCAAAATCTGTGGTTTAACTCTCTGCTAGAAAAGAACGGAGGCCCATTTGTTTCCAGTGACTCACTTTTAACCTCTGTCAGTTTATTAAGGGAAAAAAAATGAGTATTTAAATAACGATCATTCAGCTGCAGAGTCCCCAGTGCAGGTGTGAATTCTGCACCACCAAAGTGAGCCTTCAACAGGGAAATTGCCCTTGTCAGGCAATGCCCCCGGGCAGGCTGCAAATGGCTGAGAGCCCCCAGCCTCATCCTAAAGCTAATGTCTTGCATGATTAATTTCAAGACTGAGAAAATTTTGGCAGTCCTGTGATGAGAAACTGGAATTTGCATGTTCTGGTGCAGGTGTGAGGGTGCTGTCACACAGCTGCTGGGGCTGACTCACTTGTCCCAGGCACTGAGAGCAGAGCTGGGTTTTTGTCTTGGGTTATGTAACAAAATTGTGTATTCTATTTCATCTGTCGAAAGCAGTTGGAGACATGTTTTTCTTTATTTCTTGTAATCCAGGGGGGAGAGGGGTGGGTGCCTTCTGATAACAGGCCAGCTGTTAAAACCAGAAGGGGTATTGTTCCTTATTGTTCCTTATCTCCCTTCCACCACCCATCCTCCCTGCAGGGGGATATCTTCTGTTAACGGGCCATCAAGCCTCACGGATGACATGACACATTACATCATTCCAGTGTTCCTTATCTCCTCCACAGGGATGGCTTCTGTTAATGGGCCATCAAGGCTCACCAATGACATCACACACGACATCATCCCAGTGTTCCTTATCTCCTCCACGGGGATATCTCCTGTTAATGGGCCATCAAGGTTCACCAATCACATGACACATGACATCACCTCAGTGTTCCTTATCTCCTCCACAAGGATATCCGCTGTTAATGGGCCATCAAGGCTCACCAATGACATGACGCATTACATCATCCCAGTGACCCATCCTCCCTCCAGGAGATATCTTCTGTTAATGGGCCATTAAAGCTCACAAATGACATGACACATGACATCATCCCATTGGGAGATGCTCCACCCAGTGGGGGGGAAGCCAAACCATTCCTACCTAGATAAAAACTGAGAGGTAGGAAAACCAGGCATCCAGTGTTTCCACTGGATTCCAGAGGAAGACCGGACCCATCCTTGCCATTACTGGACTCTTTTCTACAGGACCATCTCTACTCCAGCAGCCACTCCACATCTGCCTCTCCAGGAGGGCTTACCTTGGACTGCTTCCAACACCCTGACCAACAGGGGCTCAGGTTGTATTTCTGACTCTGTCAGGGTTTCTAGGATTTTTTGTTTGTTTTGTTGGCTTGCTTTTTGTACTACTACATTTGTATTCTTAATATTTCTAGTAAAGAACTCTTATTGCTATTCCCAAATCTTTGCCTGAAAAGCCTTTAATTGCAAAATAATAATTTAGAAAGGGGGGAGTTTACATTCTCCATTCCAAGGGAATCTCCAGCTTTCCCTGGCAGATACCTGTCTTCCCAAACCAAGACAGTTTTACAGTGACTCCTCAGCAGCCTTTGCTGTCCTTGGGTTGGAGATGTGACAGTTGTGTTCCCCAAAGCCCAGAGTCATGAGCAGGACGCTGGTCCCTTGGTGTCACGGAAACAATTTGATTTACAGAATCCTCACATTCCTCTATTTTATTCTGAGGCAGGAAGACTTCAGGAAAAAGCTGTGTTTAGGGTCTCATCTTCTACTTCACTTGCTCAGCCTGGGTTCAGCTGTGCTGCAGAGTTGAGGATCCACCTGCAGCAGTGAGGGTGCTCCACTGGGATCTGACTGCTTTTCATCTTGGAGATGGGGCAAAATAACCCTTGAGCAGCACAGCTCAGCTCAGCCTTGTTAAAACCTAACGTAGGAATACAAACTAGAGGGGGGCCTGTTTTCAGTGCCCATCAAGACACGGTGCAGACCTCAAGAGTTCTGGGAGCTAGGCTGCTTGGTTTTAAACATCTCCAACTGGAGTGTTTAAATAAATCATTTATCAGCACAGAGGCAGAAGTTTCTCATAATTGGCCTGAGGAGCAGCTCTCAAACAGAGGGAAGTGCAGCTATAAGTCCTCTGCACGTCCTTCTCCACATCCAGGCTCAGACAAACCCTCCACAATCTTTCTGAACTTTTGAGGTATGAATGAGGTGTGTGCAAGGTCTGTGCAGAGCTGGGTTGGTATCAGAGCAGTATAAAGTGCTGTCTTGCCTGTCAAATGCTCCGAGCAGGTCTTCAAGGTCTGCAGACACTGAAACCACATATCTGAAAATGATTGAGTTACTCAAGTAATTATTAAATTGGATACCACTCAAATCTGTTCTGCTCTTTATTGTACACAGTGATTCACCATTTATAGGGCCATAAATCCATTTGAAAGGAGCACAGCAAACCCAGGCTAGGGACCTGCTGCAGACTTTGGGAACAAAGCTGGAGCCTCCAGGCTGGCTTCTCTCCAAGGGGCCAAGACGTGGAGCCCTCTGATGTGGAACCACTCCAGCAGGATCTCAACACCTCCCCAGCCACCCTGGCCTGCCAAAGCAGGGCTGAAAGGGCATGAAAAACACGTGTATAGTGGGGAAAAAAGGCTTTGCCCCTCTGCCAGAAGCCTCTCTGTTCTTTTTCACGTTGCTCTCCTATCCACTCTCTCAGCCATCCTTCCTGACCACCCTCCACCAAGCCAATTTTCCATCTGACAATATATTTTCTTGTCTTAAAGCAGTTCTTTACCAAGGATTCACTTGTTTAGTCATTTTCCTTTCTGTGAAATGGTTTAAATTACCATGTTTGATCACTGATTTCCCCTCCCCACACATCCAGACGAGAAAAATAAAAAATAATAATTCCAGTGAAAACAAGGTCTCTTTTGCAAACAACTTAATTTGGGGAGCAGGGGGAGGGGTAACCAAGTGGGGAAAAATGCTTAATCACAAATATTTTGGACATCCTCTTGTTTTCTCCTGCTCTTGTTCCCCTGGCAGCTGGCAGAAGCAGATTTTAGAAAATTGCCATCCAGCACTCAGAGGCACCACTGGGCTTCGTTAGACTCCTGAGTTTCACCAGGCACACACTGCCCAGGGAAAACATCTTGCTGTGGTAGTGATTTTGTACTAAAAATATTTGCCTCCACAAAAACCTTCTGTTGCTCTTATACAAGCCTGAATGGAAAAACTGTGCTTTTTTTTTTTTTTTTTTGAGGCCTGGATTTGTCAGGTATCAGTCAGGGGTAACAGAAAGGAAATTCCCACCATTTCTCTTGTAGCTGATGCATCCACTCAATTGTTCAGTAAAACAATCTGGTCATTTTCGCCCTGTACTGGCTGTTCTTTCTGGGCTCAACTTCTTCAACCTGCTCAAAGGATTCCCATTTTTTTAAGATCTCCATTGGAAGGAAAATAAAAAATCATATTTTCTCTGTTGCTCTGACGAAGAAAGTAGAAGAAAAACCTCACCCAAATCCCATGAATTAAATTATCCTGCTAATTGCAAAAGTCTTTGTTTTTTCCATCTGTCAGGGACAAGGACTCAGTTTTGCAAAACTGTTGGGAAAAAAAAAAAAAAAGAATTGGGTGTTCTTTGCCAATGTGAATGTAGAAAGCATTAGTGAGTCTGCAGACTTGGATGAAATTCAGTTACATTTTGCACTGTGAACTTGAAAACCTCAGTTTGGCTGAGAAAATATGTTAGAAAGTGAAAAAGCAGATGCTGCTTTCCAGGTCTGTCATTCACTTTTTAAATGTATTGCTCAATAATCACTAAAACACAGCTTTCTCAGGTGTTAAAACATCTGGGAGCCAACATCTCTCTTAACCCAGATCACTGGGAATTCTGAATTGATTCACCAAGTTTCACAGAACAGAGAAAATACCTGGGCTGGATTTAATCCCATTAGCTGGATGTCCACATTTCAGCAGCCTCAGCTGCTAGATCCAAGCTGTCAGCAATCATCTGCTCTGTGTGCACGGAGAAAGTCGGTGTTTAGCAGGGAAAAATGCCACAGAACAGCCGTAAAATCCAAACAAACTGTGCTCCCACACTGCCTGGGACACTGCAGGGGAGGAAATGTGTGGGCAACCAAGGTGGCACTCACAGCTGTCTGTGCCAGCCCTGCCTGACAGCCAAACCACAGCTGGGTGAGGGCTGACCCATGGGGAGGTGTCCCCCAGGCACACAGGGGGGTCTTGGTGCCTGAAAACAGGAAAGCTCAAACCTAAAGCATCAGCCTGATGCTGGGAATGGGCCTTTCCCAGAGTTCTGGTGTTGTTCCAAGGTGCTCCACAACCCACAGCAGGACTCCAAGGGCATTGCAGCAAACAGCAGCCCTGAATGCAGAAGGAAAGACCTTGGCCACCTCTTCCACCTCCTCCTCACCCTTCATCTTAAAATATTCCCAGCGCTGTTGCAGCTCAAGAAAAGGGAGGCAGGAATGCTGTGCAAAACATAGATTTGCTTTTAAAAACAAGTAATTTGCTGGTTGCTGATTGTGTGTTGATTGGTATCGTTGTGTCCCTCCTCTAAGAAAAATGATCCACAGGTGGCTTCAGCCTGAGAAAAAACGCAGTTTTTGTTCTAGCAATCCTGTTTGTTTCCTGCCACCACCCCTCCAGCTACCTTCTAATTGAACAAAGTGGACTTAATTTGAATTAAACTGTCAAAAGTCTTCCACTTAAATTGATTTATCAGCCTTCCTGGCTGAAATGGATTCATTTCTGCACAATATATATGAAGTGTGTGTTGATGGATTGCATTTCACAGAATGGAAACATTTTTTATGCATCTTCATTAGATTCAGCTCAGGTATGGAAAGGAAAGGGAGGGAAGAAAGGAGGAGGGTGGGGGAAGGAAGAGTAAGAGTGCAAGAGCACAAGAGGGAGGGAAAACAAGACAGAGAACTCCAACTTGAGAGTAAAAAAATTATCTTTTCACTGACTTTGTGTGTCCAGAGCCCCAGCAGAGTTCGTGTTCACCCACACAGGAGACCACAGTGGGTGTGTGAGACCCCCTGGGACAGCCAAATCCAACCAGTGAGACACATTTCAAAAAGAGGCTTCTATGGAACGACCATTGGAGAGAGGAAAATCCAAAGCTTCAGCCAGCTCCACTAATGGCCTTTCAGCTGTAAAAAATATTGTATTGTTTTTATTTCCTCTGTTTTCCTGACCTAGAGTGTGTTTAATGCAGTAGGAACCATTTGACAAACTCAATTAATTTCCACTTAGAACAAGGTATTTAATCTGAGGAGTTTTAGATTAAGTGGGCCAGGTGCAGTTGGACTCTCTGATTGATTGAATTAAACTTCTATTCGTTTCCTGCCATGCCAGATCCAAAAATTATTCAATGGTTTGAGGCTTCTGCTCCTTCTGCCTGGCACGTTTTCTTTCTGTCCTCCTGGACACAAGAGTGGTGGATGAGATTCAAAAGGGGCAGCAGTTCCTGAAAATGGTCAAAGGAAATGTCACGGGCAGGGAATATTGAAGTGGAGATGGCCAGTGTGGAGAAAACAAATGAATTTCACTGTTTGTGGGCAAGGAAGGCAGGGAGGGGGAGAGGTTGTTTGTTGAAAGTTACCTGCACAGTCTTGATGGTCAGGAGAGTGAAGGGTTTGCATCCAGCCAAGCAGAGCTGGAAGGGATGGGTTTTTCTGAAGGATTGATCCTGGGCAGTGCTGAGCACCCAGCTCCGTTCCAGGTAACAAAACCCCTGAGCACAAGATCTGAGGTTTCACTGAAAATCACTCACCACCGGCCTCACACAAGGCTGATCAAAGCCATCAGGAATGTTCCCCACGGTTTCAGCGGGCTTTGGAAAGCTCTGAAGTCAGCAGATGTACAATTCCAGGTTGTGAAGCCACCCGCAGAAAATCAGAGAGCTCTGCCACCGGTGAGTGCACAGCAACATCCCAGCCCTAACCAGAGCCCGGCTTCTGAGGAAGGTTGTCACAAGGAGATGCCAAAAGTCTGTTCCCCTTACACCCCCTCCCTCCTGCTCTTTCTCCAGCAAGAATATGAATCAAGCCCTGAGGAGTGCTGTCAGTGAGGGATGATTTTCCTGTGATTATTGCCTGGGTGAGAGATTATGCCTTGTTTTTTTGCAAACTGCCTTATTTGCAGAGCAGAACACATTGGGCTCATGTCCAATTGATACATTCCTCTTCAAACAGCAGATCCAACTACAGAGTGAGATGCAAATTTAATTATTCCACATGTAGGAAACAGAAACGGAATCTCATTGTTAAATTTGTTCTCCTACGTCGGAAAGATAAAAAACAAAAAAAGATGCTGAAGTGGCCTGTGTGAGCTGAATACATTTCACTCCCCAGAGCTGGAGAGAAATGAACTCTGTTCCTGCTGCAGAAGCCTCACTGGATAGAATTCTCTCTCTCTCTCTCTTTTTTTTTTTTTTTTGCCTTTTCTTTTCCCTATTCAGAAATACGATGTGCTGCTGAAACTTCTTCCTCATTTGCATGTGTATGTGCAATTCATGCCCCTTTTCCAGGGAGTGTTTTGGGACTACACCACTTTCCTTTGAAAGTGGTCTCCCAGGATGAGAACCAAGCCAGCTGGACCTCAGACAGTGGGACATCTAGACCAGAATTGGCACAAATGGTTTTCCTGGAGGATTTGTTCCTCTTGTCAGAGCTCAGTGAAAGCTGCTCAGGGGACCACTGTGTCATCTGTTCCCTGCTGTGCCTTACAAGAGGGTGGGACACCTCTCCCATGGTGTCCTGCTGTGTCTACAGCTTCTGAGAGGGAATGAGATCTTTCTGGAATGTCTTGCTCTCTCTCCCTCTCTCTCTGCTAATTGCTGCAGCTTTCTTCATCCCCTGCTTGGCTCTTGCACCACTGGAGCACAGATGTGCTGTGGTCATTACCAGTGAGAGGAGGTTTGTGGGAGTGAGCTCCACCCTCTTTGGCACTGGCTTGTTCACAAATCTCAAGTATTTGTGCAGGACAAAGATCAGCAGATTGAGGATGAGGTGATCATCCACCAATCCACCTCAACAGCATCTGGCTCCAGGGACTGGTGCCCCAGCTAGAGAGGAACCCAGAAGGTTCCTACAATCATCTGCTGCAAGAACTGATGTGATTTAAGGGCAGCCTGAGCTCAGAGTTCGGTCTGTTTGCCAAAAATGTGATCTCGTGCAAGGCTGTGCTCCAGCTCTGTCCCCTTGAACCTGCAATTCAGGGGTGACAGGTTTGTCTCAAGGATAATTTGCCAGATCTTGTTTGGGGGGCACAAGGAATCCCACCCATGAGCTGAACATGGCTGATATGTTCTGCAGCCTGGAGCTGCTGCAGCTCCCCTGCCATGGATAATGCCATGCTGTGTCCAGGATCAGCCCTGCTGCACCTGCTCAGTACAGCTCTTATCTCTGGGTATCAGGAACAGGTCCTGGACACCATCACCCAGAGGAAAACTCCCACTTTTATCTCCCTCACAGCCATCAGCAATCCAGTAACATTAACATTTTATGGGGATGGGGAAAATGGCCATGGAAGCAGGCTGTGTAATAGATAACAAATCACCCCACAGGGCAGAGGCCTTCCTGGGGCACTCACCTCTTGCTGCTCCTTTGCAGATGCCCCCAGGATCATCATTTTCCATGAGCTGCCTGTGAGTCCTGTCTGGAGTTGTGCTCCTTTGCTGCACACAAACCAGGACCTGCTTTCTCTGAGCAGATTTCCCCGGCAGGAGCAGAACAAGAGGTGAGCAGGACTCCAGGCCAGTGCAGGGTGTGCTGGGGTTTAGATCCACGCTCTGCATTGGCAGCGGCATTTTTAAGAGGATCCCTCTCCTGAAATGACTGAGCAGGATGTGAGGGGGCAGGTGTTTGTGGGTTTTAAACATGGATCCTTTCCGTGCTTTGGTTTGCAGCACAACCCCCTGACAGAGGCACAGGTGAGGGGGTGAAAAGCTGCAGCACAAGGGTAGCCAGAGGCAAGGATTTTTTAATTAGTTTTTACACTCGGAAAAAGGGTTTGTGCGGCCACACTTGTAGCTCAGGGGAATCCTTAACCCAGCCTTGCATAGCCTGAGCCTGCTTACCACAAAAAGGAATAGGAGTTAGCCAAACAGAGCAAATAAACATCAGGTTGCAGCTAAAAGAACATAATTTTCTCCCAAATTCTTTCTATGTTTACCATATTAAATGATCAAAAACATTTGCACTGGATCAGACTGTACAGATGGAGCATTAAAAGGTCAGCTGTTAACCTGCAGAAGCAGAGAGACTCCACATCTCCCTTTAAGATGATTCTCCATCCTGGATGGGCCCCCATGGAACTCCTGTAATAACATTAATGCTCCGAGTGGCCATGCAGCAGCTCTCATTTGCACTGCCTGGAACCTCTTCATTAAGACTCAAACTCCCACTCCAAGGATGGGTCCTGACTTTCTGATGGTACTTGGACAGCTGGGGAAACTGAGACATGAGGTGATTAAATTCTCTCAATTAAAAAAAAAAATCAGTCTCAAATTCCTAATTCTCTGCCTCTTCCTCTAGGCTTCAGGTTTCAACACAGTAGAATTTGTTGTATTAAATATTTAAAAAAAAAATAATCATGGAACTGGAAAATTTTATAGATTGTGGGTCTCTTCTGACTAAATTGTTCAGATGTATGGTCAGTAATTCTACAAGAATTAAAATGAAAATATCTTTGATTCTTGAAGGAATAGGAAAATCAGAGGCAATGAGGATCAAGGTGTTTCTCATGCTCGTATTCACGGAATCCAGGCTGGCCTGCCCTTGGGGCCAGCTTACAAACTAAAATCTGTGTTATTACTTCACCCCTTTGGGACAGATAAGAACTCTGTGCCAGGCTTGATCCTCAGAGCCTGGCAGGGCCATGGATTTGTTTACATTTGGGTTCAGGAGAGGATTTAAGTCCCTGTTTATCTTGCAGGCTCCTGGCAGATGCACAAACTCCCAGGCATTTTTCATTGAAGAATGAGCCCCTGAGTGAATCAAAGCCTCGTTACATCCCCACAGCAGATGGAAGAGGTGAAAGCCTGGCCCCACCTTCCCAACTTGCTAATGGAGCAGCTCAGCTGGAATCCAGATGTTGCCATGCTTGCCTCTGTTTCAGAAGGAGCCAGGAGTGGAAGGTTTGAGATTTAGAGCATATCTGTACTCACAAGACTATGCAAATCATTTATTACTCTGGCTTCAAGCCTGAGCTTGGGGGTACAATATAGGTTAATTAAAGACACAGGAGAGTGTGGGGAAGATGCACAGATTGGACCAAGCAATAGTGATTGGCCAAGGCTGAGGAAAGAAGTCCCAAGTTGATTCCTGGAGAGAAAATCGACACCACAAACCAAATTTGCCTTTTTTTCTTTTTTTATTTTTTTTTTTTTCCTGGGAGGAAAAGCACAGCTTGGTGCCCTCAGCAGAGCTGCTGCAGAAGTGGAATGGTCCGTGTTGATTGTGGTTAACTCCATGACTGCAGCAACACAGGGAAACTGGGATAAATTCCTGTGTGTGCTCTGAGTCACTCCCAACCTGACCCATCCTATGGATCCGTGGTTCCGTGTGTCCCTGCTCACCTGGTAATGAGTCCCAGAGGGCAGAGCCTCACTGCCCACAAACGACTGAGTGAAATCATGAAGGCGTGGGATGAGCTTCTGGAAGACAGGCTTCAGTCACACACCTTCTGCTCCTCAGCTCACAAGAGGGGCAGTCACTGGAAATTTGGGAAGGGATACCCAGGAAGGAGTCAGGCTGAATGACCCAATGTCTAATCCAAGTCTCAAACAGTGGTCTTTGCATGCTAGGACTGTTTTGCCTCTTATTCACATGTTAGAAGCTCGGCAAAGAAATTGGTATGAAATTGTTGTGCCTACCACTTCTACAAACACTAAATCTTGCTTTGTTTTTCCTATTTTCTTTTGTTCATTTTTTCTTTAATAGCCATCCAGGCTCCTTTACTGAAGCTGTAAAAAACACAGGTTATGAAAAGCAAAAGGGAAAGGCTGTTTCCAGGCAGAGGAACGTGTCTCTGGGTATGTCTGTGGACTGAGCAGCACAAGAGGGGACCCCATCCTCAATATGTTTGTAGGATGCATCACACCACAGAGACCTGAGTGGAGCCCTCCAGGCACAACGGTAATGTAAATATTAATTAACATTAATGATCTGTGGCCTTGCCTGTCAGCTGGAAACCAGCAAGGCTGTGTGTGGCTGAGGATATTAATTTGGTTTTGGAGCCCTGGAAGCAGAGGGACTGTTGGTACAACGAGCAGAGCGGCTTCACTCCTGTTTGCCCACCCTGCTCTGCCTCTGGGTCACCTGCAGGGAGGGAAATCAGGCCTGGGATGGGATTTTGGGGCTGCTGCAGGGAGCACTGGAGGCACAGGTGTGAGATAGGCTCATAGCTGAGCTCTGTGCCCTGCTGTGTGCTCCTCATGCTGCTCCTCATGCTGCCAGCTCCAGGCAAGGTGCCACGGCAGCGGCGTGCTGGGAGCACCGTCTGCGGGAGGGAGGTCACACTTCCAAAAGCATCTCTCACACTCTGGGCAGGTCTGTCCTGGCTGTGCCTGGCTCCTCCTGCAGCCAGGCACACAGCAAACCTCCGGGGCTCCAGCTGGAACATCTCAGCTTCCCACTTCTNCCCTCCCTCCCTCTCTCTGCAAGCACCTCCAATGAATTATTAATTGCAGCTCATCCAATTAAAGGGCTCCTTCATGTTAATAATTCATGGCTGAGGTTGGCTGGCAGGCTGTGCAGCACGAGGGCTGGGGCTTGGGTGAACAGAGAGGAGCGAAGTGCAATAAAGAAAGGAAGAAATCAATAGTGGAGCACAGGCTGTACACATCCAGGAGACTCTTTATTATATCTGAGAATTGCTTTCTGTGATTGCTACCATCATTACTTCTGTATTTATTTTTTAACGACTCGTCCATCACAAAGCCCGAATACATAACAAAAAAAAGGCCAATTGCACTAAACCAGTTAAATTCTTTTAATGCCTGGCACTGGGTGAAAGCAGTGATGAGCTCATTTTGTCTCTACTCCCACTAATGGTGGAAGCTCCCTCATCCAGGAGCCAGTTTCATTGCTCTCTCCGTAAGTTAGGACAGATCCACTGTTTTTCCCTCTGGAAATGGACCCATCAATGATCTTCATGGGAGTAACTTGCAGCTCAGCAGCTCTGCTGTGAGAATATCAGGCAGTTCCCAGGGCAAGGGAATGCCAGCAGAGTATTCAGAAGAAGCATGAGTGTGGTGTTACTGCAAAACCAACATTTATCACGGCAAGGAAGAAAGGAAACAGGACTGGAAACCTCTCCCAAGATCTGAGATGAGCTGGCATTAGGGAGAGGGTTGACAGCAGAGTCTGGGACGAGGGCCATGGAAGCTGTGCATGTTAGAGGGGATACAGCCTCCAACAGATCTGGGCAGATCTGAAATGTGAAGGAAGGGACATTGCAGGTTTTGGTGTGGGAGCACAGTCACAGGGACACATGCAGGCTGGCAGATGCCCAGCCTCCTTACTGTCTCACAGAGACACACAGAGAATGCAGAGTTGGAGGAGAAAGCCAGAGGAAATCAAAGTAGAAATAAGATTCACCTTTTTCTGCCAGCGATGGCAGCCCACTGAAAAGAAATGCTCAGTGAGGCTTTCAACAAGGGTGTGTGCAGATGGAAACCACACTGAGACTCAGGGGCTCCTGAAAGGTGTGTCTCAGACACAGGGAGATGGTTTACAGCCAATAAACAACTCAGTAAACTGCTGAGGACTCTGTTGAGCAGGAATTCAGCTCAAATCAAACCCCTGTGCCCACAAAAGTCTTTTGTCTTTCTTTCACGGGGGTCATACCCCCCTTGTATAAACTTGGAGCCCATGAAGAGGAGGCCAGACAGCGCCTGGGGAACTCTTTCTGTAGCCTCACCTGGTGAGGATATTCTCTTTTAAACCACATTTGATGGAAGCCATAAAACACCCATTGTTAGTGTGAGGTACAAGCACTGTGGGCTGTGAGGTGATTTTAAAAGAAATCCTGGCTTTGTGCAGCATCTGCTACAGGACTTCAAACCAGGGCTTTCCACCACTCTGCAAATGCATAATATTGGTGGAACACCACTCCTGCATGGGAGTGTGATGTGGCTGCATCACATGTTTTAAAATATCTAAGAACTTGCAAGACAATAGTTTATTGTTTTTGGTTTGTTTTTGTTTTTGTTTTGTTTTGTTTTTTTTAATGCAAGTGATTTTAGTGCTGATTTGAGAGCCCTGAGGAGAACGTGGAGTTCAGTCTTCATGGCCCGTTCAGTCTTTGGTCTCTCAGCTGCAATTTCCAATTAGTGCTAATTTGATTGTGGTTTCTGTGGTGTGGACCATGAGGACCTTTTACACCCAGCTGGTTTGACACTGCAGCTTGGTGGATCTTCCCCAATGGACAGCAGAGAATTTGGGACTCTGCCCCTAGTCCTGTTTAAATGTTTTGCTCAGCCCCAGCTCCTGGTTAGGCTGGCTCTGAAGGTTCAGGCTGACATCCATTCACTCATCATTTCTGTTTCCCAAAGTCACATCCCAGTTCCTGGCTCCATATATTAAATGTGCACTCTGTGTGCACCAGATAACACCAAAATAAGGCCACAAAACTATAAATTGGCACAAAAGGAGGGGACAAATCCCATGAAACAGCAAGGGTTACTCAGTGGAGGGCTCTGGGTGGCTGAGGAGACACCTCTGGTCCAACTCCTTGCATGAATGACTCAGTAATCAGATGCTGAACATGCTCAAGGGAAAGAGAAATTAGTGAGGGTTATTTTAACATCTCAGGAAGAAGAGAGGACAAGGTGGATCAGGGCATTGCCATCCCAGGCAGGGGAACCAGCTCCTCAGGTTTGGGGACAGATCTGACACGTGGCACACGCCCCTGCCAGCTTTCCCAAGCCACAGCTGCCTCCCCACACAGCTTTCTCCTTTAAAAAGAAAAAGGGAATTATGGACATAATTTTCCAGAGTTTTGCAGTATCTCAGTTTGTTCCCTGTGTACTCAAAGATCAATTCCACAGAATGAAACCAAAGTGAGCTTGTAACATCGCTGAGCTTGTAAACAAGAACAAATTCAACAGAAAATAGCAGAGGACCAAATTTCTGCTTTGGATTTTTGGTTGTTTGGGGGTTTTTTTACCTTTAGTGATATTTTCATAGGGGAAAATTGATCTTACATCAACTCTGGAGTTGAGTTCTTGGAAAAAAACTTGATTTCAGCTTGCAATAGAAAGGTAGAGAGGTGGGCACAGATGATGCCCCACTTCCAAACACCTCTCTGGAAGCTCCAGTGCAAATCCAGCTCCCTTCCAACACTGCTTTGTACAATTTGATTTTCTACCTGATTCTCTTTCTGCTGTTTGCTTTATGTGTCTGTTAATACATACCTCTGTTCTTTTTTATCTTGCTTGTATATTTAGTTTGTTGTTTGGTTTTGGTTTTTTTTTTTCTTTTTCCCTTTCCCTGCTTAGCACTAAACTGCAGCACACGCACTGTGCTTTCAGCTGCCTGTGATCTGTCAGCGGGCCCAGGAGCTTAGTCTGAACAGGCTATGTAAATATTGTCTCAAAATTACAAATATTCAGGATGGCAGTAATATATGGGGCTTTTGTTAAAGCATCTTGTTTTTGTGGGTTGAAGAACAGGCCGGGAAGCTCGGAGATGTCGACATGTTGTTCGTACAAGGGACACACCCTCACGTGTGCACAAAAAGCACAACAGTGTACAAACAGCAGTTCAGGCCATAAATATCTTGGTGAAATTGCTCCCGAATCAAAACAACTCCCAAAAGAGCCATGATGGAAATGAACTCAGACTGCATTGCTTTCGGGGCACACACCCTGCTTGGTTTTTTTGTTCTTTTTTTTATTTTCCCCCTCTGAAAACGGGTGGAAAACTCCCAGTGCTGAGGAGCCTATTCTGGATCAACACATTTAGTAACAAAATGTACCTTTGTATCTAAAAACCTGAGTGTCATGAATATTTAACGTGGGAGGAAAGAATGATTCTGTCAGTGTGTAAAGCAGTCCCAGAGAGGCTCGAATTCTGCCTGGTTTCTATTAACTCTCCTTCTCTGTAAACACACTGAGTCATTTGCTGCAGGAGAGGTGTGTGAGCACCGCCAGGGAAAGGCACACGGGTGTGAAGAGAAATCCCCACTGCCATGCCAAGGCAGAGAAATGGATTGGCTGGGCAAAGTGCTGCCTCCAGCCTCAGTCCTGGCTCTGCACAGCCAGCTTGAGCTGCAGGTTTGAGCCCAACAACAGCACAAATTTGAAAGGTCTCCTGCACTGCTAAAAAACCCCCAAAAATATGAAGCCTGTCAGTGTCAACCTCCCACAGGCTAAATCAGAGCCCCAGAGCCACCCAAGGGGAACCTCACGCTGATGAAAATGTGAATGAAAATGTCTTTCCTCTGCTTGTCTCCAGCTGCTTCACACCAAACCCTGTGGGAAGTGGTGGAGGTTACTGGGGTGTGATGGGACCTTGTGAGCCACCTGAACACCATGAAACCTCCAAGCTACAAACAGAATGAGAGGCAGGACCTGTCTCTGATTTTGGGACCCTGGCTTGGGGAAACCTCTCAACTCAGGCAACCCTATCAGTGCAGGTTGTAGCTGCAGGCAGCAAACCTCTAAGTCAAACATATCTCAAGAGCCTGGCAGTGCATCAGGGCACCAGCAACTTCAGTTTGTTGTTCTGCACTCTGATTTTCTCTGTGTTTGCTGAGATCACTCTGCATTTCAGATTCCTTAGCCCAGCCTTTGGAGAGCAGCAGGGCTGGGGAGGTGCAAATTTAAACCTCCCTGAGCTGAGAGTGGGGTAACTTTTGGGCAATGTGGAAAGGGAGACTAACTGGGGAGAGGAGGGTGCTGCTGCCTTCCCTTCCCCACTCTGCCCCAGCACATCCCAGGGTGCCCAGGGTACAAGAGGTTTAACAGGATTTGCTCTTTCCATCTCTCCAATGCTCCAGGTTTCATATGACAAGGCACACAGTGCTCATATACTCTGCCTGTGCTGTTTTGCAAAAGGAGCTGGTTTGGCATCAGCCAGCAGCTGAGAATTTTATCCTAAGTTGCTTTTCCCCTCCTGTCTCTATCATGCAGGTGCCTGGAGCAGCCTTTGAGATGGGCTGCTGGTACCAGGCTGCCATCCAGAGGGGAGAGACTCAGTGCTGGGAGCACCAGGCACTCACTGGATAAGGCACCAAAGGGACAGCTCTGGTCAGGAAATCAGAACCAGCTTTACAGCTGGGGCAAGGATGGGTTTTGAGAAGGCTCAGATGTTTAAAGTCATTTTCAAGATCCTGCTGGCTTGAAGCAAACACTTGCTCCAGAATTCTTTCTGATGAAAATGAAAATCATGAGCAGCAGCAAAATTTGCAAATGCAAGAAATAACAATAATTGTTGCACGTGGCACTTGTCACTGGAAGATTTCAAGCACTCTGGATCTTTACAGCTCTGCTCTCTCTGCTTTAGGGGTAATAACTCACTGTCTGGCCACAGACTTGAGCCTTTCCCTGTGCAGGATTCCAGACCTAACCTGGGACTGTCACTTGAGCCTTTCCAGGCAGAGGTGGCCAAAACTGTGACCAGGACACAGAGCTGCTGTTCCCTGCTGTTTGGGCAGGGCCTGTGGGGTGTCTGCCCCCCAAACCCCCAGACCATGTCCCTCAGTTCCCATCAGTGAACAAGATGGACACACTCCAACAGGACATTCCATACCTATCAGCCTTTTCCACCCAGGGGCTGCGTGTGTGTGTTCATATCCACAGCTGGACACATCTGTGCACACAGTCAGGACCTCTGAAATGTGTGCATATGAATATATGCCAGTGTACCTATTACATATGAACACAGAGCCAGCCTCTTGCTCTCTCCATAAATGCAGTGTGATCAATAACATTTCTAGTGCAGGGGGTGAGCAAAGTGCCTTGTTAAACTAATAATTGCACAGGAACCAAATCCTTTCTAATAAAATCTTTTCAAACCTTCCTAAAATTTCTACTCCAAGGCCACTTTGCCTGTGAGACCTGTAATTATTGAGAGTGGGAAGAAAGGAGCATAACTGGCCTCTTAGCAACTGCCCAGTGGACATAAAAATGGGGCTGCACTGAGCAAGTGGCCCCTGTGGAGTCTCCTGATTGAGACACAAACCTGTGGCTTGTGCTGTCCATCTCCTGGCAGGGTTTGTAATTAAAGCTATATTGCTGTTTGTATTCCAGCAGCAGCTGAAAGCCCCACTGCAAAAAGGTGCTGTGCAAACAGAGAGGCAGCAGCCCTGCTGCAAAGGATTTACAGCCCTGGGAGATAAAGTGTGCAGCAGGGAGGGCTGTGCAGAGGGGTGAGGAAGAAGAAGGACAGCGAGTCCTTCAAGGCCGTGTGTTAACAGAAGAAAAAATCAGGGGCCAAGCAGCTGCCACTCAGCCTCTCGGATTTAATCTCTGAGAGACACACGTGCAGCTTGACCCAGGCACATGCATGTTATATTTATGTGTGTGATCACCCTGCAGGGCAGCAGTGATGCCTCAGCTGCACCTGAGGGTTTTGTACCTCTCAGGTGTTATCTGACTGAAGGAATCCCCAAGTGGAGCATATTTAGAGTAGTGAAAACACCCTTGCCCCAAGCACTGCTCCAAGGAGGCTTCCCTGGAGCTGGGGAAGGGGCAGGGCAGCTGCTCTGTGCTGCAGGTCCTGTTCTTGGCCAGCAAAGGAAAATCTGGGAGGTCTATGCCTGTGGCTGGCAGGAGCAGAGGGTGCTGACATGGTCTGGAGAGGAGGAACCACAGGCTGAGGGTGTTGTTGTGCATGTCCTACACCAAATCCCATTGCAGTGGGTGCAGTGAGGATCACTCCCAGCCAGAGCAGGCAGGGAAGTGTGCCAGCACCTTGTCCACAGCATCACCCTGCCTGCACTGCCTGGAAAATCCACCTGTGAATGAGGCACGATCTTCCCCGGCAAGGCCATTGTTTCTGTGAGGCTTTTCACTCACCGGGGAGCCATCCATCCCAGGCAACACCAGCGCTACAGGGAAGGCAGGCAGGAATGAGGAAAGTTATCGAGTCGTGGGCTGTGTTTGGTTAAACAGTGTCTTCAGGCTTCAAAACTAATGCATATGGAAGGGGGTGTGATGTGGGGACACTCAGCTTCCTTCCTCCGAGTTAATTAACCTCCCTCACCCCCGCGCTGTTATAGACACAGGCACTTCTGCTGCATATGTCAAGGGCACAATTAGCACAGGCTGAGCAAACCACACACAGGATGGGAACGTGCCTGCAGGATGGGCACCGGTGACAGGCAGGCAGGGGCAGGGACAGCGAGCCTCGGCATGGTGACCTGGCATGGCAGGAGTGAGTCGGCTGCTGGATGGAAAGATGAGGGCTGGCCTCTCTCCATTCCCTTAATCTGCTGTCTGCTGGGAGGCTGAAGCCACCAGAGGAGAGCAGATTCACTCCTGGGGGCATGACAAGGGTTAGGAGCAGCTCAGTGATGGAGAAAAGTCGTCCTCAATTTCTATTCACCTCAGACCCTTGGTATTCCCAGTGTCTTGGTACCCAGAGGGCACAACCTTCCTCCCTCATTCAGGTGCTCAGGGAACCCTTCTCTGTCACACAGGAGAAAGTCTGCACCCTCCCTGCCCCCTCTGCAGCTTTGCCCAGCCCTCAGCTCCCAGCACCTCTGCAGCCAGGACCGCACCGACCCCAGTAACTCCAGTCCCACGTTCCCCTCTCTCGGCACACTGACATCTCTGCGGTGAGGAGCAGGAATCCCTTTGGCAGGGAACACTGAGGAGAGCACTGACAGAGGGAAAGTGCCCTGCCTGGGGGCAGCTCTGCAGGGACAGATCCCTGGGGAGGGGTCCAGCACTGCTCACACTGCTTATTCCATGGGACCACCGCCCCTCACTCCTCAGCCTCAGTGGATCCTTCCATGCCTGCTGATCAGTTCCATCCATGCTGCCTCCTGTTCTCCCATCCACTTCATTTATTGCTCCTAATACGCCTCTCCCATTGATTTCAAGCACCCTGGGGTGACCCTGCTCCACAACTGAAGATCCCCAGGGCCAGTGTCATGCAGATCCCAGTGAGTGGAAGATGTGAGAGGAACAGAAATCTGACGATTCCCTGCAAGGCCTCCCCTCCTCTGCAGCTCCCAGCTCCTGGCATTGTCTCCTCCCTCCTGCCCAGAACCACAGAACACACATGCAAAACATCCCCAACTCTTAAATGTTGCTGTTTTAGAGAAACTCAGTGCTTGTTCCAGCTGCAGGCACTAAATCATCCCTGTGCCCTGGACGTGTGCTGAGGAAGGGAGGCCGGTGATGAATGGGGCTGTCCGTATTTACACTGGGAGCAGCACAGCTGTGTGGATCTCACTGTGCAGCCAGGACTCTGGGCAAGCTCGGCATCCCCCCTGCTTCCTCCCCTCCCTGCGACAGTGACTGATTGTCCACTTTTGCAGAGCACTGCCCAGCACCAGCCACAGCTCCCAGTACCTCCAGAAAGTGAGGAGGAGGGGGGGGAACCCAACCCTGGAGTCATCAGAGCTCCTGCATTTCCTTGGCAAGCCGTAATTCCTGTGGGGACTTTGCAAACGAGCAGGCCACAGATATAACAGAGAAGTGCTGGAGTATTGGAAGTGAGAGGGAGGAGGAGAAAGGGTAGCCTGGATTTTTCCTGCAAGGAAATGCAGCCAAGATGTTGAGCACCTGTAGCACTTTTCATCCTTCAGACCAATTCTCAAGGTAAATATTGATGCCCTAATGGAGTGTAATCAGACTGCAGTTCTCTGCATTGAGCTCTTGGACTGGGGGTTTAACAGAGCTTAAATTGTTGGCAAGGCTTAGGAAATGTGTGGCAACCCACAGAGGCTCTCCACACCCTTTCCTACTGTTTCTGCCCAGAGAAGCTGTGGCTGCCCCTGGATCCCTGGCAGTGTCCAAGGCCAGGCTGGACGGGGTTTGCAGCACCCTGGGATAGTGGGAGGTGTCCCTGCCCATGGCAGGGGATGGAACGAGATATTTTTAAGGTCCCTTCCAACCCAAACCATTGTAGGATTCTGGGATTCTGTGTTTCATGCCTGCTTTGATGTACATGTCTGCTGCCTTCACTTGGTCCAATCTCAGCCCTAAGGAGACAGAAATATGTAATTCTTCCAAAGATCTGGGTACAATCCTGCCACTGAACTTCCCTCTCTCCTAGCAGACTCCAACAGTTATGGACATTTCCTTTTCCTTCATAACCTGCATGGCTGGAAACCAGCAGGAAAGTTTCCAGAGATGATCTTGGTCTGTCAGGGGCTGCGTTGCAATTACCACATCTCAGCAGAATGTTTGCTTTCACCAAATCACCACGTTCTGAGAGGAAAAATAGGAGACTCCCAAACCAGCCAGAAAATTTTTGATCATCTCCCCGTTCTCCTCCTCAGATGATGGAGATGTGTTGTGTACCAGCAACGGATTTATGGAAAAGGGAATGAGGTGTAGGGCTCACCCCACATGCCTGGAGGGGAGGGGAAACAAGGGGCTAAGGAAGGAAAGATGTTGAGATATGATCTTCATCTAGAACTTTATATAAAAATATTTAACTTAGGGCAGTAGGATGGGTGACTTCACTGCACAGTGGAGTCCTGGAAAAGTGTCTGAAGAAAGGCACTTGGCCCTGTGCTTCGGAGAGGTGACAGCATGAGAATCTCTCACCTGCTCTAAGCAGGCCCAGGTGAAGAGGAAATAGTGAATAATCCATTTGTAAAAGGTGAATTATCCATTTGTTCAGGCAGCTCCTGAAGCAGACCAGAGGAAGGGTCACCTGGAGATCCCAAACTTGGCACAGGTCCCCTCGAGGTAAGGTTAGGCTCAAGGTGCCATCCACACCTGGAGTCATTCCAGTCCAGACCAGTGCAAGCTGGAGATGGACTAAAATCCAGGGCTCTGCAGTCAGAAACTCAACTCCTCCCCACCATCATGGGCTGAGTGACTCCTTGAAGGGGGAAAAGAAAGAGCTGCAAATGGAAAATGGCATTTTCAATATGCTGGAGTGTCTGGGGAGGGGAATGAAGGTAGAGTCAGGGAAAGGCAGTGAGAAGAAAGGCAGGGAGCTGGGAATGGCTCCTCGCCTTATTCCTATGCTGCTCCACTCCACACTCAGATAAAGTGGTCCCTTCTTCCCAGCCTTCTCCTTTCCAGTCACACACTCCCTTGGTTAATTCTCTCCTCGTCGAGATCAGAGATTAGATAGAGCCTGGATTTATAGCTAGTGAAAATAAAAAGAGCTGCTCCTATCAAGGATTCAAATGATTAAATATCCCACCATAGAAATACTTTTAACTTCACTTACAGTACAATTTCACTTACACGCTGGTGCAGTTGACAGCGCTAACAAAAGCTGCTTGAGTAATATGGGGCCTAAAGAGAGAGAGAGAAAGGAGCTGGAGGAATGAGAACAAGGGATAGAGACAGAAATGGAGAAAGAGAGAAATGGGATTAGATAGTGAGATGTGAAGAGAGGAGAGGAAAGGCAGGAAAAGAGAAGGGAAGAGGAGGTTGGCTCTCTCTGCCTGCAGCATTTAAAAGTACAAGAGCTAAACCAATTAAACAATAAAAGGAAAGCAAAGGATTAAATGAAGGGCTATGTAAAACAGCTCCTCTAATCCAGCTCATTTACTGCTCTTTACTCTCCATTTCCCTCTCATGTTGATCCTCAGATCCAACAGCCCCAGACTTGCTGTGCCCCACCCATGCAGGATCCTGCTGGCACCGTGGTGTCCCCTGTGTGCTTCTCTTCCTCCCCTGCCCCTCCAGGGCCACCCAGGCTGGGGGACAGCACAGCTGAGTGGTGACAGCACTGGCCTGGGGATGCTCCACGGCAGAAGGAGCCTGTCCTGAGCTGTGGCCTCACCCAAATTTAGGCTTCTACTCCCAGGGACAAGCCCAGCAAAGCCCCAGAGCTGTTCTGTGGAGCAGGACTGCTCTCCAGCCCTCCAGCCCTCCAGCAGCCCTTCAGCAGCTCAGGGCAGGGACTGCTCTGCTCTGGGTGCTGCTGGAGAGCCCCAGTTTGGACCAGGGCTCTGAGGTGCTGTGGTGATCCAAAGAGGAATTTTCAGGGCAGTTTCTGCTCCTGCCTTCTCTGTGGCTCCTCTTTTCCCTCAGTCCCTTTTCCCAGGTGCACAGACACAGGAGCTGTGAGGTTGAGAGCAGACACAGCCCCACGGGATTTCTGCCCCTCTGCCCAAGGCACAGCCTTTCTCAGGTTCCAGCATTTCCTTCTGTTCCACAGCTCCTCCATGCCCTGCTGGGGCTGGGATCCTCCACAGCTCCTCCCGTGTGCTCTGTGGGTCAGGGTGTCCTGCAGAAACCACAGCACCCATGGGGAAGGTGACAGGACGTGGATGGGGACAAATATCACTCACACACCTTCTCCTTCCCCCTCTCTTTCCCCACTTGTCTGATGGCCAAGAATGATTGTTTCTTTTCTGGTGACTTCCTTCAGTTGTGATCTCAGCCTCAGGCAGAGCAGAGGGAGCACAGGGGGAGTCATTTGGGGAGGGACTCTGGGGGAAGTGTGGCTCCCTGGAGGAGGTTATCTGTGCCTGGTCACTGTCTGCAGGGATGCAGTTCTATTTGGAAATTACTGTTTTTTCCCCTTCAGCACTCCAGAGCTACAGATCATTTGAATTCACCCTCTCCTTTCCTTTCAGGAGACAGAAAGGCCCCAGCCGTACTTGAAATGAGACAGATGCTTATGGAATTGTGGTTTTAAAAGCATTTTTCAGTTCAGTGCTCTCCTTTTCTACACACAGCAGTCCAATGTGAGCTGACTAATAAATGCATTATCTTTTTTTTCCCCTTTCCTAGGAGGGTTTGATATGGCAGCTCCATAGATCAGCTTGGTCTCCGGGGATATTTCTGCCCTAAACAAAATGGAAATTGTCTGCCCCCTCACAAGCCCTCAGTGACTCATACAGTAAAGAGAGCCCATAAATATTTGGGTAATTACAGTCCGTTCACCTAAATTCCATGAGAGGCAGACCACTTTCTCACTGGGTCCTTAAATGGCTGTTGTGTGTTGCTGTTCCCAGCCCTGCCTTGCCATCAGCACCTGGTTCCCCCTAAGTGGGAATTAGCTCCAAAGGTCTCTTCCCAAGCAGCAGCAAAGGCTGGGAGTGTTGCAGAGCAAAAGGGTGAAACGTTGGGTGATGAATAATAAGGCAGATCAGGGAATCACAGTTTGGGTTGGGAGGGACCTCAAAGCTCTTCTCAATCCACCCCCTGCCATGGGCAGGGACCCCTCCCACTGTCCCAGGCTGCTCCAAGCTCTGTCCAGCCTGGCCTTGGGCACTGCCAGGGATCCAGGGGCAGCCACAGCTGCTCTGGGCACCCTGTGCCAGGGCCTGCCCCCCCTCCCAGGGAACAATTCCTTCCCAATACCCAATCCAAACCCACTCTGTTTCAGTTTGAAGCCATTCCCCCTTGTCCTGTCACTCCATCCCTTGTAAATAATCCCTCTCCCTGTTTCTTGAGGGCTCCCTTAGATCCTGGAAAATGCAATATTGCTTTATTTATTTGACATTCACTTCACACAGAGCAGGTGCCTTTTGTCTCGTGGCCCATCATGAGTCACCAAGACCCCTCTGCAGGCAGCTCCAGGACATCAGAGGGTCCCTGCCCCTGGATGGAGCCAGGCTTGGCTGGAATCTGCTGGAGCAGGCCCTGCAGAGCAGTGACAGCCCTGGAGATTAATGCCTTTTATAATGATATTATTACTGCGTCGGTGTTAATATTTTACTGCTTGTTGTCACCACTCTACGAGGCAGATCCAGCTGCACATATATCTGATCTGGATCTGGATGGTCTGCAGCCTTTTCTGCCTTCCCTGGGATGGTTACACCAGGCTCGTGCTGCAGCTGCTTGTTAAAAATTACCAGAGACCAAAATGGGGAATATGTGTTTCAAAAAGAATGGGTCAGTGAGGGTCTGGGCTGTCTGATTTCCTCCCCTCCCTCCCTGCCTCCTCAGGGAGGATTACAGATGTGCAAGAACGCTTTCAAAAAACCCTCCTTGAAATCAGGATGCACTCCCCATCCCTCTGCCCCTTCCCAGGGCTCATCTCAACTCTTTGATGCCCTCCTGCAGCACAGCCACGGTGACAGGACGGTCACAGATTCCCTTTGCCCAGCCCATGGCACTCAAAGAGACACAGAGTGGATTTGCATCAAGAATTTTACCTCCTTGCCTTTCCATGGCCCTCCAAAGAGCACCTCTGTGACCCCCTGGGCTGGCTGGGAGCCTCTGGGAGCAGCACAGTCCCTGCTCCTGGCAGAGGGAGGGATGGGCAGGGCTGCAGGAATCGGGAATGGCTTTGGGCTGGGCTACAGGGGAGCCCTTGGGGGAGCTGGTGACTGCAAGCCCAGTGTGGCAATGAAAAGCTGTTAAGCCTTTTTTCCCCATCAAGGAAAGGCTGTTAAGCCTTTTTTCCCTGTCTCCAGGGGTAACCAAGCCCAGCGCCCTCCAGAAAACCCTTGAGCAATCCTAGAGCCTGGTATCAGACATCATCAGCCACAAACTTTTTATGCCAACTTATTTTATCAAATGCTTAATTTTCTCTTTTTTTCTTCCCCTCTTCTCTTTTCCTCCTGCTACTTGGGATTTTTTTTATTTTTTCTTTCCTTGCTGTGGGTGATGGTGCTTCTAATCAGCACTTTCCATGTCTAATTGCCTCATTGTGAGCTTCTCCCTGAACCTGTCAGACACCAGCTCACACTTCTTGCCTTACTTGTCACAAGAAAAATTGTTCTTTTAAATGTGTCTGGGAGAGACACAAGGACATGGAATGCTCCAGGGAGAGAGGAGGATGGAGCAGTGACTGACTGCAGTTTCTCAGTGCATGGGATTTCTAAAAGCTGCCCCTCCCCAGCTCACCTGGAGATATAGAAACACTGCAAAAAGACAATTCTCTGTCTCAAAGACATCACAGCCCAAAGTCTGTTGACACTGAAAGGTCCCTGTGGAAGTTGTGCCTGTTGTGATTATAGCTCAGGATGAGTGGATTACTCGCTGAAACAAACCATCCATGGCAGGAGGGATTATTTTGCATGTTACAGGGAGATCTGGGGACTTTAGATACTAATACTCCATTAATGATTAATGAATCTCTTGCATACGAACCAGCCTGGTGACCTATTCCCTCCCTGCCTCAACCACAAGTAGAGAAAAAAGTTTGTGTGCTTTTGCTGCACCAGGTTTGCACTCACGTGAGAGATTCCTGTCCTGTTCACAGGGCTCTGAATTCCCCCTCCCACCTTCACGAGCTCTGTTATCCCCCTAAATTAGATTATTTGAGAAGCAGGTTGGTGCTCACCCCTGGTGATGGCAGAGCAGTCTTTCAGGCCGAGGTATTTGTGGTTGTCATCTCCTGATAAGAAGATAACAGTGTTCTTGCACTGACACAGGAGCTCCAGGGCTGGCAGAGCTGCCTCTCAAGAGCTGGCAGAGTGATAGAGAGGGGGCTGTGTGTTTGTGCAGCTCAGCTCAGAGCTCCCTCGCCAAGATAAATGATGACCTTGGTGTCACCTCCACCTGCTCTGCCTCAGATTAAGCAGGTGACAAAGCTGATGTCACATCTCCAGGTTTTGCCTGAAGTAATTTGGATGGTTCCACTTGGTGGCAGTTATATGATAATGGTGACACATTGGTCTTGTCCTGCACGTTTATTCCCACAAGATTTGCTCTGGGAGCCACTTCTGCCCATGGTTCCTCTCAGCTCCTCAAGAATTAGTCAGGGGCTGAGGTTTTATTCCCAGAAAATAACATATTTATGCATCTGTGCCATGCTTACAAGTGAAGAAATCACTGTGATTTCTTTTCCAGCTTTCTCTTTGTGCTCTGGAGGATTTTTTTGGGGTGGGGCTCTGAGAGACCCCCATGGCAGTGGCACTTCCAGAGCCTGCTCTGGGGAACATTGGCAGGGGAAGGTGTCCAGGAGCTCTCAGTGGTTCTGTTCTTGCTGTCTCTCTCCTGGGGCAGATTTTAAGAAGTTTTCCCAAGTTCTCCTCTACCTGCTCAGGATTTTGTGACTTCCTGACCCTCTGCAGAGCTGGGAGGGCTGGCTGCTGACAGGTCAGGTGGTTACAGAGCAGCTCTGACCTCCTGGAGAGGCACAAGCACAGAGATATTTAGCAGGGCACAATCAGAGGGCAAAGCAGAGAGGGGGAGAGGTTGACTGGGGGCCATGGGAAGTGACACACCTGTCAAAAACTGACGGGAACCTGCACGTGGAGGTGTAAAAATATTCCTTCAATCAAGGCAAGATCTGTGACTCCCAAGGACAAAGCTAAGGCAGCATCTTCTCCTTGTCTCAGGAAATTAATTTAGAATAAAAAGTGTGGAGAATCTCAGAGCAGGAAGGAAGGAAGGGAAGAGATCCAGCAGTGCCTGTGAACTGTCCCAGGTCCCTGCCCCTCTTGTCTCTGCATCCCACGGGGGACATGGTGCAGAAGATTTTTCCCAGGAGCAAAACTTCTGCTCCACGCCCTAACACACAGTTAAAGCCCCCAAAGCTGCTGACAGCCCCAAAAGTCATTTTACCTTTAAATCACCTCCTGTTCTGGCGCCCAGCTCCCTGCCCAGGAGGGCACCCAGCATCCTCCAGCCTCATCCTCAGCCCCACAACTCCTGCCAGTGTCACCCCAGGGTGACACCTCTGTCCAGCTCCTGCCACGTCCCACCAGAGTCACGTGAAATAAAACACAGATGAGTTTGGCTTTTTTTTTTCTTTTTTTTTTCTCCTGATTAGGCCAATAATTCTTTTGCTGCACTTTTCAAATCCCTCGCTGCCTGCAGTGTGGGATACAAATGACTCCACCTATGCATTTCATGGCATTTGTGAATCATTAGGCCTCACTTAAGAGGGTTTACATCACTCCACGCTCAGCTTTCTCCTCCTAGCCTAATTCTGGGCTTTGGCCAAATAGCATTCAGGCTTCACTTCCATCCCTTTACCTTCTTTATGTATTATTGAATTATTCAGGCACTTTCCATTGGGATGAATTGGAAATACACAATGGAGAAGGCAGTTTCTCAAAGGAAAAATTTACATTTGCTGGAGCCGGTTTGTTTATTTCGAAAAATCAACATGCAATATAAACTTTCAGCCAGAAAAAAAAAAAATAAAGACTGATTAAAAATAGAACCATGGCTTGAATGTTTCAATTTTCTAAATGCTTTGCTTGAAAGCAGTCAAACAAAATAATGAACCTATTTTAGTTCTGACACACTAAACACCACCTCCTAAAAAATTGGGAGCTGGACACCTCTTCTCTCTCCAGTTTGGATCTCTGGAGAGGAATTCCCCTTGTGCTTGTGATTCACTGTGCATCAGGCTCATTGCAGCACTCCAGGATATTATTTGGATATTCTTTGGAATTCTATTTTTGCAGCCAGCTGGAATTCTCCAACTCCAGCAAGGAATGCATCACTAAAGACAAAGAGATGTTTAATACTGAACTGTACTGAAACATCTCAGGGACATTCAGGAAATCAAACCAAAATATTTCTCTTTTTTTTGGATGCTATTTTGGTTTGGGTTTGTTTTTATTTCCTTTCATTTTTCAAAAGTGGAAGTAGTTGCAATTGAAATATTAAAATTTCAGTGTTTTTTCACTTTGCAGCTATTTTTTTTTAGATTTCCTCATCTATAATAAATGTCTAATTAAAATTTTTATTGCAAGCTAGGAAAAAAAAACCAAAAACCTGGCCTAGAAATTCCAAATGGAGCTCTGTGCTGCTTTTTATGATGACAGAAAATGAAGACCCAGCAAAAAGAAGAATTGGACTGAGGCTCTTTTCCCACACGTTGATCACGGTGGGCTCAAAATAATGAATTTAAGAGGAATTTGGGGCAGGTACAGAGCAGGGATCATCACTGTTTAATCTGAGAACAGAAACATCACAAGGACAGTCCTGCCTGGAGAAGAGCAGCGTGAAATTCCAGCTGTGCCCAGGTGTAGCCCTGGTTCCGTGCCTGAGGTGTTTTGATTTTCTGAAATTCTTTTCCCAGGGAATTTTCTGTAAACAGGAGAAATGTTTTTGTAACTGTAACTTTGTTATTCATTCCTTTCCTAGGAGGGACTTCTTCTTGATGTCCCTCTCCTCTGAGCAATGTGAGTGAAGAGGTTTGTCTTTGTGTCACCAATCAAATTGGTCTGTGTGTAACAGTATAAAAGGGAGACACATCCCAAAAATAAAGGAGTCATTTTCAGCCTTCTGAATCTCGGAGTCTGTGTCGTTGTGGTGTAAAACAGCATCACCCAGGTTCCAGCTCCATCTTCACTGAGGTTTTGGCATTTCCATCACAACTCCCTGGTGCTGGGATAAAAGCCTGGCCCACTCCAGTGATTCCTGGATTTTTGAGATGTGCCTGGCAACTAATGCACCTCACAACCCCAGGGAAAGCCTGGACATCCTGATCATCCTCACCAGGCCCCTCCTGGATCCCACACACCCCTCTTTCCACTCTGGAAACTGATAAATGCAAAAGGATTCTGTGCCCTCTGTGCTTTTGGGGGATTTTTTTATCACCAGTAGGATTCATATTGATTTTAAACCGGTCTTGTTTGCCTGAACTCTGGAGCTGGCAGACTCTGGACATCATTTCAATCTGTTCAGCACTCCCGGGGGTAGGGTGCCCTCTTTTTATTTTTAAGGCATGTAATAAAGAACAAAATTAATTCCATGTCTGATTTATGCCCAAAGCCACCATTCTTTGTTCTTCCAGCTGAGATTTGATTGGATTTCATTAGTTTCTTTCCCAGAGAGGCAGATAATTTTCTTCAGGTTTAAGTTGGAGTGTTTCTGGGTTTGTCTGGGGTTTGGGGTTGTTTTGTTTTTATTGTTAAATAGCTGAGAAACAAATTCTAATATTTGTCTGTATGCAGCCATTCAAACAAAAATAAAGAACACACCTTTTTAAAGTCAAAAGCACAAAAGTTTTGCATAGATAAATCTGTCAGGTAAGTCTTTTCTTTTGCTATTTATTGACTCTCCTGTGTCATTAAAAGGTATTGTCACGAGATGCTTTTGGCACATTTTTAACAGACCCAGGAAATTATTTACTCACCCACTGTCTTGCAGACCTGCATTTTCTAACAGTCCCAGCTGAGCAGCTTTCATCTAAAAATAAAAATAATAAAAAAAAGAAAATAAAACCAGAGTAGACATGCCTAGATGAGCTGGCAAATACCTTTCCTACCTGATGCTTCCAGAAGGAAATAAAATATTCCCCCCTGATCTGTTGATCCCAGCTTTGAGAACAGATTGGCTTAAGGATATGGCTGGGGTTGGCAAGGCCAGGCTGTGGGAGGAGAGATAACAGCGACTGTAATAGCGCACACCAGGGTATCAGAGCTGAGCCTGGGCACAGCCTGCNAGAGAAGAGAAGAGAAGAGAGAAGCTGGGGTGATAACTGAGGGCAATTAACTTGATGGGGGAAAAGCATCACAAGGTGATGACAGAACTGAGTTTAACTCAGACTTCAATGCTCTGCAATACAAGACCAACCTGTGCTTGATGTTTTTATGGGCTCCACCAGCCAGAGGAAGGATTTCTGTCCTGCTTTAATGAGCCCAAGGCAGTGTGTGCCCAGCTGGTGCAGCTCAGCCTTCAAACAGCCATGACCAGAGCCCAGCCCAGCCTCCACCCTGCCAGTGCAGGAAGGAATTTCATAGAAATCCACAATTTCTTAAAGTTCTGAGACCACAGCTTGCAACTAATTATAGAAATAAATAACTAGTGACTGGAGCCATCTGTTCTTTATTCGGCAGTGCCTTTCTTCTTCGGGAAATCAGCACACCTGCAACCCCTGTGTCTTCCTGAGGATGGGTCACTCTGCCCTCTAAACCACAGACAAACTGCTGGAGCACAGGCAGCCCTCTGGAGATGGTGCTGCTCATCCTCCTTCTCCTCACCCCCAGGGGAAAATAATTAATGTGCTCAATTGAGTTTCATTAGTGACTCGGGTTGAGGGGAAGCGGGGATGAGGAGGTGCAGAAGTAAATAGATATTTATCACCACAATTTGAACCTCATTATCAGTGCAGAGCTTGGAGGGTTTGGCTCCCCCAGGCAGGTGGATCCTCCCTGGCAGAGCAGGAGTCAGAAGGTGTGGAATAGACATCACCCAAAAATATCACCCAAAAACATCACTCAAATACAGACAATTTAGCACAAGGTTTCCCAAGTCTCCAGATGAGGTTAAATCAGGGCATAATGTGGGAAATTCTATTTTCTCTCTCTTTTTCCTCCCTGCTCTCATATTTCCCTTGGTTTAATCTTTGGCATTGAGGTGTTCTGTACAGCCACGATCATGGGAATGAATTTTAAAAGGATTATTAATTTTACCCTTTTTTTTTTTTTTTTTTTTTGGTTTGACTTTTAGCTTAAGTCAAAAATATTTCAGGTCTTTAGAGACATAATTAGACATACTGTCCTTAACCAAATGCCAGATAATTTGTACGCACTTGAGGTAAATCTTTTGCTGGAAAGGTAGGCAAATATTGAAGTATGTAATGAAAATGAAAGGAAGCATGAATAAAAAAAAACCCCACAAAACTATTTTAAATCTTCTAAATTACTTTCTCTTCTCCTTCTCATTAGTAAATATTTTAGTTATTCTTGCCCTGAACAAATCCTTCTTTCAGGGTTTCTGTGTGTCTTTCTCTCTCATTAGCATTCTCTTTTTTTTTTTTAATAAATCATAAAGACCTGGTTATTTTTAAAGTTCACGTCTGATCCACGATGCAGATGCAGGGACCAAAGAGAGAGAGAGGCAGCAACGTTGTTAATTCATTTTGGGAAGGGATTTTTTTTTTCTTCCTATCTTTAGATGAGAAGGAGTTTGCTTTTGGCTGAAAACATTCAAAGTAAGTGCAGCACTTTGGGAAATGGCACATAAAGGGACGTTAGAGGGAGGGAGAAATTAAAAGGATGGAAAAGTCGAACAGTGACAGAGGTAGTCAGAGAATTTACAAATTATTTTCTCTGACAATGTAGACAGCTCCAGGAGGCTGCCTTCTCTTTCAGGATAAAGTCACTTGTCATTCCGTTAGGGAAAGACAAGGGATGTGTCAGGAGATATTTGAAATGTAAAGTATTGTTTTTAGCTTCTCTCTTGCTCATTATTGTAGTAGCAAAGTGCTCTCTCTGTGCTGATGGAGAGGCTGAGATTGCAGCAGGAACAGAGGGCTGCAGGACCAAGGGGGCTCAGAAATTCCCAGAGCTGGGATAGACCATGGAGAAAAAGGGATTTGGGGACCCACAGGATTGAAGATAGGGGGCAAAAGAGTAGGTTTGTACCAGGAATGAGGGGAAATGGGATAATGGAGAGCTCTGTAATGCTGATCAGCTCAAGAAGGACTCAGGGAAGGGGGAAAGGGGGACAGCCCAGCACCAGGGACCCCACAGGACATGGGGCTGCACAGGTGAGGACACCAGGAGGGGCTCAAATGAAGGGGAGCACTGACTGTTTCACTATTTGTCTATCACAGGGCTCCCTTCTGTCCAAGTCCTCTTTGCTTCCTCCCCAGGCTGCATTCCTTTGCCTGTGTTAAACAGAAATATTCTTCCCAGAAAACTCCTGGGTGAACTTTCTCCTCTCTGGAAGCACCAGGTGAATGCCAAATGCAGCACAGACACAGAGCAGCATTGCCCTGTACAGCAGGATCTCTCTTCCCACATTCCCTGACCATTCCAGACTAACCCAACCATCCAAATGAAAACTCCCCACGTTCTTTCTCTGGGCACTGCAGATGCTCCACCTTCTCATCTCCAATCTACCCTCCACTGCTTCTGCTGCAGCGGGAAATTTCAAACCAACTTTCTACTCAGTGCTGCAAACCCCAACTTTCTCTTCAGTGCTGCTGAGGGACTCTGGAGCAATGGCACAAGAGACTCCAGGCCCTGGACAAGCTGGTTTGGGTAGAACACACTCCCTGCTGGTCCCTGGAGTGCCCTGGTGTTCCCAGCTCTCCCGGCCTCCCCTCCTCAGCCTCTCCCTGCAAGGGCTGCAGTCAGAGCACACCGGTGCCAGACAAGCATCTGGTAACCCCTGGCAACCAAGTTCCTTTAGCAAATGGTCTTCTGATAATTCCCTAAACGAACAGGCCCTTTTTGTCTTGTTGGAAAGGGGGGAGAAAAGAGGATAAGAGGATGGAGAAAGGCACCAGGTGTGTTTGTGTGGGCAGGAGCCACAGGCATCCCTGGGTGCTGCAGGATCAGACAATTTGCTCACCTGTGGGCACCTTTCTCTTTCCAGCCCTCCCAGGACCTGGGGGTTTGCATATCCCACCAGCAATTTCTTCCCAAATTGTCCCCATGACAGGCTAAAGCTGCAGTGACAGGATGAGAGGGACAGATGAGCTCAGGCAGAGGCACAGACAGGGCAGCAGACAGGGAGCCGGGTGTTTGTGCAAGTCGTCGTTACAGGATGAGGCTGATTATATTCCATTCTGGGTTTGATTAGATTGCATAAGTAGACAGACCAGCAGAAATGAGCTGCCTGGGAGAGCAGGACATTTAACTAAAGGTCAGACAAAATTGCCCTGGAAACTGGTAGGTAGCGAGAAGTGTGCTGAGGGAGGTGGAGAGTGAGGGCTCCTGGTAGAGACACGGGAACAGAGCTTAATTGCTGGAATTTCTGAGAGCTTTGCACGAGCCTCTTCCCAGTGCTGCCCTACATAAACTCATCTGTACTGCAGCCTCACACTGCAGTGCTCCCCTTCCACATTTGGGAGCACCCCAAATCCCCAGGGCACAGCCTCCAACGTCTTCAGCTCTCCCTGCAAGGCCACGAGATGGTCATCCCCTGATGACCATCCCCTCTTTTGTCCATCTGATCTGACCACAGAACAAGGAAAACTCAATATTCCACTCCTGCCTTCCACTGCTGGGATGGCAAATCCAGTTATCAGCCTCACCAAAGGGAAATATTTTCCCTGTTAACAAGACCAAAACTGCAGGGGAAGTGACACTCACAGACTGTGTTGACAGCACCTGTATTATTTTTAATATATATTTTTCCCCCTTCTAAATTAACTTTTCCTTTAAATATATTTTTCCAGTAGGCCAAATAATTGGATTTTTCTTTGCTAAGAGAAGGGAACATAAATTACTCCTGTTGGGTGCAGATTAGGTTATGGGATTTCTTTTCTTCTGTCACTGTCAGTGCCCCAATGTCAGAGAGCTTTAATATTTAATGCATTCCTAATTAGTCTCCATTGGCCCAGGGCACTTAACAAAACCTGACACCAACCATCGAGTCAAGTTCATTTAGAGAGCACAATCCCCCAACCATCATTTCCATGGCAGGGTTGGATTAGCCACGAAATTCCCTTCCCAACCCCCAGCCTGGCTCCCACTTTCCCACAAGTTGCAAGATAATTACGGAAAAAAAAAGGAAAAAAAAAA